>OW818034.2:3851425-4218443 GCA_942486065.2 Calliphora vomitoria
GGTTTTAACAAACGAAAACGTTTGTAATATTTCATCTGATCAGCAACATGTTATTTCATCCATTTTACGATCACATCATCATGAAGATTCCCCACTACGTAAGTTATAAAGTTTGTTTTTATTTATAATTTTTTTTAATGGATTTATTTCATATTGATATGAAGATATGCCAACCCAACGGGAACTACAAATGCACACTCAAGCCATTATGCAAAATGCACTGTTCAAAAAGAAAATAGATGTAGATGAAGCAATGAGAAGACGACAAGAAATGCATAAACAGCAAGAAATTGAATCATCAAGTTTTAGCCAACAGCATCAACAACAGTCTCTAAACTCCAATTCAGTAATGCCTCAACAAGGCCACCAACAAACATCACGGCATGTAAATTCTCCCACGCCTTTAGCTTTTACACCAACTTCGGTTTTACGTAAAATGACTGCAGAAAAGGATACAATTTCTAATTCTACACAGGCCACAACCATTACATCCTCATCACCACAACAACTACAAGCACATATACAACAGCAACATTTAAAGATTCCTACGCATCCCCAGGTAAATCAATTTATTAAATATAAAATATTTAATTTTTAGTATATTATGTAACAACAATTTTAATAACAGTTAAATTAAATTTTCTGGGACGGGAAAAAACAAGTAAGAGTGCTATTCGGCTGTGCCGTATCTTATATACCCTTCACCAAAGTAAGATAAATATTAAAAACAATTTTTGTTAAAAAAATGTTGTTAAAATAAATTGGTTGAAGTAGTCGCGGTATAGCCTACACTACCACAGTCAGGAGGGTATATAAGATTTGTGCAGATGTTTCCAACGCCTAAAAATATTAGTATATAAAGTATACCGTAAGGCTGAAGCCTATTGAAATTGGCTGAAATCGGTAAATTATTTCACCTAGCTCCCATACAAATGTCCTCCCGAAATTCGATTTTATCGATCATAAATTTTTAATTTATATAGGTATCTACTAGGGTATTCAATTAATCGGGTTTCTGGATTAATCGGTTAATCGATCAAATAATTAATCGAGGTTTAGATTTAATCGGTTAATGATCGGATAATTTTAAATTATTCGATTAACCGAATAATTTTTATTTTAATTTTAAATTGAAAATGGAACCACAAATTTTGTTTGTAATTTGAGCATTTTATAAATAAGAACAACAAAATCATAAAAAACAAAGAAATCATACCAATTCAACAAAGAAAGTAATAGCAAAAATTTTATCTGAAATCCTTTTTTATACACATGTGAATTTCTTTAGGATTTTAATGAGATCTTCTCTTAAAAAAGAAGAAATGAAATGTTTCTTTTTGAACGATTTTTTCATTAGATTTAATAAAACATGAGAAATCAAAAGTAAAGAATATCCAATTTCTCATATAAAATTCTTAATTATACCATTGCACAGTGGAAAATGTTGGTCATTTTCGGGTCAAAAATCTATAACCTTTGAATGGATGAGGATTTTTGTAAGATTTTTTTTCATGAATATGTGGGACTTTAAGTTTTAGTTTGCTTTTTTAATCATAAAAATAGAATCACATTAAAAAAAAGTAATGAACGGTTAAAAATACATTTTTGATTTTTTTTAGTTTTTGTATAAAAGTGATATGTTAAGACAAGTAAAAGAGGTGTTTTAATGTACTTTTTCATTAGTCTTTTAACTTAGTTTTTTTTTTTTTTAAATACAACCTTCGGCCCCGATATTTACAAGGCCCAAAGGTTGCATTTTTTGAAAAACATGTTCAGCTACAGTAGAGTTAAAATAAAACTCCATTGCTAGCAAACGTACTTAAAAAAAATGCTTTCGAAGTTTAAACTCCTTTTCAAAGATTTTGAAACACCCTCAACATTTTGAGTTTTTTTGAAAAAACTTTTTTAGGGTAGGCCGCAGTACTTTAGTACCTCTATTTCACACATTTTTAGACCGATTTAAAAATTTTAAACAATTATCAAGAGGGATTTCATAAAATGTATATTTCAAGAAATTATTTAAGTTTTTATAAAAAGTTTAGCATTTTCTTTATTTTTTTTTGTAATTTTTCAAATTCAACAATAGTTATTTTAATTTTTTTCTATGAAAACAAACTTTTTGTGCACATTGTTTTAAAGACAAGTTTATAGCGAAAAAAAAACGAGACATTACTTGTTAAAATCTGTTTATATTTGCAAAAGTTATTAAACTTTTTCGAAAAAGGCAGCTAGTTGTGATATATCTTTTAGCTAATAAGATAAACTTTAATCCTACGTTAAAACGGCGCCAACAGTTAAAAACCTAGTCAAAGTTGCGTAGGTAAGCCAAAAAACATTATATATTTTTGAAATGAATAAATTTCAAATCTGCTAACAATATATACGAAACTTATAGCGAAAATAGAATCTGGACAAGATACCCTTTCCAGCAAGGTAAAACAATCCTAAAACAAATGATTATAAATATTAAAACTACGCCCTTGAATATGGTATAATTTTAACTTTAAAAATAGTGGCCCATAATCACAGCTTTAAAATAAAAACCCGCTTTTTATTATTTTCTTACTATAGTCAAAACTAAAGTATGTTTTAAATTGAACCGACTTTAACTGGGTGTCACCTCAAATGTAGAAAATGTTTACATACAATATACAACAAAATATAGACAAGTGGCATCGCTGAACAGCTGACATAGAAAATTAAAAAAAAAATATCAATAGATGTAACCAGGAAGCTAAAGAAAAAACAGTTTGTGGTGGAAAAATAGAAAAGGAAAGATTAATATCAAATGTATTCTATTTTGGTACTAATTTTATTGATTCAATATTCAATAATTGCAAAATCTCTGCCAATATCTGGTAACTTAAACATTTTTGACTTTTTGTCGAAGTACAGCTGATGATGTTGTTAAATGAGTTAAAAACAACTTCAGCTTGTTTTATATTTACAGTCGACTTTAACGTCAGTAGTATACTTTAACTTGTCTATGGTACCCCTAAAGTCCACTCTTAAGTAAAGACGACTTTATTTCTCTTAAAATATACTTTATTTTTGACTATGATTATGGGCCAGTGTGTTTTGTCGCCATTTCCGAATATGTACTTCTGTTGACATAATAACTATAATTTCTGCAAATAATTATTGCTAGACATCTTAGCTTTACGATAGAATTTGTTTTATGGTTAATTTCAAACATTTGCCAAAATCAATTATGCATTTGAGTCCTTTTTGGAGTTTTCAGATTGGGAATACTTTTAATAGTTTCTGATAAAAGACTCTTTTCAGTTATGTCTTTAGTTTCATCTATTATCATATAGTCCTCCGACTCATTAGGACAAAGTTAATCATAGTTGTGGTTTAAAAAGAGGGACAAATATATATCACACTTGTTGCCTATTGAATATTGTATTTTTTCTTTCACTCTGAAAACCACTTTACAAAGGTTCGATATTACTTTTTTGAGAACTGTCATATGTTTCATATTATTACAGATATGATCTGTGTGGAAAACTATTGCTAGCAGTTAATGTTCATGAGCTAAGAAATAAAATGTGTGTGCTTAAAATTATATATTTCTATATAAAGTGTAAAAAAAAATACATTTCGGTTAATCGATACAAATTAATCGGTTTATTTGTTATTTGAAAATCGGCAATTTTAAATTATTCGAACCGTTAACCGAGTAAAATTAATCGGTTAATCGATTGAATACCCTATTATCTACACAAATTTTGCTCCAAATAAGTTTTATATATACGGAATTCATGTCACCAAATTTATACGTGCATAAATCTCCTAAAAATGTTGATATACACATAAAATTCAACATAAATAACTTTCATATAGACATAAATCACACGACATAATTTCATGGTGTTCGGTCCATAATTTTTAAAGAAAAATGTTTTTGCTCATTTACTTAGTGTAGGGTATTATATGGTCGGGCTTGACCCACCATACTTTCTTACTTGTTTTTTTTTTTTTTTTACTTATATCCATATTTAGGCTGATTTTAAATAACAATCTATGTTGAACTATAGCAGTTATATTGATGTATCAATCATGTATGTTAGTTATTTGATGGCTTCGGAAAGTTGATTTAAGCAGACAGACGGATCGACTCCGCTATCTATAATTACCCAGACTGTATATATACTTTATGGTGTCGGAAATGAAGAATGTGGAAACTACAGATGTTAATATTAAATATTAATGTTCGAAACTTAAGCAACTATTTTAGTGTTGTAATTTTTTCCAACAATTAGTTTGTCAATTTCAATAGTGTTGATCAAAATTTGATTTTTAAAGGAAATAAATTTTTAAATATTGTGTTTTAGAATATAGTATTACTAAGCCATTACAAAACTCTTCACAATTTTGCTCAATTTTGACCACACATTTTTTAAACGGCAAAATATTGTATATTCGAAGTAATTAATCATGCAAACCAAAATATTACAGATTCATGGACAACAGATGTCGTATCAGCATTCAAATCAACCTAGAATGATACTTGGTGGGGGAAATTTTCAGTATATGCATCAGCAGCACCAAATTCCACCAGCTGCAAATGGCAGTCCACAGATTTCTCCCCAACAAAAATCTCAAATACGCAATCAACCACCTCTAAAATGGTCACCTTTACCACATTCATCTGCAGAATCTAATCATGCTCTTCTTAATAATATGAGTAATAAGCCGATGGGTAAGTCTATTATAATTTTGCTGATTTCAGAGAGAACAAAAAAATATATATAAAAAACTTAATTATTTGCTTTAAAGGCCGACCAATACTAAAGGGACCGGGACCTATTCAACCTTTAGTGCCACAGAATGCACAAAACCCTCTTGGTCAAAATCAGCCAAATATGAATCAAAGCTCTCAACCCATTCAAACAGTGTCTCAAATGCAAAACTATCCATCAATTCAACATCCAAGACAAATTGTTGGCCAACATTTTCCACCTCATATAATTCAACAAATACCTGCAACATCTCAACAAAACAATATGCAACAGCAGCTATTTCAACAACGATCAGTTGTAATGCAACGCCAGCAAATTCAACAAAGTGATTTGGGAAACCATGCACGTAAGTTATATTTACATACATACCTATTTATAAATTTATTTATTTCATTATTTTCAATAGTTTACTATAATCGATCACAAATTTCCACTTATATAATAGTTTTTGCAAAATTTTACATAAATTATAAATACAATAAAAATATAAATTACGAGTATAAATAATATTTAACAAAAATTGTACGGCTCCAATTAAAACAAAACTCCACCAAATACCAAATTAAAACATTTATTGATAGTAATTTAATTTCATGATAATATACGATGGAATTAACCGTTAATCGGTTAAATCATGTCTGTAAGGACAGACGGACATGTCTATATCGACTCCGCTGTCTATAACGATCCAGAATACAGTGCACTCGCGGTAACGTGAACTAATTAAAACCAAGGGAGTTCATGTTAGTGAATTTGCTCACGTTAGCGATTGTGGAATTTCATGGAAAAAATATATAAAATTTTATAATATAAACCTGTGTTTTACACGCTTGAACGTAAAATTCTTTTATTATTATTTTCATTTTTAAAATATAAAACAAAAATTATTGATTAAAATGCATTACAAAACAATATACATTGAAATAAAATTACATAGCAAGTAAAATTACTCATTAGTTGCCATACAAAAAATATTAATTTAGAGGCTACAAACACATTTGTAATATAAGAGGAGTCCGTAAACTTTAAAAAACGAATTTAATGTATGTATTTCAGTGTTGTCTACATGCTTGGAAAAAAATGCAGTGAATAAAAGCTCACGTTATAGAGCTTTCTGAGTTTGTTCACGTTACCGCGAGTGCACTGTATATATACTTTATGGGGTCGCAAATGAAAAATGTAGAATTACAAATGGAATGACAAAAAATGGATCTCAGATATCATATTATTTTGCTATTAATTATTTGCCCGATTAACCGGTTAAATCAAACATCGATTTAAAACTCAAGTTTCAAGAAGAATCATGCTCTAGGGATCAAACCCTTATTTTCACCCAACTGTCAAATTTTGAAAAATCTTACTTTGACCCATTTAAAGTGCTCCAATCGAGTATAAATATACAACCCCACTAATTTTGGAGGGCCGACCCACCCATGATAGTGGCACACCCCCTGGAACCCCCTGGGGGGTCATCAAACAAAAAATAAAAAATCACCATATTTGGCACTTTACATGATGTATTGTGTATAAATTTTTATTTTTTTTTTTTAATTCTCAAAATTAATGGCAAGGTACGTAACCAAAATGCCAGGGTATCCCACTCGATTTTAGTATGTCCCTAGTCGACCTATATCTTCACTTAAAACAATTCACGAACTGAGTTTTAAATGATTGGTGTAAACGACGTAGAACATGAACCGTTATACGAAGCCTTACATCACACACGCGCCAGAGTGAAACGCAAAATTGTCGAAGGCAAAACATGAAAACGGGCCTGACTGCACTTAAGAAATAATTGCAATGACGCGCGAGTTGTTAATCAACTCAGACTTACTTTACGACTGGTGTATAAATTTTGTTTATAGAGCGTATGATAAATATAAATGTGATGAAGATAATAAATAATATTAATCATACGTCTATGAGAATCAGCATAGCTATATTTTTTTATACCCTTCACCTTCGTGAGAAGGGTATATATAAATTTGTCATTCCGTTTGTAATTTCCACAATATAATTTTCCGACCCTATAAAGTATATATATTCTGAATCCTTATAGATAGCGGAGTCGATTTAGCCATGTCCGTCTGTCTGTATGTGTGTCCGTCTGTCTGTCTGTCTGTCTGTCTGTTGAAATCAATTTTCTGAAGACCCCAGATATCTTCGGGATCCAAATCCTCAATAATTCTGTCAGACATGCTTTCGAGAAATTTGCTATTTAAAATCAGCAAAATCCGTCCATAAATAACGGAGATATGAGCAAAAACCGAGACAACCTCTATTTTTGCCCTATTTTTTTTATCTATATCTCGATTACTAAGTCATAAATATAGACAATATGGATATCAAATGATAGATATTTCAAAGTCCATTGCAACGATGTATATAAGGCTATACAAAGTTGGACCTACAATGGGTTAAAATCGGGGAAAATATTTTTTAACCCGAATTTTTTTTTCAAAAAAAACATTCTTTTGTCATAAATTTTTTTCACTAATAAATTAAAAAAAAAAATTTTTTTAAAAAATTGGAAAAAACTTAAAAAAACTTTTTTTTAAAAAAATTAAAAAAAAAAAAATTTTTTTTTAATTTTATTTTAAAGTATAATTTGGTGAAGGGTATATAAGATTCGGCACAGCCGAATATAGCTCTCTTACTTGTTAAGATTAAGTTTAAATTTTAAACCAACATAACTTTTGCTCCTAATGAACGAAATGATTAACACGAATAAAATAGAGGAATCGATATTAGGCCTCTTTGAAACTGTAGAAACTTCGATTTTTACGCCGGGTACTTGCGCACTTTAAAGAAGAGTTGATATCTTAATTCTTTTTCCTAACTGTTCAGAAATAAAATAAAATTCTGAAGCAGGATCATCAGAACTCAAACTCGAATTGTGTGGCTATTGTGCATCAAATCGACTATTGCCATACTTAAAAGTACAGACTGATTGTATCGAGTATAAAGTATTTGACGATTAAATATAGTTATATTATTATTAATACTACAACATATAAACTGGCCTTAAGAAATTTCCGATTTATTGCTACTGTCAATAGATTTTTATAATTATCATATTGTATTACGTTTTTACCTTTTAAAAACGGGGTTTATTTCCTTTAAATAAACCGGATACTTTTGATTGCAAATAGGAAGTAGTTTTAGTAGTTTAAAATTTGTAACAACTCTTTATTTATTTAAATATACACCAACAACAGTTCAAATTTATCAATTCGCAGAAATGCACACAAACTTTATAATGTACAAACTCACATGTACACGACAGTTGATGATAACTCTAACAGCGACAATGATCAACTCAACTCCCGACTGCAACCTCTGCCACTATATATACACACGCCATCTATCGTGAATCTTCTACAATGCTCTTAACGGACAACTAGTATGTTCGAATGCTCTTAACGGACAACTAGTATGTTTGATTTCTAGAGCTTTCGATGTCAACGTTAGCTGCTTAAACATTTATCGTGAATCTTCTACAATGCTCTATCGTGAATCTTCTACAATGCTCTTAACGGACAACTAGTATGTTCGATTTCTAGAGCTTTCGATGTCAACGTTAGCTGCTTAAACATTTAGTGTGGCCATACTTATAAACAATGCTAATAACCGCATGCAATCAACATTGTTGATAAGTAGAAGCTTCTACTGATGGACGTGTTTATAAACATGATGAATCCTGCAGGCAGTCGTTACAAACCGTTAAATTCAAATCACTATTGCACATTCGTTACAATATGATTTTCTGTTATACTTAGTCATTGTCATGTTAGTTTAAAATAATATATACGTTTGGAGCTTAATTTGCGGATAGTGTGTAGACATTGATTTGTTGATAGAGATAAGTACCCTTTCGGTGAATTTATCATTCTCTTATAGACTTAGTCGTACTTTTTTATTGTTGGAATCACATATGATATTAGTGTTTGAGTATTGGAATTGTTTGTCATATAGGTTGGTCCCTCTATTGTTTCTATCTCTGAAGGTGATATCAACACTAAGTGATTAATACTTATATATACATATATTTGACCCTTATAGTTTCTAAGTTGTACTGATTACCTTGCTTTCTCTTTTACTTGGTTGATTATTTTTGTTACACATATACTTTACCAATTTTTCTCGTAGTGGAAACTAGTTTTTCTTATCAAGTTGCTAATTAACTGATATCATTATCTAATAATGATGTTTTATAATATAATATATTGGAGTTTAAGTTTTGACTTTGTTCAATTTTATTTATTTAAAAAGGTTTAATTTATTTCATAATTATTTGATATTAATATATTTTAATGTAAACCAATAGGCTAGGTTGTTGAAAATACAAAACATTATTTACTTTATTATATATTTATTTATTTATTTTTTTTTATTATTTATTTCAGCTTTACCACCAGCAGCGCATCATCCAGCTTGCAACGATAACAATTCAGTTACAAATTTGAATTTCCAACGCGAAGGTGGTTTATCGCCAACCAGTAATCAATTAGCCCAATGGTTTTCGCCAGAACTACTGGCACAGGCGTCTGCAGGAAAACTGCCATTATTAAATATGAACCAGGCCCTAAGTTTAGAAGAATTTGAAAGAAGCATACAACATTCCTCAACTTCTGTAAACAATTGAATATATAAATATTAAATTTAAACACTACTTATATTATTAAATTTATGTAATTTGTATACCATATTATGTATGTATGATGTTAAAAGATCGACTACACGAAGCTACAGCGATAGAAAATTACTCTATAAGTGACTGGTAGTGTAGGTAGATAGGTAGGCCTGGTTGTGGAGCATATTTTTTAATTTTTGAAAATTAATAACCAGAAATATGGGGTTACTGTTAAAAATTTATAATACTCAGTCATTTCCAAATCGATTTAAAATTTTTTAAGAGTAAAAGATAACTTGAGCGGCTTTTAGATGATAAACAGTACTGCGATTTACATGCAAATGCGTGGGTTGTAGTCAGTAAACCAAAATCAATTTTGACCAATTACCTTTGCGAATCAGATGATTTGTAACAAAATGGCATCAATATGATGTTGCATAATTTGCATTTATGTATATGAGCATATTTAAAAATTTTTATTTCACATTTTATCATTTAAATATTTATTTAAATTATATTATAATAACAAAAAACATGCGTTTTAAAATTCTTTTTTTCTAGTTTCAGTACATAATTTTTATTAATGCATATTTTTGTGAATATTTTTCAGTTTTTAGTGCATTTTTCTGCATAGTTTTCGATTTATTTTTAAGGATGAATATACTTAATATTTACACGAATAATCGAAAAGTATACGTGAATATATATTTGTAAACCCCTACTTAGTCTGAATTAAACCTGATATTATACATTCAAATCGAAGTTGTGGCTTTCACGCAGATTTTAAAAATTATTGCTAACAAAGTTGACAAATTATATTAAAAACATCTGCACATGCTTTTAGTTTATAAGGGTCTTCCAATAGGGACTTCTGAACAGTTGATAGTGGGCATATTGTTGAATTGGTTATCATTTATTCAGTTTGTTTTGCCAAATCACCACGGACGGATATAGCTTTCAACAATATGTGCAAATGATAAAACTGTTTTATCAGGTCAGTTAAAAACTGACCCGTAATTTTCATCAACAAATCATCTTCAGCTATAAGGCCCTTTTCTGGATGAATGAATGCGTCATAAAACTAAATTGTCGAATTTGGGACGGTACCAATACACATGAGATCCATGAGCGTCCATTGAATCTCGAAAAGTCACTGTTTGGTGCGGATTTTGGACTTGCAGCGTCACCGGTCCATATTTCTTTGAGAACGATGTTGGCTATCACCGTCAACGGCGAGTGCTATAGGACGATAATTACCAACTTCTTTCGGCCTGAATTGGATGATACGGACACCAACGACATGTGGTTCCAACAGGGTGGTGTTACGTGCCACACAGCTCATGCCACATGAGAGCATGGTCATCTGACGTGGAGGTGATGTGAACGTGCGATTTGACACCGTTAGACTTTTTTTTTGCAAGATTTTCTTATGTCGCAGGTCTATGTAAATAAGCCACAAACCAGAGCTGCCCTCTATGTCATCTGTAAAATTTAGCCTGATTTATGCGCCAGAGTCATGGAAAATTGGACATTTCGGATGCGAAGCCGCGGTGAACATTTGTACGATGTTATATTCCATACATAATGGCATTAATAGGCCTTTCAAATTAATAAAAAATGTCAATGATATCTCACACATACTTTGTTTTATTTAAATTTAAAGCTAGGAAGCATTCAAATGTATGTATACATTATTATTCTCAAATGAATTGGGTTTTCATACCCTTTTAAAATTGATTATAATAGAGAAATTACTGCGTTAGGATTCAATTATTAAATATGATTGGCAAAGTAACAAGACATCATTTTTGGCACTAACTTCAACTAGGACTACAACCTACACTATGATTCACTTGGTGAGTATATACATTTTTTTATTTTGTAGTATAGTGTTATCATTATTACTGATGTACTCAATTAAAAAAAACACACGTTTTATACACAATATGTTTTAGTAAAAAAAAAAAAAAAACATTGGCAACAAGTTTGTTAATTATTATTATTATTAATAATAATATGAACACTACAAAATAAGTATATGGTACACTTTTCTTTTAATATAATAAAATAAAAAGTATAACCTTAAAAGTTGTTCTAAAACTCCATATATTTTTATTTAGAAAACTAGCTGTTTGTATCCTGCACCGTGATTATTATTAAAATTTAATTTTGTCGCGTAAATTAAATATGTTCTCTTCTTTTTACATGTTGTAGGAATATCAATCAAATGAGCCATACCAGCGAATGAAAATCAAAATCTTGCAGTTCATTCTGTAGGAGTAAACAATTAAAAGCTGGGTGTACAGACTACAAAGTTTTAAGTTACGATTCATTTCAGCCCTACTTGAAAAAAATATAAAATATTTACTTTTCATTGATGCAAAAATTTCCACTTACAAAGCAAAATGCTTGCGAAAAAAAATTATAGATATTTTTTCCATAAAATCCTAAAAATTACGAAATATATCAAAAGGGACGGGACTACTTATATCGAGATTTCCATTCTCAGGTATGAAATTGATGACCGAATAAAATCTATTGATAATCTATTCTAATGTACATAAATTATAGCGATAGCGTAATCATTATTTAAGAATAAGTGAAAATAAAATACATCTTTTTGCTCAATTAAAGAAATATACTATATTCAACATATCATAAATATTAGAGTGTCCCGATGGACTTATCAGTTGTAAGGATTTTATAATTTAAAATTACGGGATTTTCCAAATCATGTTTTTCTTAAATAATTATAGGAAATTGTAATTTATGTGTGTCATTTTCATGCATTTTGACATTCCACATGCCCGAATATCGCAAAGTGATGTTCAGTACAGTTGTTAAGCTTCAACATGTTAATAAAGTAAAGCGGTATTTTTGGCTTTCCTTGTGTTGGGCCCTGGGAAATAAATTTTTCATCACTTTTGTTTATAAGTTATCTAAAAACAAGTAAGAGAGCTATATTCCGCTGTGCCGAATCTTATATACCCTTCACCAAATTATACTTTAAAATAAAAATTTTAAATATTTTTAGGTAAACAAAATTAAATTTTTTTTTTTTTCAAAATTTAAAAAAAATTTTTTTCAAAATTGTTTTTAAAAATTAAAAATTTTTTTTTTTTCAATTTTTTTTTCGAAATTGTTTTGTTTTAATTTTTTTTAAATTTTTTTTTAAATTTTTTTTGCAATTTTTTTTTAATTTTTTAAAAAATTTTTTTTTTAAATTTATTAGTGAAAAACAATTTATGAAAAAAAATTTTTTTTTGTAAAAAAAAAATTCGGGTTAAAAAATATTTTTCCCGATTTTGACCCATTGTAGGTCCAAATTACTATAGCCTTATATACATCGTTGCAATGGACTTTGAAATATCTATCATTAGATATCCATATTGTCTATATTAATGACTTGGTAATCCAGATATATATCAAAAATAGGCCAAAAATCGAGGTTGTCCCGGTTTTTTCCTTATATCTCAGCCATCTGTGGGCCGATTTTATCGATTTTAAATGGCGACCGAGCCGGAAGAATTCCTGATATATGTATCAATTATGATGTATCAATTATGTTTGTAAGTTATTTGGAGGCTACGGAAAGTTGATTTCAACATACATGGCTACATCGACTTCGCTATCTATAACGATCCAGAATATATATACTTTGTGGGGTCGCAAATGAAAAATGTAGAAATTACAAACGGAATGACAAACTTATATATACCCTTGCCACTCATGGTGAAGGGTATAAAAACTCAGATGAGGACCTCTAACAAAATTATAATATTATAATATGCTAAAAAATATTGGTAATAAATGTAATAGCCCCCAAATAACAATAACGAAACCAAATTATAATAATATAAAGAAATAGATCATTTTATTTCTAAAAGAACAAGAGGAAAATGCTTGCAGATTTGTTACAAGTATGTATATGCAAACGATTTATGGGTCGATTATGGAAGGCAACCGAACTTCAGTTGCGTTGCCAGAGGGCAACTAAAAATTTCTGGTTGCCAATTCGGCAACAGAAAAGATAGCTGCCAGTTGCCATCTGTAATACCATTTAGGCAACTGACAACGCAACTAAAGTTCGGTTGCCATCCATAATCGACTCATTAGAAACCATGGATGCAATACTATTCTTAAGAAGCTATTTAAAATAAACACTAATTTTTATACCCTTCACCTTCGTGAGAAGGGTATATATAAATGTGTCATTCCGTTTATAATTTTCACAATATAATTTTCCGACCCTATAAAGTATATATATTCTGAATCCTTATAGATAGCGGAGTCGATTTAGCCATGTCCGTCTGTCTATTGAAATCAATTTTCTGAAGACTACGGGATCCAAATCCTCAATAATTCTGTCAGACATGCTTTCGAAAAGTTTCCTATTTAAAATCAGCAAAATCCGTCCATAAATAACGGAGATATGAGCAAAAATCCGAGACAATCTCTATTTTTGGACTATTTTTTTTATCTATATCTCGATTACTAAGTCATAAATATAGACAATATGGATATCTAATGATAGATATTTCAAAGTCCATTGCAACGATGTATATAAGGATATACAAAAATCGGAAAAAATATTTTTTAACCCGAATTTTTTTTCACAAAAAACATTCTTTTGTCATAAATTTTTTCACTAAAAATTAAAAAATTTTATTTTTTTTAAAATTGGAAAAAAGTATTTTAAAAAAATTAAATTTTTTTTTTTTTTTTAATTTTATTTTAAAGTATAATTTGGTGAAGGGTATATAAGATTCGGCACAGGCGAATATAGCTCTCTTACTTGTTTACTAAGGTAATGTTTTTTACCAGTATGTACATAATTTATTGTTGTTATATCTTCTTATATAATGAACATTAGAGCGAAAAAAAGCAAAAAAGTAAGGCAGTTACGACATTTTTTTTTACGTAATATCTCTGCCATTTAAAATATCGAGAAGACCAATGTTTTGCTCTAAGAGCCATTTCCATAAGTTTCCCGTTCTAGTATTTATCCACCAAAACACTGTTCCTTCCACCCTAATGTACCACCCACCGTAATGTCAGAAAATTAAAGCTGATAAGAATTCATTAAACTTACCTTACAGCAAAACATTGGTCTTCTCGATACTTAATTAATTGTTTAATAACAAATTTTCCCCGCGTCGGGATTCTTTATCAAACCCCGCGTCGGGATTCTTTATCAAATCCCGAAGCTCGGGATTTTCATAAATCAGTCTCGATTGGCATCTCTAGTTGTAAGCATACCATTTATATTGGAAAAGGTATTTAGTGCTCGGGTCAATTACGCATATTGCGGTACTTTTTGAAACATAGTGTTTCCTTGAAAATGGAATTATTTTAAACATGAAATCGAAAGTCGACATTTTTGTTTCAGTTTTCGGTTTCAACTCAGACAAGTAACAGGTGGCGCAAAAGTAATCCTCCTATCAGCAAATGCTATAAATTTTGCCGATTATTGGTCATATAAATAACATTGTAACATTGTTTATTAACGTGTATTTCGCATGTGTTTACTACACAAAAGTCAAAACAGAACTGACATTAGGGGCCAATCGCAAAATTTATAGCATTTTCTGATAGGAGGATTACTTTTATTTTTACTTTAGTAAAAACTAAGTGGTTAATAATAATGAAAATACGACGAAAGTTTTAAAAAGTTTTTTTTTTTTTTTAACTTAGAAAGTGTCTGTTTTTCGCTTGGCCATATGTGTATTTTTTAGCGTAGTAGCATCCGCTAGTTGCAAATATTTTTATTCCAGTAAGTTAAAAATTACGAAAAAAATATAAAAGCTCTTCAGAAATTTGTAATGTTGCCAAAAGTTGAATATCATCAGCGTAAGTATTACAATTTAAAAAAGATAGTTTCTGAAACAACAACATTATGGAATACCTCTATTAAGGCACTTGGACTGTGAAGTTGAAGTCCACATAAATAAGAATAAATAAGTCTGCAACCACTCGAGCTAAAACCATATTGATTAAAAAGTTTTCCTATCAAAATATTATGATTAACAGAGTCAAATGCTCTCCGAAAATCAAGAAATATCAAAGCACTCATATTCACATTATCCAAATTTATTCTAATAGTCTCAGTTATATCAAGTAACACTGCAGTAGTGGAATACCCTTTCCTAAATCCGGATTGATAATGATATATTTTTCTTGACATATCCAAATAATAGAACATCTGCTGCCTCAAAATAACTTCCAAAACTTTCGAGAATACTGGGATAATCTGTTATATCCTTTGGACACTTAACCTACCAACTTTCCAAATGTCAGGTACTACAGAGGTGGTTATAATAAAATTTATGAGATGTGTAAATTGTCTTGATATTGCTGGGAACATTAACTTTAAAAATTTAAGAGAAATTCCATTAGCTCCAATTGCATGAGATTTTATTTGGTTAAATGCTGTACATATTTCATTCTCAGTAACATTGCTGAAGGAAAAGCCTTCAACCTTGTGCAGGGACATGGGATCAAATGCAGAATCAGTTAACGTTGGCTGAGACATACAGGAAAAGTCATTGAAATCATCCAAATTCAGTGGGAAATCAATCCCATTATCCTCAACCATTTTATTTATAATATAGGTACGATAAGCCACATTCCTCTCACATTTTTCACTCCTAATACGAGAGTCATTGAACCAAGAATTGACATCATGTCGAACAAAATGGCGTAAAGGAAAAATTAGCCTTTCCATTCACGGTGACATCGCAATAAAATGGTGAAAAATCAATGGAACCCATTCGCAAAAAAAAACTTCCATAACAAGACAATTGCAATTCCTGTAGAAAAACACTTGATATATTATACGAAATCTGTATCATACAATGATAAGAATTAAGAGCAGGAACATGAAATTGATTCGTGGTAATTTTTGCTATTAACTAATTTATTTAAAAAACTATTTTTATAAACAATTTTCACTTTATTATTTAATTACTTGGATTAAAATAAAATAGTAAATTTAATTTTTCTTTACGACTGTAAAAATTCTTGAAATCAATGTCTTCCCATCGGGATGAAATTTGCACTAATCTATTGTATAGTAATTCAGACACTCTTTTTCAACAAGATCGGTCGAGAACTCTCTGAGTTATAGGTGGTCAACATTTTACATTTTTGCCAAGCAGGTGTTTTTTCTTTCGGAATAAAATCAATTTCAGTTTTCAAAGTGAAATTGATATTTCATTATAGTTATTTGTTTTTCTAAAAATTAGGGTAAACATTGTCTAGACTATATCCTTCTTATCTTCAATATCGATCTCGTTCATGAAGCGGTTTTCGTGAAAATATAGTTTCTCTACAAATTTTCTTTGTAACTGTAGAGCATATTTACAAAAAGGAACAACAGCAGTTTTTGGCTTTGATATTTTTTACCAATTCATTTCCTTAGAATATCCCGCTCAAAAACCTCCAATTCTTTGCCCACTATCGGTGATATAGAGAACAAGATTGAAAAAGCATATTGTTACGAAATTATACTTGAATTTAAATATTACTGTTTTAACGGCTGGTCTCAACAGCAGTGCTTCTCAAACTTTAACAAATGTGTGGATATTATTGAAATTGCTATAGAACATACAACATTGAATAAAAGCTTTGAGTTGTGCATTGTTTGTAAGTATGGACACACTAAATGATTAATGCCTAACATCGAAAGCTCTAGTATGCGAATATTCTAGTTTAAAGATCATTGTAGAAATAGAGCTTTCTAGATGGTAATACAGTGTATATAAATTGGCCGTGAGAACACCACAAGAGTGAGTGTAATTTGAAGCATCGTTAAGTAAAGACATCGACTGCATTGTATACTTGTACATTATAAAGTTTGTGTATTCCTAGGAATTTATAAACGGGTATAAAAACACTGAGTGACTATTTAATTCTGTTATTATTGTAAATTTTAAATAAAGAGTTGTTACAATTTTAAACTAATAAATTGCTTTTATTTGCAATCAAAAGTATTCGTATTATTTAAAGGAAATAAACCAACGATTTCAAAAGGTGAAACCGTAACAATATTTTTTTCCGGTGTTAAAAGTTGAATTTGGTTAATTCAAATAATTAGGCACGAAATGCTAAATTACGAAACGCTAGTACGTAGTTTGTTGGAAATCTAAAAATTAAAATAAGTTTTTAAAATAACAGTAAAAAAAGCAATATTTTCTAGAAATTCAAAACTTAACATTTTTTTTTTTTTTAATTTTGTGCTTAAAAAATTTTGGACGAATTTTCTATTTTAGCAAATGTTTGGTAAATTTTTGATTTAATAAATTTTTTTTAAATTATTTATTTTTAGAAATTTTTATATTTTTTTTGGAAACCTAAAAATTAAAAAAAATTCAAAAAGACATAAAAATACAGCTAACCAAATTTCAAAAATAGAAATCATAAATTGTTTAAAACAGAAAATTTTCCAAAAATTGTTTGTTTTTAAGATAAAATAGGTAGTATGCAACCATGTTACTACTAGGTGTGAAAAGGAAAGATAGTGGTTAATTGGGAAAAAGGGGAAGCTAACAAAAACACCAACGCTCAGAGATTTTAGCCCATAAACATAAAAATTAGGAAATGTTTATCTAAATGCTAAAGATTTCATTAAAGCAATTGCAATGTACACCAAAGCTATAGATTTAATACCAAATGATGCAATTTTCTATGCCAATCGATCATTTAAGACAGGAGAGGTATTGCTGCCTTTAAAGCAGATCCAACCTATCTTAAGGGCTACATATGTCATTGGGTAAATTCAAACAGGCACTTTCGGATTATGAATATGTATCAAAATGCCGTACCAATGATAAATATTGTAAATTAAAGGATACGGAGTGTAATAAAAAAGTTAAGATGAGAGGCTTCGAAAGAGCAACTGTTGTGGATAAACCGGAAAAAATTTTATCAGAAATGTTTAGAGATTTGGAGAATATTACCATTGAATATGATTATAAGGGACCTGCGTTAGAGGATGGTAAAGTTACTTTGAAATTTATGGTAGAACTTATGGAACATTATAAACAAAAGAAATTACATTGCAAGTATGCCTACAGTATTTTGTGCGACATTGATACTTATATGCGTACTCAACCTCAATGGTTGATATAAGTGTGCCCGATGAATCTAAATTTACCATTTGTGATGATATTCATGGTCAGTTTTATGATCTTATGAATATATTCGAAATCAATGGTTTATCCTCCCCAACAAATCCGTATTTGTTTAATGGTGATTATGTCGACGGAGGCTCGGTAGAAAGTATATTAACCCTTTATTTTTTTTTTTATTAAAAAGAGAAGTAACATTCAGGCAATTAATATAAAATAATTATAAATATATAAAATATATATAAAATATATATAAAATATATATAAAATAAAAATAAACCTATATATTGTGTTACTTTCTTTGGAAAGGGGATAGATTGTAGAAGGAAAGGTGGTGAAAGGTGGAGGCAAGCTTTTATTGACAACTCTGTAACTCCGTGTTATGTTTGTTATTAGTGCAGGTTGCATCGCGTCTGGTGATTATTTAAGCTAACAACATTTATTTATTTATTTATTTTACTTCGGTGTTGTTTTAATGTTTTTTAACCCTATTTGGTTTTAAACTACTGTATCCAAATCATTTCTATCTATCTAGAGGCAATCACGAAAGTATAAACAATGAATCAAATGTATAGTTTTACCGGTGAAGTTACTGCAAAATGTTTACTCAAGTTTTCAACTGGTGTTCTTGTATTAATAAGAAAATCTTGATTATGCTTGACGGACTTTTCTCTAGCGATACCGTTACTTTGGATGATTTAAGACGCATTGAACGTAACTGCCAACCGTCAGAGGATGGGTCTCATGTGTGAGCTTCTATGGTCTGATATGTAATGATCGAATTGTATAACACACTAGGTTTTAGAAAAAACTTTTTATTGTTCAAAACATACAAGTGATGTGACTACTTCATATACTGTTAATCTTTGTTCGAAAACCTATATCTTGTTATAATTTAAAAATAAGGCTAAAATATATTTAAAAATTTGTAGAAAATATTGGCCCATAATCATAGGCAAACAATAAAGTCGGTTCTTTTTAAAAACAACTTTAAAATAAAAACCCGCTTTTTATTATTCTCTAACTATAGTCAAAATTAAAGTATGTTTTAAATTGAACCGACTTTAACTGGGTGTCACCTCAAATGTAGAAAATGTTTTAGCTTTAATCACTTTCACAGCTCTTCCTTTTCGCCAGGAATTCGTGTTTGCGTTTTTCGTTCACTACAAGTACTATATCGCCCTCTTCAATTGACCCTCTATTTGTTGTTAACGTGGGCAGCATTTCCTTTAGAAATAGTCTCCAAAACAGATTTGCATAAACCTGACTTTCCCTAGGACAAAATCTGTAGTTAATGTTTCTGGTTTATTAATTTTTTTATCAAAAAAGAAATGATTCGGGGTAAAAGCTTCCTGATCATCGGTTTCAAAAGAAACATATATTAGGGAGCCTGAATTTATTACTAATTTAACTTCCGTCAAATAACTTAACTTCTGTGAGTGATATATGTTGTACAAAATGATTTTAAATGAGCCCACCAATCTTACCCACGCTCCCCCATATGGGGTGAGACTGCTGGATTAAATTTCCATAGTATTCCTTTATAAGCCATTTCAATATGTACATCATCAAATTTCATTTCACCTCGAAAATGTTTACCGTTATCGCTATAAATTTCTCATGGTGTTCCGAGTCTCGCAATTAAATAACTGTTCGCAGAAATTTAATTTTGTGACCGCTTACTGTGTTTATAAGTCTTGCAACTCCTCGACCTTGAACAAAGGACAGTTCAAAAAAGAAATCTTCATTTTCCAAAGATCCACCTTTAATATGAGCCATTGCACATTTAAAAAAATATATATTTTTGTTTTTGTGCGTATTTTTATAACTAATTGTCCAATGTTTATAAACTTCGTCTTATTACAATGTTTTACCTAAAAAAACATTTTTATCAGAAAGAGGATGATTAGGGTCATTTTATGAATCATACAAAGTAAATAGTTATTTATAAATATCATGAGAACTATAATTGCGAGAGTTTTAAAATTTTTTCCAAATAGCTCTCATATCATTTTACACAGTTTGGCTGAAAATGGTCGGGATTGGATTAGTGGACGTCGTATCTAGATCCCGGGATTCGGGATTTTAGAAATGTAAATCCCGGGATTTTTCGGGACTTCGGGATTTTAGTTTAATGTCAAAAAACATAAAATTCAACAATAAAAACTATTTATATCGTTAATATATTTAAGTAAAAGTATAACAAAGCAAAAACTAATGCATTGAATTAAAATAAATTTGACACAAAAGACATTTCATATGTATACCCGTATTCTGAACTTTATAACAGTGAGAAATCCATAACAAAACTGAAAATTGTATAACTTTTGTATTGAATACATATGTGACAAATCGTGTAAAAATTGGTAAGGCATTTTAAAAGTTATTTACAATTGAAACTACACAATTTTTGTCGAAAATGTTTGTTTCCACCCTATATTAGTATTGAAAATAAATTTATTTTTTAACTGTCTGTCTGTTTAAAACGCGATAGGGCACAAACGAAAGGAGCCAGCTGGATAAAATTATCCACAAATACTTTCTGTTGATGAAGTTTGTTTGGTATTGAAAATGGTTCATGATTTCCCCTAATCCCATACAATTTTCCCCCGGAATACTGTTTGAGCAGTCATAAGTATGTTGATTATGCGGCAATGCTTATAAAATAAAATAAGTTCTAAGTGCTCTCAAATTATACTGTAAAGTATTCCAGAAATCGGGCGACATTTGTCCCTAGTCCCCATACATACCCCCCTCAGAAAAAACCTGGAACATTAATAATTAATAATATATGAAAATAAATCCTTCTATTTGTTGTCAATAAATAATTTGTATATAATAATATTAATATAAATTTCGATATAAGAAGGCCAAAACTACATATAAGATTCGGGTGGATATGCAAGATTCGGCACAGCCGAATATAACACTCTTACTTGTTGAAAAACATCGTTTATAGTCAACGCGAATTTATTAATAAACTTGTGTATAAGTCTGTCAATTCAAGGGAGACCCCTGATTAAAATTTGCGTTTGGATTTGAAGCGTGATTAGTATTATAATTTATAATTTAGTTTTCTAGGTATTTTGGGAGCTTCAAAAATCTTCTTAAAATATCAAAAGTCTCGTAGTTTTCCGGGATTTGTGAAAAAAAATCCCGGGTTCGGGAAATCCCGATCCCGAAAAATCCCGGGATCGGGATTTCGGAATTGGCATCCCTAATATATTCACACTAATTAAAGAAATTAATACAACAGATCTGCCAAAACTAACGCATGTAAGTAAATATTTGTTTATAAATATTTTATAAAAATAGAAAATTTTTGAAATTGGATAAATTTTTAATTTCTATAAAATTTTTGATAAATTTTCTATTTTTAGAAAATTAAATTTTATCGAAAACTTTGTTTTTTATTGTTAGTCTTTGATTAAAATTTGTTTTAATTTTTAGGTTTCGACCAAACTGGGTAGAGGTGTTCGTAAATCAGCATTTCATGACATTAAGATCGGCCAAAACTTAAATGTGTAAGTATGTGTATCAAAATTTTATCAAAAATATCTTTCAAAAAGTAAAGTTTTTATCATACAAATTGCGTATTCTAAGAAAGTTCTCAAAAAATGTTTACGTTTATCTAATTTTTGATAAATTTTAAAGTTTTGGAAAATTTTCTGTTTTAAACAATTTATTTACTTCTGGTTTTGAAATATAAATTTTTTAACAACTTTGTTTTAATTTTTAGGTTTCCAAAAAACTGGGTACTGGTACTATCTATTAGTTCGTATTTTCTAAAAATTGAAAATTTTCCAAAAATTTAAAATTTAAAAATTTCATTAATATAAAATTTACCAAACATTTTTTAAAATAGAAGATTCGTCCAAAATTTTTTAAGCACAAAATTTAAAAAATGGCTAAGTTTTGAATTTCTTGAAAATATTGTTTTTATTAACTGTTTTTTAAAAACTTATTTTAATTTTTAATTTTTTTTTTTTTTAAATATAAAATTTTCCATAAAAGAGAACATTTTAAAAAAAATATACTTTTGAACAACTTTTGACAAAACCCAACGACGAAAAGTTCGTTTTTTGACAAAAAACTAAGGCCCATAATCATAGTCAAACAATAAAGTCGGTTCTTTTTAAAAACAACTTTAAAATAAAAACCCGCCTTTTATTATTTTCTAACTATAGTCAAAATTAAAGTATGTTTTAAATTGAACCGACTTTAACTGGATGTCACCTCTAATGTAGAAAATGTTTTCATACAATATACAACAAAATATAGACAAGTGGCATCGCTGAACAGCTGGCTTAGAAAATTAAAAAAAAAAAAAACATAAAGTACAAACAACAAATGTAACCGGGAAGCTAAGGAAAAAAACAGTTTGTGGTGGAAAAATAGAAAAGGAAAGATTAATATCAAATTTATTCTATTTTGGTACTAATTTTATTGATTCAATATTCAATAATTGCAAAATCTCTACCAATATATTGTTACTTAAACATTTTTGACTTTTTGTCGAAGTTTTTTACATGGCGAGGAACAACTGATGCTGTTGTTAAATGAGTTAAAAACAACTTTAGCTGGTTTTATATTTACAGTCGACTTTAACGCCAGAAGTATACTTTAACTTGTCTATGGTAGACGTAAAGTCCACTCTTAAGTAAAGATGACTTTATTTATCTTAAAATATACTTTATTTTTGACTATGATTATGGGCCTAAGTTTTTAATGAAAGTAACATCTTTTAAAAAGCTTCTTTATTTTTACTGAAGAATAAACTATATATTTAAAAAAACAAGTTTTTAGAAATGTTTCTTTAAAACTTTTTAAAGACATAAAGTAAATGTTTATTAAAATATTAAAAAGCCATTTTGAAAGAAGACACCAAAAAGAAAACGTCTTTCAAAAAACATCTTAAAACCATCATTAAAAAACGTAAAAACATTTAAAACATGCCAAACTTTTGTTAAAAAGTAACTACAATTATCGAAAAAAACTTAATTTTTTGTGAATAAAAAATTAATGATTTTTGAAATTTTTAAACTAGTTTTGAAAAACATTTAATGTTATCAAATGTTTTCGATATATTTTCTCTTTTTACAAATTTTAGAGTTTTTTAAATTTTTGATGAATTTCTGTCTTACAAAAATTCTTAGGTATGTCTTTTTAAAAATTTGTTAATAATTTTATTTTAATTTTTAGGTTTCCACCAAACAGGTTACGGGTTACTTCAGCATTTCGAGCTAAGAAATTCATCCATTAGGATCAACAGAAAATAAAACAAAGGTGTGTAAGAATATGTATAACGTATTTTCTAAAAATAGATAATCTTAAATATTTTATTAAATAGAAAATTTAACAAACATTTTGTTAAATTGAAAACTTACCAACAGAAAAAAAAATTCTGGTTTTCATAATGTTCAATAAATTTTCTGGTTTTTCAAAATTTTTGATAATTGTTTCTATTTTTAGAAAGTTTTTGTCAGTTATCGTAGCTTAAAAATTTATAAATTTGTTAACAGTTTTTTTGTTAAAATTTTTAGGTTTCCATTACACTATGATCTGGAGTTTCATAATTCAGAAATTCGTGCCAAATTATTGAAATTAGTTAAATTCAACGTTTAACACAGGCCGAATCAACGTTTAATACAGACCGAAAAGGAAAAAAATTAAATTTCATAGCTATGTTTATATTTAAACAACAAGATAAAAACATGGCGTTTCATATAAATTTTTGTTGGTTACCTTTTTAGCATTTTGGTTATTTTTTAAACAAACTTGGTTACAATATTTCTTTATAATTTTCAGTTTTTCGAAAACTTTTGATAAATTTTTCCATTTTTATTATAACAAAATTTTGTATTAATAAAAAATAAGCTTTTTTGTCAGTTGCTTTTTAAAAGTAATTTTCAATAATTTTTTCAAAGTACGGTTTTTAATTTTTCTGTTTTTATTTTTATAAATAAATTCCCCAAAGCTGTCCTGAGCAATAGTCTCCTAAATTTGTCTTCAATTTTTGTTGTTATCCCAAAAAGTTAATAGAGGTGGTGATGATGGACTGTTCTAACAACAACAACAATACAAAAAAAACAATAAAAACTAAGCAATCAAGATAGAAGATTTTAAAAGGAAAAGTACAAAGAATTGTCCGTAAAACGAGTGAGATTTTTTCGATAAAACATAAATTTTATTAAAAAATGTCATCTGTTCAAGTTCAAATGGAACAAAGTAATAATAATGAGGGCCAACAAAAAGCATCAACAACCCGGCATCAACCGTGACGTCAAATAGTACATTAACTGCACCAGCTGCTACCACAGCAACACCAATTTCGGAAGCTAACAAAGATGACAACGGTCGGGATGAGAAAGTGATTTTAGCCGATAAATATAAAATTCAGGAAAATGATTATCTTCACTAAAGCAATTCAAACATGTTTTTTCGGATTATGAATATATATCAAAATGCCGTACCAATGATAAAGATGCTAAATTAAAGTATACGGAGTTTAATAAAATCGTTAAGATGAAAGCCTTTGTAAGAGCTATTGCTGTGGATAAACCGGAAAAAAAATGTATCAGAAATGTTTAGAGATTTAGAGAATATTGCCATTGAAGTTGATTATAAGGGACCTGTGTTAGAGGATGGTAAAGTTACTTTGAAAAGTTACTTATGGAACATTATAAACAACAAATTTAATTACATCGCAAGTATGCCTACAAAATTGTGTGCGACATTGATACTTATATGCGTACGCAACCTTTAATGGTGCATATAAGTGTGCCCGATGAATCTAAATTTACCATTTGTGGTGAACGATCTTATGAATATATTCGAAATCAATGTTTCAATGGTTTACCCTTCCCAACGAATCCGTATTTGTTTAATGATGATTTTGCCGACAGAGGCTCATTTTCGGTAGAATGTATATTCACCCTATTTGGTTTTAAACTACTATATCGAAATCATTTCTATCTATCTGGAGGTAGTCACGAAAGTATAAACATGAATAAAATGTATGGTTTTACCGGTGAAGTTACTGCAAAATACACAAGTACTATGGCTGACATGTTTACTCAAGTTTTCAACTGGTTGCCTTTGTGTCATTGTATAAATAAGAAAATCTCGATTATGAGACTGATTTAAGACGCATTGAACGTTACTGCCAACCGCCAGAGGATGGTCTCATGTGTGAGTTTCTATGGTCGGATCCACAACTCTCTTATGGACGAGGTCCTTCGAAACGAGGTGTTGGCATACAATTAGGTCCCGATGTTACTGAAACTTTCTGTAAACATAATAACTTGGATTATATTGTACGTTCACATGAGGTTAAAGACATGGCCTTTAATGTACCTCATGAAGGAGAATATATAACGGTATTTTCGGCACCCAACTACTGCGATTCTATGGGTAATTTGGGAGCTTTTATAACAATCAAAGGCAATGATCTAAAACCTAATTTCAAGTCATTTGAATCAGTGCCGCATCCTGATGTATAAAGTTATATATGTATATGCAGCTTCTAAATTAATGAAACTTAAAATTCTGTTTACGTTTAACAGTTTTGACATTCATTTGTTTAAATGTCTAAAAACAATAAATTTAAAAATAATGAAAAATTAAAAAAAATAGGAAATTGTTTATAAATTTTCTTTTGTTGATAAAGTTCCGTTTTTCAAAAATTCTTTATTTTTTAGTTTTTCGAATACTTTTGATTTTTTGAAAGAACGTTTTTAATTTTTCTGTTTTAATTTTTATAGATAAATTCTCCAAAGCCGTCCAGAGCAATAGTCTCCTAAATTTGTCTTCAATATTTGTTGTTTATCCTAAATTATATTAAGTAAAATAATAAATTTTTTAAAAATAACAGTAGTAAAGTAGTATACGTTAAAATAAAGTTTACAAGTTAGTTTCTCAAAACAACATTTTTAGAAAAAAAAAAAATCGTTTTAAGCAAACTGATGTTTATTTTAAAGATTTATGTTTTAAAAAAGATGTCTAATTTTTTAAAAAGAAAATTTTTTTTAAAATTCAATAAAAAAAAAGAAAAACAAATAAATCAAAATTTTTTCATGCTGTTTTCAAAAATGGTCTGTTTAATAAGATTTTTTTAAATTGCATTTTTAATGAATTTTTTTTTTTTCAATAATAAATGTTCCAATTTTTTAAGGCTTTTTTCTTCTTTTTTTTAACATTATGTAATGCTGTTCAATAATATTTAATATTGCTTGAGATTGAGATTTTTTTTAACAAATTTTTCTTTTTAAAATTTTTTTTATTTTTTAAGTTTAAAAGAAAGTTTAAAGATCCTTTATTAAAAACAATTTCATTTAAAAAATTATTTCAATCATCAAAAGAATTTAAAAATTGTTTATGATTTAAGTAGATGTTTATAAATAGGGGCGGCGAATACTTTGAGTAAAAATTATTACTCAAAGTAGAAGCATCAAATATTGTAACCATATAAAAGGCGCTTTCAATGTCGTAATTGAATTTTAAATATTGACATAGAATTATTTAATTAAATTAGTTTAAATTATTACTTTATTACTTTGGGGAAAAAAACGTAAAAAGTACTGCCTTGCATGTCCCAACTTTGGATGCATATAACTTTTTATGGGGACGAGATACCTGTTAGAAATTTATTTTATTTAGAATTTTATAGCCAATATAGCTGATATTTTAAAAATAATTTTTGACACACCGTAGGCCCGCCATATCTAAAAACCCATAAAAAGACTGAGCAAAATTAAAAAAAATAAAATTAAAAAAAATAAATAAATTCAACTAATATAGATAACCTATTCATGTAAGTGTATTTTTTGTAGATCTTCTCAAGGACTATTTATATTTTCAGCTCATTCGGATCATAAATGTAGTTTTTGAGATTTTTTTTTAAATTTGAGACCCGAGATGACCAACTTAGAGGAGCTAGACACTGGCCCCCATTAGTGCTAAGTAAATCAGTAAATCAGAAGCACCTCAGCTCCAACCATGTGAAATTTTGTAACAATATCTCTAATAGTTCCCGAGATACCAAATTATTTAAAAACAATCGTTTCTAAATTTTTTTTTTTTTTTCAAAAAATAATATCGCCATCATTTTAAGCGTACTAAAATTTCTATGAACTGTTTTTAAACGGTGAAATACGCTATACGTGTGTGTTGGTTTTAGTTTGTTGACGTTGTATTTAATACAATATTGTTGTCTCCGTTTAACGCTAGGCGCGTTTATTGCTTGAATTTCTACTTTTGTTATTTTAAAATACTGTTGGTTACGTTGATAATTCTAATTTGGCTTTTACTTTTGTTTTCTGCTTTGTTTTACTTCCTGCTTTGGTTTCGCCGCAACACACACTCAACCAGGCAGGCAATATGTTTTGTATTTCTTCTACCTTACCGGGAGGGTTTGCATTCCATTCAGAAGGATCTCCAAAGGTTTCTTATTTAAGTATTGTCTTAGACCTGGAAATAAGTATTGATATATATTTTTAATAAGGAAAACTAAAATACATTCTAAATCACATTCTCCCTTTAGAGTATGTAAAAAATTAAAAAAAAGAACAAATTACAACAAAGTGGGAAATTAAAATTTAGAATTCATCACCATGTGTTATAATATGGCTTGGTGGTGGTCCATATAGGGGAACCTGTGACAGGCAAAACCTATCCCTTTTGTGATCTTTCAAGGCTGGGTTAGCCGACCGTTGATGTAATGTAACCGTAATGTTGACTTAACGGAACACTTTAGTGCGATTATTCAACATTAAAAATGTGTCATATGTTTTTGACATAAACAAACAAAACAAAATATAGCCGCAACAATATTTGTTGTATAAACTTTCATTGGCCTGTACCAATATAATCAATTGTTCGTCGTTAATTTTAATAAAGGAAAATTTAATACGTTTTGTTTAATTTTAAGTTTTTCTGTAATATTTCGCACTTGTCGCTGATTGAAATTGTAAACAGCTGTTTGAAAGTGTTATCAACACAATTGTTTTAAATACTGTTCAAGCGATTTTATCATTTTTTTCTGCGATTTAAAAAATATTTATTTAACTTTATTTGGTAATAGTACTTACATATAAACCGTATTTATTTACACATAATGTATTCATCATCATTGTCCATTAGGAGACAATTATAAATAATTATAAATATTATATATTACCTTGTCATACAGACTTTATTTATTAAAAGTCCGATAACTTAAAAATTAATTAATATTATATTGTACTTTATACTAAGGGCCATTATTATAACTTGCCTTTATGTTCGTAATAGTAAAAGTTGACTTTAAGGGTACCTTTTTATATTGCTTACAGTTAACTTTTACTATATCAAACATAAAGGCAAGTTGTAATAATGGCCATTAGTATAGTTAATTTGTGTATACAAAATATTAATTTAATATTTTGAAACTTAAATACTTCCGCCGATTATGAGTATACATTTTATAAATCCTTGTATGAATTAATTTGTATAATAAGTAAATATTACCATAACATTAAAAGGTAATGTTTTTTATTTATGTATTTAAAACACTGCAAATATGTTTAAGCGTTCTGAGCAAAATAAGTATTTTTTATACAAGACTTAAAATCAACAAGTTGACAACACCGTTAGTAAATGTCACGTAGAAACGTAAAGAAATTCTGTTTTTAACAGGTTCAGACGTTACAGTTACGTTTCATTTTGTCACTATAACTGCTTTAACTACTTTACACACAATAGAAACGATCAGCTGTTACTTACCTGGTAAGCGCTTGGCCTAACATTCATCATTTAAATTTAAAACAAATTAAAGTTCCCCATCCCTTTTTACAATTTAATTTGGTAGCAAAAATAGCATTTTAGTTTTTCTTTATTTAATACATTTCTTACAATTTTAGTTACAAAATCATATGTAAAATTTGTTCCTTATTTTGTTCTTAAAATGTATACTATTCAAATTATTTGTGACTTTGGTTAGGTTTTTGGTAATAAATCCGGTACTTATAGTAAATACAATTTATTTCTTAACAGTAAACTAAATAGAATTCGTATAACAAAGTGTAAAGATACAATAAAGAAAAGAACTAACTATATACAAGTAGGTGTCAATGTTGATTACTTCGGGATCTGATGACGCTGTTGTTGCTTGGGTGTTCTCCGAGGTGATTGCTAAGGTTGGTTTTGTTGTGTTGTTGCAGAATTTTGTTGCATCATATTGTTGTTGGAAAGTTTGTTGTTCTTATAAAAAGTTGACTTTATTTCTTGTAGATCAATAACAAGATTTTTATTTTTGATGGTATTTATATATATATATATATATTCATTATTTGTGTATATAAATTATGATTAATTTAAATAATAGAGCTCGTTTTTATATAACCTACATCACCATAGTCAAGCGGGTATAATGCGTTTGTGCTGATGTTTGTAACTCCCAAAAATATTAGTATAACATCCACCTTAAAGTATACCGATCAATATAGAATCATCTGGCTGGCTGTCCATGAAAACCTTGTGCGCAAAGTACAGGTCGCAAGTTTGAAAATACATATTTCGATAAAATTTGTTCGGCCCAGGACGAAGGACGAAACCTTTTGAAACTGGTAAAAATCGGTACATTATTTCACCTAGTTCCCATACAAATGTTTTTCCGAAATAAGGCTATCATACATACTTGATTATAATACATATCACACCCATTTTTATTTTATTGATTTCTTCTAGAACCTATACAAATTTCTTCTGGAATAGAATAGACGTAGCCATACAAAATTCAGCAGAAATGAGTTTCGAGCAAAAAGGAATCGCAATACCATATTTTTTGGATCGGACCATATTTAATCGTAGACGTCATTTAATATCTTCTTCCGTAAATCACTTTAATACTAATAAATCTCTTAAAAATATCGTTAACAGGTATAAATTTTACATAAATAATTCCCATATTATGAAAATCGCTGTACTGGATTTTGTGAAGATCGATCAATATTTCACCATAGCCCCCACATAAATTCCACTTCCAAAAATCACTTAAATATTCGAAAATCTCTTTTAAATACCTGGATCAGATTAAAATTCTCCACAACTAATCTCCGTGTATATCAAAATCACTGTCAGTGTTGCCAGAAAAATTTTACCTCATGTCCCCAATCGGATAATAGATGTCCCCATAAAATCCCCATTTCATAATTTAAATCCCCAAAATTGTATTCATCAAATCCCCAATTTGGGGAGAAATCCCCACACTGTATCGAATTTTATGAAGATGTCCATTTAATTGTTCATAGCTTTCATATAAAAACCTCTCCCGAAAAACGCATTTATCTCTATAAATATTTAAATTATATCGCTATCTATTTAAAATTGTATAAGGTCCAGTTCCAAAAATCACTTAAATATTAATAAATCTCTTTTAAATATCTATATCAGGTTTAAATTCAACAAAAATAATCCTAGTTTAAAAAAAAAAAATCCCATATAAGAACCTCTTCCAAAAAACGCAATCTAAAAAATTTCGATATCGAACCAGCTAAATCAAAGGAATGTCGCTGCTTGTTTGTAATTGGAATATGACGATTACGAAGATCTGACATGTCCTAAGGGGTATCCAGTTGTTGAGAGATGATTATGAGATTGAGTGGGAGAGTGAAAAAAACATGTAATTTATAGGGTTGATTTAGACGGTAATATTTAGAAGTCGTGATAATTTTTTGATTGAAAATTGACAACCGCTGTTTATTACAAGGCCAAGATAGATGAAATTGTGTGTTTTCCTAAGTATTATGTGGGATTTTTAGAATTTATGTGGGGAATAATATATGAAAACAAGCCGAATCTTATATACCCTTCACCAAATTATACTTTAAAATAAAAATTTTAAATATTTTTAGGTAAACAAAATTAATTTTTTTTCAAAATTCAAAAAATTTTTTTTTCAAAACTGTTTTTTAAAATTTAAAAAAAAAAATTTTTCAAAATTGTTTTCAATTTTTTTTTTCGAAATTGTTTTGATTTAATTTTTAAAAAATTTTTTTTTTTTAATTTTTTTCAAATTTTTTTTTTTAATTTAAAAAAAAAAAAATTTTTAAATTTATTAGTGAAAAAAAAATTTATGAAAAAGATTTTTTTTGGTAAAAAAAAATTCGGGTTAAAATTATTATAGGTCCAAATTATTATAGCCTTATATACATCGTTGCAATGGACTTTGAAATATCTATCATTAGATATCCATATTGTCTATATTAATGACTTAGTAATCCAGATATAGATAAAAAATAGGCCAAAAATCGAGGTTGTCCCCGTTTTTTCCTTATATCTCAGCCATTTGTGGGCCGATTTTCTCGATTTTAAATAGCGACCGAGCCGGAAGAATTCCCGATATATTGATGTATCAATTATGTTTGTAAGTTATTCGTCTGTATGTTTTTAACATACATACGGACATGGCTATATCGACTTCGCTATCTATAACGATCCAGAATATATATACTTTGTGGGGTCGCAAATGAAAAATGTAGAAATTACAAACGGAATGACCCATGCCACTCATGGTGAAGGGTATAAAAAGGAACTACAAGTAATTTAAGTGACAAAAAAAGAGAATAATAGATACAGGTGAAGACGCATCTAAAGTTTTTGTGTAGAAACAACCATTTATCACATGTACAATACATGGTAATAAAACCAGTTTAAGTAGAGTTTCATAGAAGGTCAGGTCATATGCCATATTTGTAAAACATCATTAAATAATGATAAAGTTAGAGACCACTGTCTTCTTATAGGGGTGCAATTATAATCACCCCTATCGCGAATTAATATGTCACATGAAATGTGTTCCCTTTTCCCATTTTTCGTTCATCAACTTTTTTCACGTGAAAAAATTGCCCTACATGGGAAATTTTTTGGATGGAATTTTGTAAACAATAAACATCTGTTACGAACAAAGTTAACTATTGTGAATGAAAAGTTTAAGGGAATATTACGATAGCAAATTCCCCTTCGAGGGAAATGGATATTTCATGGGAACATAAATTTCACATGTTTTGCCGATAGGGGTGAATATTTCACATGAAATGTGTTCCCTTTTCCCAACTTTGTTCACATGAAAAAATTCCCCTACATGGGAAATTTTTTGGATGGAATTTTGTAAACAATAAACATCTGTTACGAACAAAGTTAACTGTTGTGAATGAAAAGTTTAAGGGAATATCACGATAGCAAATTCCCCTTCGAGAGAAATGGATATTTCATGGGAACATAAATTTCACAGGTTTTGCCGATAGGGGTGAATGAGTTTGAATACATAAATCCTAAATTCATTTCAGTTGTTTTTCGCAACCATTCAGCTTATAACATGGTTATTTTTTTCAAAGACTTGTAATTCATACAAAAAGCTAACACTCGTATTAATGTTATTACCTTAAATAAAGAACATAATGACTGAATTTTTAGGTTTACGTTCCAAAATTTACTCACTTTCAAGTCTTAATTCTGAAGATGTACAAAAATTAAAAGGTGTAAAAAGGTTCATTATTAAAAAGAAAACTAACAATAAATTCGCAATTCTTTTTTTGTATATGTTATAATAAATTCTTTATTTATTAAATGTAAGTGTAATATATGTAATTATAGTTAAATAAGTATTTATTCTTAAAAATTATAAAATATTTTTATCTAATATAAGAGAATATATGAACATTTATTCTTAAAATTATAACTATATAAATATATATACATATATTTAAATTAAATTTATAAGAAACGTTAATTTAATAAAATGATCAAACATGTTTTTAATTTAAAGGCACAAACTCCATAGTTGTGGTAACTGCAATGAATGTTTTTTTATTTCAGATTTGCTTTTAAAAATTTACAGATACTGTTTAATAATATGATATTAGATGTGGAAATTATGAATTTGTCAATTTGCTTATTTTTGCTTCTTCACGGATAAGCATTTAAAATCTAACGGTGGTTTTATGATCAAATTAATATAGTCCTTAGAATTGAAAAAAAAAAAATGTCAACTTCTTTTTCAATAAAATTATTTGATTTAAATTTAAAACCCTACAAGTCCATGAAAACAATTTTGTAATGCATTTTTATATGATTTATAAGAATTTTCGAACTTGTCCTATTAAGGACGTGAATTAGTATACAGAATACATGTTTGCTGGAATATTGGCAGATGTTACAAATTCAATTTTTATCTCAATAGATTCAAAAATTCATTTTTGGGTACTGACATCTTTCACAATTATCGGTGAATTTTTTTTTTTAAACTCTTGGGAAGTGAGTAGTAGTTGAGCGTCACTCATTTAGTAGCTTTGTTGAAATCTTAGATCAGGGATGCCCAAAGCTAAAACTGCTGTTGTGTTGGTGAGCGAGAGAGAATTGCACTGAAAGAAAAGTTTAGTGAACTAAAACAAAAATGTCAATATTTATCAGGCTTTTTTTTTGTTAAAAATAATGAAGTTCACAATCTTAATAAAATTGTTGGGGAAAGTTCATTAATTGAGTCTTTTATATTAATAATTTTTGGCAAGTTCGTATTAATAAATTAAATTGTTTGCTTATCTTATTACGTTGTTATTTAAAGTTCGAATGTATTTAACAATCCAAATATTTATTTTAGTGATCATGAAATAAAAGCCATACACCCGCTAAGCATTTGCATTCGTCGCTGTCTCAGTGTGTTATGAAATGGACAGCATTGTCTTAGATAGATATCATAAAGAATTCCGTAGCGTTTATTTTTAAATTTTATATTCAGATCATCATTTGGATATGATTCGGAATTTAAATGTACTTTTATATTAGTTAGATCACAATGAACAAGTTTGTTATCATTTTGAAAAGCAAGTTATTCATAGCGAGGGCGCTCTCTATTTGCGGCTAATTTTACATGGTACCGTGAAATAAACACAGAAAAAATTTTCCAACAATTTCCGAATTATTTCATAATTTTTTGTTTCATAATGATGTGAAATAATACCCAATGAAACAAGCCATCGAAATTTCTGTTCGGGGTTATTTAATTTTTTTCTCCTCTGGGAAAGATTTCTTACATTGAAATCGCATTGAAAAAATATCTAAAGTATTTCGAAAGTTTGGGAATCAGTTCATTTTTGTTGGGAGTTATTTCACGGTATCGTTTTACATTCCAAATAACTAGTTCCAGTATTGTGTTGTGTATTGATATGACAATCCCAGCTATGAAATTGGCCTTCAAGGTTGTGCCTTTCGATTATTTCCTGTTGGGCTACGAGAAGTCACTGGTTTATGCTGATAAACCAGCAACAATTGACGCCTTGTAGGCCAAAATTGTTCCTGTTATTCGTGCAATACGACCAGTAATGCTCGAAAAGGTGACCCAAAATTGGACGTCCAAAATGCGCTTCGTCAAGAATTATTAAGTGTTAATGCAATGTATACCATTTCTAATAAAAAATTTACTTTTTTATGTTATTTTTCACAAGTCAAAAAATAACATTTACTAATCTTGTGTTAGTCGCATCTTTAACGAATCTACATTTCTAGGAATCTCATCACTTTTATACCATGGTGGTCAAAAGGTACGACCTATATTATTTAAAAAAGTTGACCAAGATATGGAAAAATCTTAAAACTTCAATTTTGAAATGCCTATAACTCAGAAATAGTAACAGGATAAATAGGACACACAAGCATGTTTTTTCAAAACCTAGCCAAGGGCTTTCCAAAAATTTAAAATTCTTTGAGACATTTTACATGTCGAAGGTACCCTACTTTGAGCCCCCATGGCGCCGTCCCTGAAGCAATTCCAAGGCCCTTTTTAATCGGACCAGCCGTTGAGAAATGCCAGATTTATTTCCAAACAATTTTGATTCTGCCCCACTGTGCAAAACGAGATGACATGACTTTCGTATATACTTAAACAACTTACGGCCATTTTCACAATGTACGATTATTTAATTTTTAACGGAAAATTAACTAACTGTCGGTTTGTTTAACGGGGACCATTTAACCAACGGTTACCGATTTACGTTTCAGCATCATTCGATTACTTAACAAAATCATTTAGTAGAAAGTATGGCAATACTGCATACATTTGTTTACGAAAAATAGTGTAATGAAAGATTGAAATATAAAAAAATGTCTAAAAAGGTGACATCAAAAAGTAATAATTTGTGTTTTATTAGTTGTATAATAAAAAAAAAACTTATAAAACTCAAAAATATTAAGGTACCTAATTATATTGCGCATTTATACCAAGAAACAAACTGAACAACAAATATTGAAAACCAACAAAGAAAAGTGCACATTTGTTGTTTGGTTTGTATTTTATTCTGAAGTGCAATATCAGGGCGGTATCTGGATCACGCCGTGCGCTTTACATTTTTTAAAAATTATAAATATTACAAAAATATAAATGTTTTTTCATGTTCTTTTATTATATTTCTTACAATTAAGATGCTAACCGGCGAATTTTGTTCGGTTATATTTAACAGCAACTTAGTTAGAAATTAATCGTACATTGTGAAATTCAGATTTGCCTAACTTGCGGTTAAAGTTTGCGTTAACTTTTAATCGTACATTGTGAAAATGGCCGTTATTTGTGTAGATACCTGTATAAATTAAACAGTTATGACCGATAAAGTCCAATTTCGGGTTAAAATTTGTATGGAGGCTAATTGAAATAATGGACCGATTTCAGTTTCAATAGGCTTCGTCCTTGGGCTAAAATAAATGTATGAACCAAATTTGATAGAAATTGCGACCTGTACTTTGCGTACAAAGTTTACATTGCCATCCAGCCAGCCAGAGGGACGGACGGACATAGTTTAATCGACTCGAGATAGTGACTCTGAATCGATCGGTATACTTTAAGGTTGTTAGACTAATATTTTTGGGTGTTACACTATGTAATGTGGAATCATCAATTTAGATTCATAAACAGGATCTGGAACACATATTATAAAAATAATCAACAAAAAGAATATCTCGATAGCTTTGGAAATTGACTGGCCTCTTTGGAATTAATAAAAAAACATAAAATATAACAACAATCAACATCAAAATTATAACTAATTTAATTGTCTATCAAATAACTGAAAAGAACGAATAAAAATGCATTTTGTTTTTAATTAATAACGAAATTGTTTTATTTAAAATTTATTATATATATAAGTATGTATGTATTTATGTATTAAATTTATAAAAACATATTTAAAATCTAAAGATCATTATATCATACTGGATACTATTCATTCGGAATTAAATCAACCATTTCATAAAATGTATCTAATGATAGTTCTTCTATATTCTCGTGTACAAAAAAAAAACCTGTGTTTTATTATTCTGAAAGAAATGCTACCGCTGAGATATAATGTCCCAATCAATGTCGTGTAAATAAACCAGTGGGACATAGCTTCGCGCTGAAGGATAGTAGAATTTACAAAAAATGTTTTCCTGCTTCTGAGTATTAAATTTAAACAAAAACAAGTAAGAGAGCTATATTCGGCTGTGCCGAATCTTATATACCCTTCACCAAATTATACCTTAAAATAAAATTTAAACAAATTTTTTAAATTTTTGAAAAATTTTTTTTTGTAATTTATTAGTGAAAAAAATTTGTGACAAAATAAAGTTTTTTGTGAAAAAAAAAATTCGGGTTAAAAAATATTTTTTTCCGATTTTGACCCATTGTAGGTCCAACTTTGTATAGCCTTATATACATCAAACAAAAAAGTAAATACAAATTATATACTTACCCCCATAGATTGTAAACATTTTATCCAGAAAATTAAACAAAACATAGTAAAAATAATTTTAAAATTACTAAAAGAGAGAAAATATTGAACCAATCAATACTCAATACAAATACCAATACTTCTAAATATTAAGTGTATAATAAACCCTCTAAATTACCTGTTTTTAACACTCCCACCCAATCACAATCCTCTCTCAATAATTCTTATTATCTAGCTTATCGTAATCGTCATTTTCAAAATCCAATTATAAATATGCGGAGGCATTTCTTTGATGTCGCTGCTCCAAATTTCCTACTCGTATCTACTCGGATCAGCTATTTTTTTTTATCAAAAAATCATCTTACTGGATTTTAAAGGCCTTTTCCGAAAATCACTTTAACATAAATCTCTTAAAAATACCGTTACCAGGTACAAATTTGACGAAAATAATTCCTATATATGTATGTATGAAATTCGCTGTACAGAACTTTATGAACATCGGCCCATAATTGGTTGTAGGTCCCATATAAATACCTAACAAATATTAATGTTGAATCAAAATTTTACACATTTTGTGAATTGAACATATCTCTCATATAAATACTCATAAATCTCTTGAAATTCGGCCGAACTCTTCAAAAATGTATTAAGATTGGTCATAGCTCCCATCCTCTTCCTAAAGTTACAAACGAAATAACAATCTTATATAGACCCTTCTCACGAAGCTGAAGAGTATAAAAACAACATCGCCAAACGAAACGAAACACCAAAAAAACAAAAAGCCAACACACATCCAAACATATGTACATTTTGTTGTTTTTTTTTTTGTCAAAGCATGCAATAAATTGTCTTCTTTGTCCCGAAGATATCTGAAGCCTACAGAAAATTGATTTCAACAGACAGACAGACGGACATGGCTAAATCGACTCCGCTATCTATAAGGATTCAGAATATATATACTTTATAGGGTCGGAAAATTATATTGTGGAAATTACAAACGGAATGACAAACTTATATATACCCTTCTCACGAAGGTGAAGGGTATAAAAACAATAAACTTCATTGATTTATATGTAATTTATATTCAAAGCAAGTCTAAGATCTATTGATATTGATACTTTTGAAAATAAATGTAAAGTTAGGGCTTAGGATAAAGACAATCGAATGATATTAGATTCTCGAATCGCTATTTCGGTGTATAAAGTGCTGCTGATGATGATTCACGTTTCAAAATAATTCGTCTGTTGGACTAGCCAGCTTGCAGACCGGACTTACATGCGCTGGAGAATTTGTGAGTGTACATTGACCGTACAGACTATGTCAGGATTCAAACTAAAAAATAAAGAAAAGTGGGAGGAAATTGATCTAAATTTTCCTAAAATAATTGTAGAACTAATGGCGCAACGCATTTTTTAATAATTTAAAATATTGGTTAATCAACTCATTATTAAAAATTACAAACTGCCTGTAATTTAAAGTAGGATTATAGGAAAACGCCCCCAAAAAATTGGGTTTAAATTAATAACATTAATATTAAAGAAAACAATAAATGTACGAATGAACTTTTAGTTAATAATATTTTAAGTGAATTCGACAAAAATTTAATTTACTAATTTGTAGCGCCTTAAATATCATTTTAACCTCATTTTTGGTAAGTTGTTTCAAAAACGTGATGTGTGTTTATAGGAAATATGTACCATTGTATTTCTTCACAAATATTTACATATTTTTAATAACCTAAAAATTCAAAATTTGTTTTATGTTGAACAATCAGTGGAATATTAAAATTTCAATTTCATTAAATTGTCAAATTCAACTATCGGCCTTTTTAACAATGTACGATTAAAAGTTAACGTAAACTTTAACCGCAAGTTAGGCTAATCTGAATTTCACAATGTACGATTAATTTCTAACTGACACTATTTAACAACAAAGTTGCTGTTAAATATAACCGAACAAACTTCGCCGGTTAGCATCTTAATTGTAAGAAATTGAAATATAAAAAAGAACATGAAAAAACATTTATATTTTTGTAATATTTATAATTTTTAAAACATAAAAAGCGCAGAAAAGGAAACTTTGCACGGCGTGATCCAGATACCACCCGGACAAAATATGTGCACTTTTCCTTGTTGGTTTTCAATATTTGTTGTTCAGTTTGTTTCTTGGTATAAATGCGCAATATACAGTGACTCTCATTAATATTCGGTTTTTATATATGAGTTTCTGAAATCCGAAAATTCTCAATGAATATAATGACATCTTGTTAATGTTTATTTTTTTACTTAAAGGTATATATTTAGAGCTCACTTTTCACTAATTGGTTTTTAATTAATATTGAGTGAATGTATTTTAAAATAATAAGAAACTAAAATACTACAGAAATGCATGCATCATTAATATTCGGTTTTTTGTTTTACCATAAAATTCACCGCTGTAAATCTGTATATTTACATAAATTATTTGTAAAATTGGGATACACTCATTAATTAACATCAAACAAATAATGTTAGCTGAATAAACATCGTCATTCTCACGGTTTTTTTTTTATAAAATCCACGATGGGTCGTAAAGGAAAAAATACTAGAGCAAAGAAAATTAGTGATTTTCATTACAAAAAAGGAAAAAAAAATATAAAAATATTGCTGAAATATTGAATATGAAGCCAAATACTGTCGGTTACATTATCCGAAGATATAAAAACCAGGTTCGAATTGATTTTAAAAAACCAACTGGGCAGCCAAAAAAGGTTACCGAGATGGAAGTGCTCCATTTTGTTAAAAAAACCAAGGCTAACCCACGCTTAAGTGCCCCCAAAATTGTTACTGAAGTTAAGGCGGAATTTGGAAAGACAGTTTCAGAAGCAACAATAAGTCACGCCATTAAAAAATAAGGGTTCAACGGCCGTATTGCCCGAAAAAAACATTTCGTGAATTTAATGGCTTTTTTCGGGCAATACGACCGTTGAATAATCGGTTAAAATTTACTAAGGAGCATATAAAAACAGATGTAAATTGGTGGGAAGATGTAATTTTCTCGATGAAAGCAAATTTAACTTATTTGGAAGTGATGGAAAAACTATGGTGTGGCGGTAGCCGAGTAAAGACTAAAAAGGAAATAAATATTACTTTAACACTTTAGCATGGAGGAGGAAGTGTAATGGTTTGGGGCTGCATATCAGCGAAAGGGCTTGGGAAACTTGTATTTATCGAAGGCATTATGAACAAGGATGTTTATTTGAACATTTTCAGAGACAATTTGAAACAATCTGCAGAAAAAATGGGAATTGCAAGAACTTTTGAATTCTATCAGGACAACGAACATAAGCATAAAGCCCACGGTGTTTATGAGTGGTTGCTTTATAATTGTCCAAAAGCAATTAACACGCCTACTCAGTGCCCAGACATGAATCCCATAGAAAATTTATGGGACTATTTAGACCGCCGAGTCAGCGGAAATCAAGTTTCTTCGAAAAACGAACTCAAAAAAAGGCTACAGGAAGAATGGGATAAAATCAGTGTTGATTACTTGCAAACAAATTTTTATAACATGCCAAATAGTCTTTCTGGAGTTATAAAAAATAAGGGCTATCCAACCAGATATTAAATTTTTTTTTAAAATTTGTATTTAAACAATAATGTTATGTGTGCTAAAAAAACCGAATATTAATGAAGTGTGAATTATTTAATTTTTTTTTGTTTTTGTTTTTATTTTTGTTGTTTGTTCAATATTCAATATTCAGAATTCTGAAATAAGATTTTTTTGATCTCTTAATATGTCTTATGAATAAAAAGAAAATAATATCACCGGTTTTTATTATTTTCTATTAATTTTGTTGACTTTTAATAACTCGAATAAAAAAACCGAATATTAATGAGAGTCACTGTAGTTAGGTACCTTAATATTTTTGAGTTTTATAAGTTTTTTTTTTGATTATACAACTAATAAAATACAAATTATTATTTTTTGATGCCGCCTTTTTAGAAATTTGTTATATTTCAATCTTTCATTACACTATTTTTCGTAAACAAATGTATGCAGTATTGCCATACTTTCTACTGAATGCTTTTGTTAAGTAATCAAATGATGATGAAACGTAAATCGGTAACCGTTGGTGAAATGATCCCCGTTAAACAAACCGACAGTTAGTTAATTTTCTGTTAAAAATGAAATAATCGTACATTGTGAAAATGGCCGTATGTTGAATAAACACTACTTTTATTATTCTTATTTTTTTTTTAATTTCATAATATGGAGCATTTGTATATATTGCGCAATAATATGTAATTAATAGGTTCTGTATGTGATCTGTCACCCTGTTAAAGGTGTTTTTTTTTTGTCACACACATAAGGGTTAAAGTTGTTTTTAAAAAGAACCGACTTTGTTTGACTATGATTATGGGTCACTATATTCGATTATTAATAACACTAGTTTACAAGGTTTTTGTTCACGAAGTGAAACATTATTTTAGGCGTCTAACTTTGAAAAAAATATTGATAAAAATCCATTACGTCAAACTTTTGAGGAAAGAAAATACTGAAAATAATATTAAAGTTTTAACAAAAATTAATAGTTTTAATTGTTTTTTATAAATAGGTATTTTCATTTGCCTCACAACACTCCAACTATAATCTCCTATCATATGCTGATCCCAAAAAACATGACAATTCCGTTAAAATCCGCCATAGTGGAATATTTCGGAAGAAAAATGGTAATAAATCTGTATCTTCTAATCTACTGGTCCGATTGTAACATGATGTACGAACAAAGTGTACAGGAGGACATAAGCTTTCAGAAAATGTAATTATACACGCTTTGTTCTAACAGAAATTTGTATAGCTCGTAACTTGTGCAAATGCGGATAGATATTAAATGAATTTTGGTTATAAATCAAATCGGATAATAAAAAAAAACCTGTTTATTTCACTATGTACATATCTCTTAAGGCTGGGTTATCCGACCGCTGATGTAATGTAACCGTAATGTTGACTTAGCGGAACACTTTAGTGCGATTATAGAACATTAAAAACGTGTCATATGTTTTTGACATAAACAAACAAAATATAGCCGGATCAATATTTGTTGTATAAACTTTCATTGGCCTGTACCAATAAAATCAATTGTTCGTCGTTCATTTTAATAAAGACAAATTTAATAGGTTTTGTTTAATTTTAAGTTTTTCTTTAATATTTCGCGCTTGTCGCTGATTGAAATTGTATACAGCTGTTTGAAAATGTTATCAACACAATTGTTTTAAATAGTGTTCAAGCGATTTTATCTTTTTTTTCTGCGATTTAAAAAATATTTATTTAACTTTGTTTGGTAATAGTACTTACATATAAACCGTATTTATTTACACATAATGTATTCATCATCATTGTCCATTAGTAGACAATTTTATTAAAAGTCCGATAACTTAAAAATTAATTAATATTGTATTGTACTTTATACTAAGGGCCATTATTATAACTTGCCTTTATGTTCGTAATAGTAAAAGTTGACTTTATATTGCTTAAAGTTAACTTTTACTATATCAAACATTTGTGTATACAAAATATTAATTTAATATTTTGAAACTTAAATACTTTCGCCGATTATGAGTATACATTTTACAAAAAAATACTTGTAGGAATTAATTTGTATAATAAGTAAATATTAACATAACATTAAAAGGTTTTGTTTTTTATTTATGTATTTAGAACACTGCAAATATTTTTAAGCGTTCTGAGCAAAATAAGTATTTTTTATACAAGACTTAAAATCAACAAGTTGACAACACCGTTAGTAAATGTCACGTAGAAACGTAAAGAACTTCAGTTTTTAACAGGTTCAGACGTTACAGTTACGTTACATTTTGTCACTATAACTGCTTTAACTACTTTACACATAGTAGAAACGATTAGCTGTTCCGTTCCGTTAAGGTTACATTACATTACGGTCGGCTAATCCACCTTTTATACGTTAAAATATATTTATGTTTTAATATTGCAATTTTTACCTTGACTTTATTTTGATTTTCGCAAATATCTTTTGTAATAGTTGTTAACAAATGTTTTTTTAAATATTGTTTTATATCTAATAAACTCCAAACTAATATGGATATTTTTTTCTTACATCTCAATCCGTCATTAAAATAATAAAATTCAAATTAATATGAAAATTTTAATTTTAAAACGATCATAATTCCGAAAGTGTCTTTTTATTCTAAGTAAAATTTACTAATGTTAAAATGTAAAAATAATAAAATTCAAATTAATATGAACATTTTCATAGATATTTTGTATAACTATAATCCAAATTTTAATTTTAAAACGATCATAATTCCGAAAGTGTCCTTTATTCTAAATAATGTTACCTTAAATCAATTGAATAAAATGTTATAAATACAATAAAAACTTCTTAGTGCAATTAGGACACAAGAAGTAAATTTTTTTTTATGAATCCGGCAAGATACAGTTTGAACAAAATCATTACTTTCATCATGATGAATTCGTTCATCATTGTTATTGCCACATTTGGAGATATTATTGCAAAACAAATTGGAATCGCAAAAAAAAAATTGTACCAGATGCAAATACATTTTATATCTAATGACGCAGTGTGTTTCAATTTAATTACTACTACTTTTTTAACATATTATATAAAAAGTGGTGTCAAAAATGGTTCCAAATCCTGTTTATTTTCCGAAAATTAGTTTAGGCACTATTGTACCCATTTTGGCATGTTTTTATACCCTTCACCATGAGATAGCGAAGTCGATATAGCCATTTCCGTCTGTCCGTCTGTATGTTGAAATCAACTTTCCGTAGCCCCCAAATAACTTACAAACATAATTTATACATCAATATGTAGGGAATTTTTCCGGCTCCGGCGCTACTTAAAATCGAGAAAATCGGCCCACAAATGGCTGATATATAAGCATAAAACCGGGACAACCTCGATTTTTGGTCTATTTTTAATCTATATTTGGATTACTAAGTCATTAATATAGACAATATGGATATCTAATGATAGATATTTCAAAGTTCATTGCAACGATGTATATAAGGCTATAGTAATTTGGACCTACAATGGGTTAAAATCGGGAAAAATATTTTCTAACCCGAATTTTTTGTTTACCAAAAATAATTTTTTTTCACTAATAAATTAAAAAAAAAAAATTGGAAAAAAATTAAAACAAAACAATTTCGAAAAAAAAAAATTTTGAAAAAGAATTTACAAAAAAAAAATTTGTTTGATCTACATCTGGATTACTAAGTCATTAATATAGACAATATGGATATCTAATGACGTTTATAATACCATAGTAAGTTGAACCTACATGGGTCAAAATCGGGAAACAAATTTTAACCCGAATTTTCTTTCACCAAAAGTTTTTTTTTCGCAAAATATAAAAAAAAAATTTTAAAAAATTTTTTTAAATTTTAAAAAAAAATTTTCTAAATTTAAAAAAAATTTATTATAAAAAATTTAAAAAAAAAAATTGGAAAAATTTTGTTTCCAAAAAATTAAAAAAAAACAACTGGAAAAAAATAAATTTTGTTTACCTAAAAATATTTAAAATTTTTATTTTAAAGTATAATTTGGTGAAGGGTATATAAGATTCGGCACAGCCGAATATAGCTCTCTTACTTGTTTTACATCGATTTGGCACTAATTTTAAATATTGAAATTCCATCACTTATGTGTACGTGTGTGATAGTGACTCATTGCCTAAATGCCGATTTTTTTTTTATAAAAAAATACGATTTTTTTTTTTGTTTTATTCCATAATAAATATTTAACAGAAGACATTTATTGGAAAAATAATTAAGAAATTTTATTGACAGAAGTATTAAGGACGATTTGTTAATAGAATTAACAAGGTATTTTTAAAGTGATTTAACAAAAAAATTACAATTTATGTTTCTAATGAAAGGCTTCTTACATATATGTATGTACATCTTATATATTTGTTGAATTTTGATGATTTTTATTTGAACTCATATTAATTTTTCTTTAGAAATTATTCTTTTCTGGATATCTTGAAATAATTCCCCTGAAACAAAGAATTATGAAGTTAAAATTTCTAATTAAATTAAAAATAACAAACATTTTTTTTAAATAATTCTGAGCTAAAATATGCTGATTCTTTGAGTAAATTTCAATGTTAAATAAATAAAAAAATTTCAGGAATTTTTTTTAGTGAAGATATTCTTTGAAATGGGAGTAATACATATTGAATAAAATATTAACATAAAATTAACATGTCAAATTAAAAATTGTAGGTGCATTTCTCAGTTCTTTTTCACATTGTCGATTTTTTTAAATGAAAGTGCCGATATTTTTCGTAATTTGTACCGATTATTTTTTTCAAATTTATCTGCCAGCCCTGCACTTTCTTTCTCTGTTGCAATCTGACCAGCTTTTGATTGTGATCAGGGATGGAAAATGATATAAAAATAATATTCAAATAGTACTTTTTTTAAAGTACTAAAATTATCGTTGTGTTTCAACTCACCTGTAAAAACAATGTTACACAAAATAAGAAAATACTGTTGTACAGACGATATTCCACGGAAAATATTGCTACACAGGTGTTTTTCTATTAATATATTGTAGTACAAAAGATTTGAAATCTTCATATAGCTTCAGTAAGATTTTATATAGAAAATAAGCTATACAAAATATTTTATATAGAAGATATCGTTATAAATACTTTATCTGTAGTAGAAAATCATTATGAGTCATCGAAATGTGTAAATTTGTCATATTACAAAAAACACTGAAACATATTTGAAAGTAACAAATGAGTTGCGGCAATACTACGGAACTTTTGAATATCAAACAAGTTAGAGAACCATATTTGGCTGTGCCGAATCTTAAATACCCTCCACCTTAATATAGTGAGAATTACAGAAACAAGACTTTATTCAGTGATTAAATGGCTATGTCAATAAACAGAATCGTTGCATTTGGAGCGATGATAATCCTTAAGCCATTGTCGAAACAACATTACATCTAGAGAAACTCACTGGAATCATTTGTCCATATGTCTTCAAAAATCACGATGGTCAGAACGTTACAGTCAACAACGGTGAGCGGTATAGAGACCTGCTTACTAACATTTTCGTACCTCAATTATAATGCATTATATTGCAGACATGTGAGTTAAGCAGTATGTTGCCACATGTCACACAATCAGTTTACTGATAGAGACATTTGGCGGGCGAATAATTTAAAGAAATGAACTTAGTATGTGTTTTGACGCCATTTGATTATTTTCTCTGGGTATATATAAAGTCCCAGATCTATGCAGATAAGCCAGAAACGATCGAGCCACATGCCCGAAATCACATTTAAGCATTAATGCTATAAAATTATCTAATTAATTAAGCCAATTTTATTGCAAATTAAAGTTATTCACCTCTATAAAACAGACCCTTTAATTGGTTTATATTGCTGGATTGGCTCAACAAAAAGTACAAACAAGTGAAGACAATTTCCAAAAGTGAGTTTTTGTTCTGACTTAATGGCCCATAATCATAGTCAAAACTAAAGTATATATTAAGAGAAATAAAGTCGTATTTACTTAAGAGTGGACTTTAGGTCTACCATAGACAAGTTAAAGTATACTTCTGCCGTTAAAGTCGACTGTAAATATAAAACCAGCTGAAGTTGTTTTTAACTCATTTAACAACAGCATCAGCTGTTCTTCGCCATGCAAAAAACTTCGACAAAAAGTCAAAAATGTTTAAGTTGCAAGATATAGGCAGAGATTTTGCAATTATTGAATATTGAATCAATAAAATTAGTACCAAAATAGAATACATTTGCTATTAATCTTTCCTTTTCTATTTTTCCACCACAAACTTTTTTTTCTTTAGCTTTCTGGTTACATTTATTGTTTGTCACTTTTTGTTTTTGTTTTTAATTTTCTAAGTCAGCTGTTCAGCGTTGCCACTTGTCTATATTTTGTTGTATATTGTATGAAAACACATTCTACATTAGAGGTGACATCCAGTTAAAGTCGGTGCAATTTAAAACACTTTAATTTTGACTATAGTTATAAAATAATAAAAAGCGGGTTTTTATTTTAAAGTAGTTTTTAAAAAGAACCGACTTTATTGTTTGACTATGATTATGGGCCAATGTTGCAAATGAACACGAATTATATCACAGTATTTTGTGCTTTAACAGTAAAAAATTACAGATATATTGGCGTTTTATATATTTTTTCGGATGTGTGACTTATTTAGAAGCTATGTATGTATATATGGAGCTATGTATAATATACATACATATATACATTGTATATATTTATACTTAGATTGCAACGAGATTTTTATGTATTTAAGGCCTATTTTGGTTGTATTTCATATCAATAACGTTATTTAGAAGATTTTCATGGGTGTTATAGTGATTCTTGGAAGTAGACCTTATTCACAAAATCTGATAAGATAAATAATAATTGATCTGTATAAAATTTTTGTCCAAAATTTTTTTATATATTTATGTAGGTGTTGTTGTTGTATGGGAGCTAGGACCACATTTTTGGAAGATGACTTTATATAAAGGGGTATGGTCAAATATGGACCAATCCTTTTTGCTCGAAACTCATTGTTGCTGAATTTTGTATGGCTACGTATATATAGCATAAATCCTTACTCCGGGATGTATGTGGGATAAGAGAAATCATGAACCGATTCTTTCCATTTTCAACAGAATGCAATGTATTTAATGTTTAGGAAAATTATAAAAATTTTGGTAAAAATTTCATTGATTTCGCTTATGTATTGTGGAGGTGAGAGTATTTTACATAGACGGACAGATAGACGAACATAGCTCAGTCGACTTACAATTTTATAAGGTTCAAAAATATATGTTCCTTTTTGGTTCTCAGATGAATATTTCTTAATGTTTCATACAGAAGGTCAAACTTAAATTTATCCTCATTCATAATTTTTGATGGTGGAGGGTATAAAAAAAAATTTACGATCGTATCAACTTTTCCATCCCTGATTGTGATTGTTGTTTAATTTTTGTTAATTTTTATGAATTTCGTTGACATAAGAAGTAATTAAACGATCAATTTCGGACCCTGGGTGCTATGAGTGCCGTCCATTGGTTTAGATGCTACATATTTATTACCATTTTTGAAAGGTTTTAATACAGGGATATGTCGAAAACAGGGTTCGAATACATTTATATTTCCTTAATAGCGGCCGTAAATTCTTTAATTAATGTGGGTTTCTCACTGATATATGTGCATATATTTAAGCAAGCAAAGGCCTATATGTTTTTAAACTAAGCACGATCACTTAATAATTCGTCATATCACAATTATCAGTGTTTTTATTTCATACAGAACTTTGTATTTATTATCGTTTATAAATATATTTAAATATAACTCAGATAATGACTTTTCAACATATTTTGGCTTTATTTGTTTCGTTTTTATGATTAAGCAAGGTTAAAAATTTAGATTACAATTTATCTGTGGTAACTTACCATTATTATACGGATTTAGTAAAACTCCACGATTAGGATTTCTGAAAATAAATACCAAAGAGTATTTATTTATTATATATACCATTTTAATTGTGTATACACTAAAATCGGATTTATTATCTTTTGGTGAATAAATAAATAAAATATAAATCGGATATGACTAACCCGGGCCGGATCTCCTCTGAAGTTTATAAGTGCGTTTACAAGGGGAAAATAGTTGAACTAAAATGTTGAACTAAATATTAAATTTCGATTTGTTAATTTTCGTTAATCATAAAAATTATATTTCTAAAATTATATAAAAATTCAAAATCGAATTCATTAAAAGCTCTAATATAAATTGTTGTCTAACTTAGATAACGTTTACACATTTCCATCTTAGGCCATATAATGTAATTAATTAATCATTTTCAAAACTATAATTTTAAACTGTTTTTAATTATTTCAAAATTGATATTTATATACCGAGCATAAAATCCAAAAATAATTAAACCAAATCCTTCAGGTGCATGCACATCATAGTATCTGCTATATGCACCTTAAGGATTTTGGGTAAAACTTAATTATTGCGATAATTTGGTAAAACAAATAAGTGGCATTTTTAAAAAAGTTGATGAGTTATTTTGCACGATGTACTTGAATGTAAAATTAATTAGAAAACTATTATGTTACAAAGAAAAAAATCACACTAAGGGCCATTATTACAACTTTCCTTTATGTTTGAAACAGTAAAAGTTAACTTTAAGAAATACAGTTAGGTACAAAATTGTTCACAAAACAACCAATATTAAATATTGGTTGTTGAAATTTTTTAAATTGATTTCAATCTTTACATTATGCTTTAATGAAAAAAATATAAAACTAACAAAAAATATTATATTTACTTTTTAAATTTAAAAAGGTTTCACATGTTAGCTGTGAACAATTATGACCCTTGACGAAAATCCTTACGTTATTGGCTATTAATATTTCGTGTGCCCCCTCATGCAGTTATTTCAGCTTTTATTCGTTTTGGCATACTATTTACAAGATTTATTAGCACCTGTGGGTTAATATTTATCCACGCCTCTATAGAACGCTCCCAAAATTCATTGATGGTTTTCGCTGGGTCTTTTTTAGCCAATATTTTCCTTTTCAGTATTGACCAAAGGTGTTCAATCGGATTTAAATCCGGAGACTGGGGTTGCCAATCTAAAAGTTTAATCCCATTTTCTTCAAACCACTTTTTAGTAATTCCGGCAGTGTGCTTCGGGTCGTTGTCTTGCATGAAGATGTCATTCTGACCCGGCTCTAAACCAAATATATCCAAACTTGGCATGTATGAGTCTTCAAGGATTGTAATGTAATCTTTGGCACACATTCTGTCAGTTATTCGGCGTAGTACACCCAAATGGTTTCCACAAAAACAGCCCCAAGCCATCAAAGATCCACCTCCAAATTTCATTGTGCTTGTAATATTTCGCTCTTGGACTCCGATTCTTTTATCAACCCATGTCCATTGGCGCCCATCAGACCCAATACGGTTGATTTTTGTCTCATTTGCCAACTGCTTTTTTCGATTTTGTTCGCTTAAATAAGGGTTTTTAAGTTTTATTTTTGGCGCTAGGCCGTTGGATTTTAAACATCTTCGAACGGTTTTGGAACTCTTGGTTGAGTATTTGTGTAACCTCAACTGCTGCATTAGTCTCACCAGACACAATCAATCGACGAGCTTCTCGAGCATCGGCAAGCGAAAGTTTTTTTGGACGACCATATTTATTTCCCGTGGAGTTTAAACTATTCTGATTCTTTATTTTATTCACTAACCCTATTGATATATTATATTTTTTTAGCGATTTCGCGATATGGGACACCTTCCCTAATGTCTTTTGCCACATTTTTTTTCAATAGCGGAGTCTTAGCTTTTCCCATTATAAAAGGCTAAATAAATTATTTAATATAGAAGTATTTTATTTAAATAACTTTAAATACTTTTACTTACATTATTAAAATTTTTTTTTTTTTTTTTTTTGTTTTTATATTTTTTAGAAATTGAGAAAAAGATCTGAGGGTCAAAAATGTTCACACAAGTGGATATAGTTGTTTAATTTCATTTTAGTAAAAAAGTAACGGTACTCCAAAAAAATGTTGCCATACAATAAATAACATTGTGTCAGACTACATAACACAAAATGGGTTGCCAGACCTAAGTTTGTAAAAAAAATGTTTCTAGATATATCTTTAATCATACTTTTTGTGAACAATTTTGTCCCTTACTGTATAAAAAGGTACCCTTAAAGTTAACATTTACTATTACGAACATAAAGGCAAGTTTTAATAATGGCCCTAAAAGTACTTAACATTTTGTAAAAATAGTTGATATTGGTTTTTATTTACGTTACACTTTTTTCGTTAAAAATTTCCAATTTTCTTTTTTAATTTTTAAACTTTCAAATGCGAATATCTCGTACATTATAAGAAAAAATCTATATTGTTATTGCGAAGATTAATAAAAATCGGACTATCGGTTTACAAAATTTCAGATTTATTTACATTATTTTTTTTTTTTTTAAAAAAAACGTCTTTACTAACATGTTTAAGATTTGAAATACGAAACGTTTTCTTGCTATGTTAAAAATTGTGCGTTTACAAACTAAATTATTTTTTATCAAAAGTTCTCTACTCTCCACTTACTCATTAGATTCTAATATAGAGGTTGGACTCAAACCACTAACAGTACCACTAATACTGCCATCACTTTTCATCATTAGAGGCCGCATGGAGATGGCCTCGCTATAGGAACGCAACTCTTCATTATCCTTTATGTTGCTCATGCTGCTATTCAAATTGTTAACGCCATTGATGGCCATTGTCAACTTTTGATTGACTCTGGTTTGCATTAAGTTTCTGGTCAAATGGTTAATGCCATCGGCCACGCTACAGTGCACAGAATCGTAGATATAATCGGATTCTAAATTTGATTCATCGGATCGCATTTGGATATCGCCTGAGCCTGCACCAATATTACCATTTCCTTGTGACTTATGTTGCAGTCCAATACCATGCCGCCGGAAGGAGGACCAAACGCTGCCAAATAAGGTATGTTGACGCTAAAACAATATTTTTTTAGTTTAAATTTTTATTAGTTAAATATTTAGCGAAAACTTACTCTATGCATGGGTTCTGGTTCTTCAGCCAGTTCATCTAAATTGCCCGATATGGCTCTCTTCAAAGCTGGTGATACTTCGTGCAAAGTTCTTAAGCCAGCTTGCAAAGTGACTGTATTACTCTCTGCCTGTCCTTCTTTGCCCTCTTGCTCTTTGCGCTTTTTAAAGCGCCTAAAGTAGTCCTGTATAAGGTATGTAGCATAAAATTTGCCTACCGTAACTTCATCGTCATTACCGGGCGGTGGTACAATCTGATCCAGCAGCTTAGAGTTAGTGCGTTTCCAAATCTGTTTAATCGTGGCACGTAACTCAGCATTGGCATCGTCAATATTGCCATCGGTCTTTATGCTCAACGATGTGCGTACCACAGCAAATAATGTGGCATTAAACAAAACCGTACCATCTGAGTTCAAGGGCATGTTCATGGAGACCAAGCGTTTGCAAGCCATGCGATGAGGGCATAATTTGCCAAAGCCTAAGGGTGGAGAAATCTTTCTCAATAGTGTGACCACATCCAAATGTTTGATGCGTCCTTTAGCATCCGGATCGTATTCACTCCATAAGCGTATAAATTCGTCTAAATGGTGGGGACCCAAAATAGACCAATCGCGTGTTAAATAATCAAAGTTATCCATAATAACAGCAACGAAAAGATTGATAATCTTTGAAAAGAAAGAAAATAAAAATATTGTTCGGGTTATATATATACATGAATTGACTCAAATTTCCAGAGCTGGAGTTTTTATCATGTGTCACAATAATGCGCACTCCTCGAAAAATAAATTAATTGTTCATACACAAAAACAAAGAATATTGTAAAAATTTACCAAGAAACTGCAAAGCACATAAAATGATATAAAATATGGAAAAGCTATGCTGGAACCACAATTTCCCGGATGGGAATCGGACTCTTCGTCACATTTTACTTCATCGCGCGGTGAACAATCCATCATAATATCCTGCCATGCCTCACCGGTGGCCGAACGGAACAGCACCAAAACGGCTTGTGGAAATGTCTGAAAATTATTATTTCGATGTATAGCCGTATCATCATCCAATGCGATTTTGCCAAAGACCTGAATCGAAATAAAATTAATAAAAATTGGAATTAATCGGTTAATCGGTCGATACTTACCTGCATACCAATGACAGCATATATAAAGAAAAGCATTACAATTAATAGAGCTACATAGGGTAGAGCTTGGAAGGATTTAATAAATGTCCATAAAAGTGTCCTTATGCCTTCACCCTTACTCAGCAATTTTACCAAGCGCATGACACGAAAAAGTCGGAAGAAATTAATAGAAATTAATGTGGAACCACCCTAGAAAAATTTTCAAAAAAAAAAAAAAGAAGAATTATGTTAATTTGTCCATAAGTATAGATGAAAACTAGAATTTGGAATATGGGTGGGGCTGGAGTACTTACTTTAGCCTTCGGCTTACAACCTTGCATCACGGTACAAGGTGTAGTCAATACCTGTTCCTTGGTTTTTATCTCGCTATACACAATGTCTATGAAACTGCCAAGGACAATAATAAAATCAAACGTGTTCCAGGCATCACCAAAATAGTTCTATTAAAATAAAAATTTGTTAATATTTTTTTAAAATTGTTATTTTAAATATCAATATGGACAGAGTCGGTAATTTCTAAACTTAGAAGAATAATAAATAGTAGGATATAGAGTATTTTATAATAAAACAAATAAGAGAGCTATATTTGACTGTGCCGAATCTTATATACCCTTCACCAAATTATACTTTAAAATAAAAATTTTAAATATTTTTAGGTAAACAAAATTAATTTTTTTTTTTTTCAAAATTTAAAAAATTTTTTTTTCCATATTGTTTTTTTTTTAAATTTTTTTAAACTTATTAGTGAAAAAAAAAAATTTAAGAAAAAAAATTTTTTTTGGTAAAAAAAAATTCGGATTAAAAAATATTTTTCCCAATTTAGACCCATTGTAGGTCCAAATTACTATAGCTATCGCAGCTAAGTAACTTAAAACCCAACAATTTTTGTCTTACAACGTTGTCATAAAAAGTATTATCAGTACATTGTAAGATAATATTATTGTCAGACATTTGACAATCGTGTAAACACACCTTACGTTGCCATTGCCAGATCATTGTAAGATTATTGTCAGAAACTTTTTTTACTAAATTCTGGATGAATTTAAAAATTCCACAGGATACAAATAAAGGAAGGCGTTGTCTGTATAATTTAAGTTTTATACATTTTATTGTGAAAAAAACTATGGATTACATAAAACAAGTACTCTAGTGAATTTAAAATTAAAGTTATTGAAGACTGGAAGGCGGGCTTATCACGGCATGAATTGAGTAAGAAATGTTCAATTAACAGATCAGTTATTTCCAGGCTGATTCCAAAGTCGTATTTCACCGGGACACTCACGATCCTACAGCATCAGCTAGGCAAGTAAGAACAAGTTTAAGATTATGCATTAGCGAAAGAACAATTCGTAGAAGAGAAGTAGAAGTAGGATTATTCAGCCGACGACTAGCAAACAAACCGTTTATATCAGCTAAGAACAATAAAGCTAGACTGAAGTTTGCCAAAGCCCACATTAGCTGGAGTGGAAGACAGTACTGTTCTCTGACGAATCCAAATACAAATTAAAAACTTCCTAGAGAATAAGGCGTGTACGCAGACGAAAAGAAGAAAGACTTAATCTTAAGTATTGCAAAACAGGAATTAAACATGGAGGTGGGCAATGTAATGGCCTGGATTTGCTTTTCTGGTCAAGGAATTGGGCCAATTCATAAAGTTAATGGAATTATGGATCGGTTCATGTACCGAAGAGATTAGGGAGGTTCCTACAGGATAAGGATCCCAAGCACACCTCCAAAGATTGTAAGACTTGGCTACAGAGCAATAAGATTCAAGTACTTCATTGGCCTGCTCAATCTCCCGATTTCAATCCTATTGCGAACTTGTGGGAGATTGTTAATATGAAAATAAATCGTGAAAATTGCCGAAATAAGGATCAGCACTTTTCACGATTAATTTCAAGCCGTTACAATATGTTGAACTTTTCCCATATTAAAAGATGGATTTACACAACAAATGACACGAATAAACTGACAAAATTAAAGATCAAAATCAACCAAAAAGTTTAATATACCAATAGACGGGGATTTCCCATTTTTGGTTAGAGACATTGTAATCAAATTTTAAACAAACAGATAAAAGTCGCGAAAATATAACCTATTTTTCGTAAACTGTAGCGATTATAGAACCTGTAATGTTAAAAAATAAGCTGTCGCGATAAACGGGTCGACGCGATGATTAAAAACGAATGAAATTGCTCTTTAGTGAATTCAATTATCGATAAGCGAGTATTTCTTTAGAAAATAAAAGTTGAGGAACGAAATTAGTTTAGAAAACGATAATTTAAAGCAAAAACCATTTAATAAGGAACTAGTTCAGAACCGTTTCATCATAACTGTATTGGTTCCGAGGTGGCAATTTAAAATAGAAATCATTGGTCGCAAAACTTTTAAATTAAAAAAATAATTTTTGGCTTATAACTTGACAATCATGCTCATTCAGGGCAGTATGCCAACCCTAGTATGCACGCATAATATTCAATATTTAAACATAGTGAAAAATGTTAGTTCTAAGCATTATTTTTCGGAGTTTATCACTGCCACTCAATTCATTTACTAAAATTTTTAAAAATAAATGTGTATTTTAACTTACTTTGAAGCGAAATGCTGCCAACTTAAAAACAAATTCCAATGCAAATACAGCAGTAAATATCATATTCAATGCATCCAATATTTCCGTATAATACTCTGGTTGTTTATGAAATTTCATTGCCAATGTTACCGTATTTATCATGATTAGCACAAATATTGAGTACTCGAATGATGATGATGTCACAAACCACCACACTTTATACTGTATGCCGTGCTTTGGTATGTATCGCCGCACTGGTTTCGCTTTCAAGGCGAATTCAATACAATTACGTTGATTTTTATCCAACTCGCAATTTTTATACTCCTGCTCGCCCTCATTTTGGAATGTGACAATAACGAAACCGACAAATATGTTGACCATAAAGAAGGCAATAATAATAATGTAAATAATGTAATAGGCAGCCACTATTGGACGGAAGTTATGTATTGGTCCACCGTTTTCCATATTTGAATCGATCGAGACATAGAGGAGGCTAGATAAAATAAAACAAAATTTTTATGTTAGCAATAATTTAATAATAATAATACATTTTTCTTACTTATCGTACTTTTAAAGTTAAAAGTAAAATTATAGGTAGTTCATAAATTGACAAAAATCGAAAGGTCAACAACTTTTATTTATATTAGCAAATACTTATATTGATACTAGGACAGTCAGTCACCAAGCTAAAAATACATCTGTTACAAGTATATAATAATACAGATAAGGGTTGTTCTTTTTAATGAAAAACTGATACGATTTTTTTACAATATCAATATTAAATGAAAGACAGACATTTCAAAGACATTTTCAACGACGCGCATTGGGTTGAACATTACTCGAGGATTAATTGAACATTTTTTTATAACATTAATTTTTGAAAGTAAAGAATTTCTAAAGCATTCATCAAAATCTTGTATGTGCTTAATTGGGAAATGTTTATTGACTAATTAAATATCGGTAGTTGTAACGTGTGTAACGTGGATCAATATTACTATAAGAATTATTATAAATATACATAATTTTTCTATCATAATATTTCCTATTATTTTCCTTTATTATATTGTTACGAATTTGCAAAAACGTTTTGAATTTAACGGTTTATAAACACGTCCATCAGTAGAAGCTTCTACTTATCAACAATGTTGATAGCATGCGGTTGATTACGATTGTTTGTAAGTATGGCAGCACTGTATGTTTAAGCTGCTAACTTTAACATCGAAAGCTCTAGAATTCGAATGTTCTAGTATGTGCGTTAAGAGCATTGTAGAAGATTTCCGAGATATGGCAGTGCGTGTTTTAACACGTGCTTGTTCTAAGCAGGGGGTCAATTGACCCTTATTGACTACAATGAGACTGTCTAATAGCTGGTTCAAAGTATTAAACGCATTGGATTCACATACTGGTTAAATAACGTCAGTTACCTTACTAGCTACCTAACTGGTAACTTGATATGCTACATAACTAGTTATTTTAACATGTACGAGTGCTAATTGACCTCAAATAGTCAGCTAAAAACTTGTACATGGATTGCTTCTGGTGGGGTAAAATAAATACTTTCTAAACTGCAGTACAAAATAAACGTTTAAAGTGACTTCGCTATAGGTTACTAAGAGACACTAAAGTGACTATTGTCTTCATGCTATTTTACATGGAGTATCAGTATACTTAAGCAAAAATAAAAATGAACTGTATGAGAATTATATCAATACAATTTGTATAAAACCAGTTTGAACGAATTATCACACAACACGTTTAAAGTGACTACACTCCAGATTACTTAGAGACACTTAAGAGACAATTATCTTCACGCTAGATTACCTGGGATGTATAAAGTAACCAATTGTATTATATCTGCACTACAAAGAGCACATATATAAATTGGAGTCAGCCAAGTGATAAGACATTTGTGATGATTACTGTCTTTAAGGGATACATTGACTACATGCTTAACTGCTGGGTAGTTTAATTTAAATGACGGCTACTCACTTATACTTATAATTTCATAAGTGCGTATGAATAGCAAAAGAGTGTTTCATTGCTGATCTCTGGTGTAGAAACACATTCTTGTGGATTTTAATGCGGATACAAATTAAATGAACAATGGGAAAGTCAGAGCTTTTGAGAAATCGCCATAAAAATTAAATAGATTCAAAAAGCACTAGTTGTTGACCGTAGAATTTGGCATAGAACATTTTTCACAAAATATTTCTAACACTTGTTCCAGCCATTTTAATTATTGAATTTTTGTTCAATGTATTTTGAGCAACACTGTAAATGTATTCATTCACAATACTTACTTGGGCCATCCTTCAAATGTTGATACCGTAAATAAGGTCAGCATAGCTTTGGCCACATCATCGAAGTGGAATTTGTTGTTCTTCCATTCTCGTTCCTTCAGACGCGGCTTATTTATATCACCATTTTCGTAGATCAAATAAGTACCACTGTTTTAGTTAAATACAAAAATAAATTTATATTAAAATATTTTATTTGCTGTTCTATATAACACACGTAGTACTTATGTATTATTTATGATACTTACTGGCAATCGCTTTCAAACATCTTGGACCCATCGGAACATTTGAAAAATTTTCCCTAGTTATAAGTTTATTAGAGAACATATTTTGTGAATAAATCATAAAAATCAGCAAATCAAGATAAAAAAATATTTCCTTAAAAATAATAATAATAAAAACAAGTAAAAGAACTATTACTATCGGCTGTGCCGATTCTTATATACCCTTCACCAAATTATACATTAAAATAAAAATTTTAATTAAAAAAATTTTTCAAAATTATTTTTTTTTAAATTTTTTTTTCCAAATTTTATTTAAATTTTTTTTTTAATTTTTTAAAAAAATTTGGTTTAAAAAAATATTTTTTCCGATTTTGACCCATTGTAGGTCCAAATTACTATAGCCTTATATATATCGTTGTAATGGACTTTGAAATATCTATCATTAGATATCCATTCCTGTTACATTGATGTATCAATTATGTTTGTAAAGTTGATTTCTACATAAAGATGGTCAGACGGACATGGCTATATCGACTTCGCTATCTATAACGTTGCAGAATATATATTCTTTGTGGGGTCCCAAATGAAAAATGTAGAAATTACAAACGGAATGACAAACTCATGGTGAAGGGTATAAAAATCAAGGCAAGTTTTTCAAGCTTTTTGCTTGAAAAGTGAGCTTTTGCATATTTCACAAGTTTTTTTTTTTTTTTTTTAAATGAATTTTTTGCTGAACCTGGCATAATAATGCATATTTCGCACTTCGCCTATAGTTTCTTTAGAGAAAATATTACTTTTGAGTTTTTTATCCACCACGACACATCGTCCTTATGAGACTTATACACCACCTAACTATGTCCGTCGGTTTGTCTGTCTGCTGAAGACAAAAATATGTTTGGTTATAATTTTTTTTTTTTTGAAGTTTTTTTACAAAATACTATTTTTTGTCTTTTAATATAAAACAAATAAAGATAATTTTAGCTGAAAAAAACATTGTAATGTTCCTTGTAAGCTATATATTACAGTGAAATTAATTTCAAGCTACATACATGATTTTTTTCTGCATATTTGTGTGCCTATTTTGGAATTTTTTGTGAATATTTAAACTTGCCCCGATAATAATAATAATTATATGGGCTTAACAAATAGTGCTAAAATCTTTCCAAGCCCATTTCGCCAAGTTCAAGATGAGTTTTTTTTGTTATGTACTTCGTAATAAATAGATAATTCATATACTAATTAACGTCTCTTAGAAGAAACTAAACAATTAGAATTCTTTGAATATGTAGCTAATACTATGTTCAGACATACGTATTTTTTAAACACATAGGGGGGGATTCACACGGTCTGCTATTAGGTCATATTGTTCAATATATTATAATAGTTTAAACAAACTGTTCTTGAGTTTCAAACAATAAAAGTGTTATTTTATGACAAAACAATAAACATATTTCAAAAAGTCTTATTAGTTTAGAACTTTTTTGTTTGAAACACAACAAAAATTTGTTTAAACTGTCATAATATATTAGGACATTATGACAATATGACCTAAACTGCCAATAATGTTTTAGTATTAAATACCTTAATTCTGATTTGCTGTTTTCAAGTTTGAAAAACATAACGTTAAAATTATTATTATTTTTTTTTTGAAACAGGGATGATTTTTATATACTTTTATTTTTTATTTTCATTTACATTAAATTTCTAATTTGAAAAAAAAAAAAAATAAATAAATCAATATTTGTACGGTCGTGCTGGTGTTTTTTGAAAAACAAGCATCCCAGATAGCATATTTTGAAAATTTTAATCAAATTCGAGTAATGTTTGATACTTGCTGGAATATGCTCTCATTTTCTGATCATAAATAAATACTTTTGTGTAAATGAGTTTTTTTATGGAACCTCTTCTGATCAGTTTCCACTTATTTTTGAATAAGTTTTGAGTCGAATTGCTGTTTAATTTGGAATCATTTTCGAATCATATTTTAGTAATTTCTGATTTATTTTTAAGTCTGTTACAATCAAAAACCATAATTCAGGAAACAATTTTTGGTCTGCAACTGCCTTAAATATAATTACAAAATAAATTTGTAAACAATCATATTTCGAACATCTGAATGATCTATTACAGCTTGCCGTACATTTTGTTATTGTTTTTCAAACAAAGCACTATTTAATCGTTTTTTAAGCATGCGATTAGACACCCAATAATCTTGAATTACTTAAGCTACGTACACACGGTTGTCAGATTGTACAATATTGTCAGAAAAATGTTCAGGAAATGTCTAACAACCGTGTGAACTTACAATTTTTGTCTTACTACAACGTTGTCAGAAAAAGTATTTGTCAGTACATTGTAAGACAATACTATTGTCAGACATCTGACAATCGTGTAAACACCTTAAGCTACGTACACACGGTTGTCAGATTGTCAGAAACATGCTCAGAAAATGGTTAACACAACCATGAGAACTTATGTTGAAACATATGGTTGTTAACCATTTATTGAACATTTTCTGATATCATTGTAAGAATATGACAATCGTGTGTACGTAGCTTTACGTTGTTATTGCCAGATCATTATAAGATCATTGTCAGAAACTTTTTATTGTCATATGTGTGAAGTTTATGCATCTGACAATGGCATCATTGTCAGATAAATAATTTCTATTGGCAACACTGTGCATATGTATTTAAAATAAACAAAAGTGAAGCAACCGTGTGAACTGACTGACAATTTTTGTTGGCAGATAAATTTATTGTTTGACTATGAAATTGTAAGGTCTAAATCGTCTAAACTGACAGTTTACCATTTGCTAATAATATTTCATTGGCAGTATATTGCGAGCACATTGCCAGATCTGACAACATTGTAAAATCTGACAACCGTGTGTACGTAGCCTTATACATTTAATAAATATTATAAACCAAATGAGAATTATATCAACTCATTTTAGCCCAGTATATCTTCTAAAAGAGTCTTTTATGAGCTCGTTTTCCAATCAGTTTCGACTCATATTTGATACGAATTTACGTATCATTTTTGAGTCATTCTTAAACAATAGTACATGAAACAATAGTACATGAAACTATTTTGAATCTTCCAACTGAGTGAAATATAATTACAAAATATATTTGTAAATAAGCATATTCAGAACTCCTGAATGATCTATTTATGATTGATGTACATTTTGTTATTGCTTTTAAAATAAATCACTTTTTAATCATTAATGTTAATCATTTTCGCATCATTTTGTAAGCGTACAACTTAATCAGTTTTTGATCAGCAAAAGTACTCGAAAAATCCAAATGCTATCTGGGATTAAAAATACGTATGTATGAGCGTAGTATTAACAATTAACAATATATTAATGACTAATTCCGTTATCTTCCCTGGCCTTTTTCCTAGCTTTAAGTATTGGAGCCTGGACATAGTCAAATAATAACCAAATAAAAGGTAGGTATATAAATTTCCTTTCAATAAATTAGGAATATATATTATAATTAAAATCATTTTATATCTTTGAATATTAAGGAATGCTGGTCGGAAAAGGTTTACACTTGGTACACAATTACAAACTGTTTGGATCTTTTTAAATATGTATTTAATTTCGCATTTAGTTATAATAATATACAAATCAAAAACCTGGAAAATATTCGGTAACTAAAAGGTCTGATTATAACATTTTCAAGGCCCCAATTTTTTTTTTTTTAAATTCTTTATGATTTTATTAAGAATATACATAAATGAGGATAAAATGTCGTACCTGCCTGGTTAAACATTAAAAAATTCGGGAAAAACTCAATTTTTGGCAATAATTTGTTTGTTTGGACATTATTTTTTTTGAGATGGCCAGTTTTATTAAAACAAATCCAGAAAGAAATATTGGTCATAGGACCAAAAATAATATATATTCTGGGTTCTCATAACATTCTATGGCAATCCAGCTATGTCTGCCGTCTGTCTGTCTGTTGAAAACACGATAGGACCCAAACGAAAGCAGCTAGATGGCTGAAATACTCTGCTGGAAAAAGTTTGTTTGGTATTGATAATGGGCAATTTAGAATGGTACATATTGTTACGAATGTGCAATGACTATTTGAATTTAACAGTCTGTAACGACTGCCAGCAGCATTCATAATGTTTGAAGGCACGTCCATCATTGACATTGTTTGTAAGTATGGCAACACTAAATGTTTGGGCTGCTGGCAATGACATCGAAGGCTCTGCAATTCGAACATACGAGTTTTGTTCGTTAAGAGCATTGTAGAAGATTCCCGAGGGATGGCAGTGCGTGTATAAATAGTGGCAGATCATTGGCGGTGTTAGAGTAACATCAACTGTCTTGTACGTGTATACTTGTACGTTATAAAGTGTGTATTTCTGCGAATTGATATACGTGTATAAAGACATTTTAATAAAATAAAGAGTTGTTACAATTTTAAACTACTAAAACTGTTTTTTTTTATTTGCAATCAAAAGTATCTGATTTATTTAAAGGAAATAAACCCACGTTTTTAAAAGGTAAAAACGTAACAATATGATATTTAAGTAACCTTGGGAAATCTGTGTGTATTTCTTCTTAAAAAACAGATTCTTGTTATACTATAACACTACCCAGGTATCTATCAGATAAAATATATTTTTAAGCACTATTCAATGATACCTATATTGTTCTGATAATTCATTAATTACAGGAGGTATATTTATTATTATATATAATTACTTAGAAGTCACATAACTCCTAAACTAAGAGAGGCCGGGCAAGGTTAGGTTAGGTTAACTGGGTTGCTCGCAAGTTAGCGAGTTCACTCGGAGGCCTTGTGGCCCATTGTGATACCCTTAGAATTACCATTCCATTATTTTCAAATTTCATACATAATTTCGTTGACTATGTACTTCTTGTGATCCCCGTGAGAACCAGCCGCTACTTCTAATAAATCTGATCATGCAAGGCTGTCTCCACCGACCTCCCTTTAAGGTATGCGTGTTGTGCCCTACAGAAATTGTCAGGGGGGAGGATGCTTCTGACATGGATATCGATCAATCTTTCCAGTGTTTTCAATAAAAACGATGACAGACTGATCGGTCTATAGTCCTTGGCGGTACTATGGGTTTAGCTTTTCCGCTTTGGGGATAAATACCACTGTAACCTCCCTCCATTCTTTAGGAATGATGGTTGAAATCGATATCTGGAGTAATGCTGGCCCTGGAGATTTATAGGGCTTGAAAGATGACCGGGCAAAGTTTTAAAGCTTATAATTTGAAGAGCTATCAACACCAAACAAATTACTAATATAAAAGCTGTTTCAATGATTTTGATTTATGCCTAGATATCGATGGCTTAATATAGAAAGGTCTTAGCTCCTTTTTTTTCAAAATCGGGGTTTTCATATATTCTGGTAGACAAAAATCCTAAAAAAAGGGGCCAACGTTTCCCGTTTGTAGTAAAACAGGCCATTAATTTGAGATAATGTTATATTATCCAAATTATTATTAAAATTTGAGTTTTTCCCGAAACAATATAAAATCAAATTGCAAGTACGGTCAAAGTTGTGAAAGTTATTTACCTAAATAGTAATGAATTAAAATGCTAATAATTACTCTTCACTACTTACTCATTGGCATATTAACTCATTATTTTAACTCGGCAATATCATTGGAGGTAAGTACTTACCACAAACGCTTACACATAGGGAGTTAAATAGTTTATTACGTTAAAATCTAATACAAATTGTCTTTAAAAAAATTATTCTAAATTTATTCTCTACGAGATTAAATAAAAACAAATTGAATGAAGAAAAAATTATTTAAATCAATTTGGTTTAGATTTCAATTAACAAATATGTAATCATGAATGTATTTATGAATTTCGTAAGCAAGTATGTATATATCGGATTATATATATGTGAGCCCTTACCAAACAGCTTCGAAGTAATACAGATGGTAAGAAGAAGTCATTACCAATCCGAATCATACATTTCACTGTAAAATGGCATATATTTTTTGTCTTCTAATAATAAATGCATGAACATCCACCCCCTATTAGTAACATTGTAAAGAATTCGTTTAACAAAATTTTACAATGTTTCTGTGTAGATTTTAATACTATTGTAACTAGAAAAACTTAAAACAAATCTTGCCGCTTAACTCATACTTGTTGTGTTATACCAAATGTCTACTACGTTGGCCCTTATTTTGAACTTTTTCGCTGCTACTACTAAGGAAAAACTTGTTCTCCGTCATCTAAAAACTAAATGCTAAAACTTAGAGAAACATCGGATATAGATGGCACAATTTATTCTATATTTCGATAGCAATATTTTCTAAAAAACAAGTACGAGAGCCAAATTCGACTGTGCCGAATCTTATATACCCTTCACCAAATTATACTTTAAAATAAAATTCAAAAAAAATTTTTTTTAAAATTTTTTTTTTCAAAATAATTTTTTAAAAGTTTTTTTCAATTTTTAAATTTTTTTTTTTTTTTTTAATTTATTAGTGAAAAAAATTTATGACAAAAGAATGTTTTTTGTGAAAAAAAAAATTTGGGTTAAAAAATATTTTTCCCGATTTTGACCCATTGTGGGTCCAACTTTGTATAGCCTTATATACATCATTGCAATGGACATTGAAATATCTATCATTAGATATCCATCGAGATATAGATAAAAAAATAGGCCAAAAATAGAGGTTGTCTCGGATTTTTCTTTATATCTCAGCCATTTGTGGGCCGATTTTCTCGATTTTAAATAGCTATATCTGTATTACTAACTCATTAATATTAACAATATGGATATCTAATGATAGATATTTCAAAGTCCATTGCAACGATGTATATAAGGCTATAGTAATTTGGACCTACAATGGGTCAAAATCGGGAAAAATATTTTTTAACCCGAATTTTTTTTTTACAAAAAAAAAAAATTTTTTTTCATCAACTTTTTTTCACTAATAAATTTAAAAAAAAAATTTTAAACAATTAAAAAAAATTAAAAAAAAAATTTTTAAAAAATTAAAAAAAAAATTTAAAAAAAATAAAAAAAAAATTGGAAAAAATTGAAACAAAACAATTTCGAAAAAAAAAAATTAAAACAATTTTGAAAAAAAAAATTTTTTTAATTTTGAAAAACAATTTAGAAAATTTAAAAGAGAAATTTTAATTTTGTTTACCTAAAAATATTTAAAATTTTTATTTTAAAGTATAATTTGGTGAAGGGTATATAAGAATCGGCACAGCCGAATATAGCTCTCTTACTTGTTTTAATATTTAATTGTTTTGACCCAAAACTCGAGACTTCAAATAAAATGTGCAACCCCTAAACGATATCCGAGTTTGCTAAAACTTTTGAGTGCAAAATAAGGGCCACACTTCGAAAAAAATTAAAAACTAATTCTACAAAATATTTCAAAGGTGTCGCGAACTACTTAAAACATTGGTTTAACTTAATGCTTTATTTTATTTTTGAGCTGCTCTTAAACTCAATAGTTTATTTTAATTTTGTTTAATATATTGTGTGAATGACTTACAAGTGCGGCAGTTTTTTAATAACTTATATTGAAGGCACTACTCCACGAAAATGGTTGTCAGACTAAACAATCATTGGGAGCTACTCAAGCATCACTATGAAAACGATTGCAAGCAGCAGAATTCATTCAAAAACAGGAAAATTGAGTACCATACAAATTGAAGCTGAGAGACCATGAAAGACGATTTTGTTTGAAATGCACCGAATCATTACCTGCGATAACCCGAAGCGTAAGAGATCGTATGTGAAGCCCGGCCAAACAGCCGAATCGACACCAAAGCTCTGTATTTGGTGGGACCAAAAGGATCATATCTATTATGAGCTGCAGAAATCTGGCCAGACCTACACAAGAAGCGAGCATTGGCCGAAAAATGCCCAGAATATGAGGCCAGACATGAAACCATAATATTCCATTGCAATACCTATTAAAAACTATTGAGAAAGAAGTGGTTGGTAAGTTTTGTCTCACTACTATTTGTTTCGATCGATGTTCACTTCAGAACAGTGACTCCGAAATTGACTTGATTCGTTATTGACCTCAAAAGATGAGCAGTTCTTTTGGCCCGGCATCCATATGTTGCCTAGAAAATGGGAAAAGGTCTGGCAAGGATCCAGAGGGGTGAGATAGAAATTACCCCCCCCCCCCCTCCAAAAACAGAAAAGTTTTCAAAAAGTTGAAAAAATCACGCATTTTTAAGTCATACACCCAATATTTTATAATTATTTAATTGTATTTATGATGCATTTTAGATTATTTGAAAGCCACCGATTGTAAAATCTTGCAATTGTAACTTGTTCCACCTTTTGTGGGAAAAAAATCCGGCAACTTTAATATAATTTTGTAGATAGATCATGTTTGTTTCAAATGTTAACATTTTTAATTTACCTTGAAGAGTTGAACTCCGATGACAGCAAACATAAATTGTAGCAAGTAGGTAACCAACATTATATTACCTATCGTTTTTATGGCTACCACAACGCATTTCACTACATACTTAAAAGTCATAAATACAACCCATTTCGAAATATTTAAAAAAATATTGAAAGTTTCAAATTAAAATAATAAAAAAAAAACGTCGCATCATTATTATTTGTATTTTACACATAAAGGGTAGCCATAATACACACGTACGTACATACATAAATAATAACGGGTGTAGGGTGTGCGTGGTCGTGTGAGTTATATACAAAACACACACAACATTAATAAATCAAATACACACACACACACGGATAAAAAAGGGGTCAAAAAACAGTAAAGCAAAATTAAAAAAATTTATAAAAATTTTTATTAAAAAGAAAACGTAAAAAAATAAAACAAAAAAGTAATAATGAAAAAATACGTAATTAAAATAATATAGATATATACATAAGTGTTGTGTAGTTTATCAAAGTGCATTAATTTTTAATTTTTTTGGTTTTGTTTTTTTTTTTTTTTTTTTTTTTTTTTATATGAAAAGAGACAAAAGAGAAAAATAATAAGATTTTTGTTAATTATAAGGATATTTTGGATTTAGTTATCTATAAATATATTAATTATTTCACACATATTAAGATATACAATAATAAAAATAACACACTTATGCAAATAAATATAATCATGTTTAATATAGATACTGGATGTCATATTTAAAATATTCACATTAAAAAAAAAAGAACACAGAAACCCTTACTTTCTGTGTAGTTAATAACTAAAGGTCACGATGCACTATAATACAGAATCGTACGATTTTGTCGATGATTATGTCCTAGTCAAATAAACTAAAATAAAGCCACTAATGATACACAGTGGGGGAATTTTACAAAAAAAAAAAAATGGAAACAAATCTTTAATTTCTAAACTTATCTATGCTATTAAAGGGATAAAGCTAAAGTATAAGTTCTGAATTTGGTGCTTATAACCAACAAAGGCGAGTTCACGTTCTATTTTTAAACCTTATACCTATAGATTATCTATTATACTTTATGTTCTAAATTCTAAACGATTAATCAGATTATAATAAAACTTTTATTTAAGTATTTGAAAGGCCCAAAGGAAAGAACATCGGGTACATGTATTTCTTAACAACAATTTACTTTTTTTTCGATACTATTTGTAATCTACAAGTTAAAGTCTACAGAACCTTATTGTTTTGGAAATAATTCGGTAGCTCTAGTAATATTAGAGATATCTTAATGAAATTTCACATAGGCAGTGCTGATGTGTTTTTTTTTTCCAAAAAGATCTTCATACTATTTCTCTTATGGAAAATAAATTTATTCTCTAACATGGCAATTTTTGAACAACAATTTCAGATTTATCTAAAAATTTATAAAAGGTCAAAACCCCGATTATAAAGAAAGTTAGTAAGATAACGACAGAGCAACCTCATTTATGAAACAAAACAAAATGATACATAATTTAACCATTATAGGAATTTCAATTGTCACTTAAAGGGTGGATTAGCCGACCGTAATGTAATGTAACCTTAACGGAACAGCTGATCGTTTCTATTGTGTGTAAAGTAGTTAAAGCAGTTATAGTGACAAAATGTAACGTAACTGTAACGTCTGAACCTGTTAAAAACAGCATTCTTTACGTTTCTACGTGACATTTACTAACGGTGTTGTCAACTTGTTGATTTTAAGTCTTGTACAAAAAATACTTATTTTGCTCAGAACGCTTAAAAATATTTGCAGTGTTCTAAATACATAAATAAAAAAACAAAACCTTTTAATGTTATGGTAATATTTACTTATTATATAATCGGCGAAAGTATTTAAGTTTCAAAATATTAAATTAATATTTTGTATACACAAATTAACTATACTAAGGGCCATTATTACAACTTGCCTTTATGTTTGAAATAGTAAAAGTTAACTTTAAGCAATATAAAAAGTTACCCTTAAAGTCAACTTTTACTATTACGAACATAAAGGCAAGTTATAATAATGGCCCTTAGTATAAAGTACAATACAATATTAATTAATTTTTAAGTTATCGGACCTTTAATAAATAAAGTCTGTATGACAAGGTAATAAATAATATTTATAATTGTCTCCTAATGGACAATGATGATGAATACATTATGTGTAAATAAATACAGTTTATATGTAAGTACTATTACCAAACAAAGTTAAATAAATATTTTTTAAATCGCAGAAAAAAATTATAAAACCGCTTGAACAGTATTTAAAACAATTGTGTTGATAACACTTTCAAACATCTGTTTACAATTTCAATCAGCAACAAGCGCGAAATATTAAAGAAAAACTTAAAATTAAACAAAACATATTAAATTTGTCTTTATTAAAATGAACGACGAACAAGTGATTTTATTGGTACAGGCCAATGAAAGTTTATACAACAAATATAGTTCCGGCTATATTTTGTTTTGTTTGTTTATGTCAAAAACATATGACACGTTTTTAATGTTCTAAAATCGCACTAAAGTGTTCCGTTAAGTCAACATTACGGTTACATTACATCAACGGTCAGCTAACCCAGCCTTAAGTGTCTCTAAATAATATGAGCAATGGTGCCCAAGTCCTATACTCTTGGTGCTCATTTGTTTTTGTAAATGCTCAATACTCAATAGGGCACTCAGCACTACCCAGCAGTTAAGCATGTAGTCAATGTATCCCTTATAGACAGTAATCATCACAAATGTCTTATCACTTGGCTGACTCCAACTTATATATTTTGGTCATTTGAAACGTATGTGCTCTTTGTAGAGCAGAGTTTAGACAATTGGTTACTTTATGCATCCCAGGTAATCTAGCGTGAAGATAATTGTCACTTATGTGTCTCTAAGTAATCTGGAGTGTCGTCTCTTTAAACGTGTTGTGTGATAATTCGTTCAAACTGGTTTTATACAAATTGTGTTGATATAATTCTCATACAGTTAATTTGTATGTTTCCTTAAGTATACTGATATCCCATGCAACATAGCATTGAAGTCAATTGTCATATTAGTGTCTCTTAGTAACCTATAGTGAAGTCACTTTAAGCGTTTATTTTGTACTGCACTGTAGACAGTAGTTATTTTACCCATTGATTGGAGAGTTGTCGAAGAAAGGTTTGTTTACAAGCTATCGTTTATTGCACCGCCTTAGAGGACTATTTGAGGTCAATTATCACTCGTACATGTTAAAATAACTAGTTATGCAGCTGATCAAAGTACCAGTTAGGTGGCTAGTAATGTAACTGACGTTATTTAACCAGTATGTGAATCCAATGCGTTGACTTCTTTGGATCAGCTATTAGACAGTCTCATTTTAGTCAATAAGGGTCAATTGATCCCCTGCTTAGGACATGCACGTGTTAAAATAACTAGTCACGTAGCTATTGAAGTAACTAGTTCCCACCCTAAATGATGGGTAAAATCACTAGTTCGAGACTGTCTCCTAGAACTGCTGGGTAGCAATATGAAATACACAAACAACTTTGTCGTGTTAGTTTTTTTTGTCGTTCTTCACTGTATACACGCAAGTGCAAAGCAACAATACTTTCGTATGCTTTGCTGGTAAACATTGACGACAGCGATCATCAATGTAGATTTTTCGTTTAAAAAAGTGTGTATTTTTTTTTCTTTGTTCTTTGTATGTTTTAGTTTTTTTAACAAAAAATATTGAATAAAAATTAGTTTTTCTTTAAATGTATTGGTGTTTGCTCTTCCATAAGGAACTTTTGGGCACCCCTGATATAGAGTGTAGTCACTGCAAACTTTTATGTTTTTGTGAGTGATTGGTTTTATACCAATTGTGTTGACATAATTCTTATACAGTTTATTTTCTTTTACCTTAAGTATACTTACATCTTAAGTAGTCTAGTGTAAAGTAAATTTTCACTTTAGTGTCTCCAAGTAATCTAGAGTTTATTTTGTGCTGCACTTTAAAAAGTAGTTATTCTACCCAACACAAGTAATCTATTGGAGAGTAGTCGCAGGGTTTGATTATAATCGGTTATCGAACTGTATAGGAGATGTCTTTTTAACTGAGTATTTAAGGACAATTAGCTTCAGCTTAGCACCCGTACATGCTAAAATATCTAGTTATGTAGCTAATTAAGTTACCATTTTGTAAGTATGGCAACACTAAATGTTTGGGCTGCTGGCAATGACATCGAAGGCTCTAGAATTCGAATGTACTAGTATGTCCGTTAAAAGCTTTGTAGAAGATTCCCGATAGATGGCACGTATATAAATAGTGGCAGAGCTGGCAGTCGTGAGTTGAGTTGATTTGATCATTGTCGCTGTTAGAGTTAACATCAATTGTCGTGTATATGTGTGTTTGTACATTATAAAGTTTGTGTGCATTTCTGCAAATTGATAAACGTGTATAAAGACACTGATTGACTATTTAATTCTGTTGTTGTTGTACATTCTAAATAAATAAAGAGTTGTTACAATTTTAAACTACAAAAACTGCTTTTATTTGCAATCAAAAATATCCGGTTTATTTAAAGGAAATAAACCCCATTTTTAAAAGGTAAAACGTAACAATATGTTACCACTATTACATTTGGTATCAAAAGCATCCCAATTTCCGCATTTTTTGAAAGAATAATATGAATGATACATCATAGTATCTAAAACCATTGCCCACTTTGGAATCCCAGCTTTGGAATTTTAGAACAATAGATTGGCCCAAGGTGATGCCCTCTGGCCACCATTTCAACTACGAAACCATGTAAATACAAATCTGAAAAACACCGCAGCACTATCTATGTAACATTTCATTAAGACATCTCCAATCGTTCACGAGCTACCGAATTATTTCCAAAATAAAAAATTACGAAGCCACTGTGGTTTTGTATATGTGATTAACAACATACACAAAATTCGAAATACTTACTGCCTGTTTCTCTAAATGCGTACGAACGTTTTCTTTCGTATTTTAAATTGAAAACAACAACAATACGAATGAAAATGTTCGTTCGCATTTAAAGAAACAGGCAGTTAGCTTTAAGTCAGGGAAAGGCAAGCTATACTATTACATTTTATTAGTTATACTCTTTATCCGCTCTCACCACGAATCGGTGTTGCCAATAAACTTTCGTGCAGGGATGGAAAACTTAATATTTTTTAACATCAACGTATGGTGTACGTTTTTAGAATTATAAACTTCCCAAAAGAAACGAATTTTAATCTAAAATGATTTCTTTAATCGATATAAGTAAAGAAGTCTAACAGAAATTTTAAATTTAAAAATATTAATTTTAATTAAAATACCACCATTTCAAATTTCCATGCCTGTGTTGTAGAGAATATGAGTGTATACATTTTTCTCTTTTCTTATTTTTCGCTCTTACAACAACTGACCAATCGCATGTCTTGCGATTGGTCAGTTAGACTGACTTTATAATAAGTGATCACAAGTATATCAAAAACATAAACTGGAACATTGAAATATTCTTTACAAATCGCATCAATTTGTATGTCTATACAGATTTTTACTTATATTTTCTGTCAAGCTGACGTAACTGTCATTTCGCTAAGTCGCCTTTTTTACTTATACATAATTGGAAAATATTTTTCCATTTATCTCCATTTTACATTCCAGTTTGGTACAGAAGGAAATTTTGAAAATTAATAATTTTATTTTTTTTTCTTATTGGGTGATATTTTAGATATAGTTTACAATAAATTGTATAAAATGATAACAAGTGATAAAAATAATATTATAATTTAATAAACTGGATGTAAATTTATTGTACCCGATCACACGATTGTACAATAATATAGAGTTTCCAAAAAAACCGAAGTATTTCAAAACCGATCGGTTTCGGTTCGGTTTTGTGATAATTTATTAACTATTAAATCAGTTGATAATATAGGAACTGCTAAACAAATTTAAAGTTCAAATTTGACGAGTGTTTACGAAGATAAAGGAAAATTGGTACATTTTCTATTAATGGTAGCTTTTTACACCACCATAGTGGGGAGGGTATAATGGATTTGTGCAGATGTTTGTAATGCCCAAAAATATTAGTCTAATACCCACCCGACTCAGAATCACTTTCTGAGTCGATTAAACGATGGCCGTCCGTCCGTCTGGCTGGTTGGCTGGCTGTCCATGTAAACCTTGTGCGCAGAGTACAGGTCGCATTTTTGTAGATATTTCGATATAATTTGGTCCATATCATTTTTTCTGCCCAAGGACAAACCCTATTGAAACTGGCTGAAATCGGTTCATTATTTCACCTATCCCCCATACACATGTCCTACCAAAATTGGACTTTATCGGTCATAAATGTTTAATTTATATATGTATCTACACAAGTTTTTCTCTAAATAAGTTTTATATATACAGAATTTATGTCACCAAATTTTATGATGATCGGTCCATAATTAGTCATAGCTCCCATATAATGCCCACTTCCGAAAATCGCTCACGAATATAAATTATTGAAATTTTGAAAGAAAATGTTTTTGTTCATTTCTTAGTGTAGGGTATTATATGGTCGGGCTTGACCGAACATATTCTATTAAATATGTTATATTTTTCTCAAGTTTCATTAAAATCATTAAAATGTCCAAAAAAATATTTTTCCCGAAAATCACAAAATTTAAATCGTAGGTACGGAAAAACTGTAAAAGGTATTGACATAACTTTTTCATATTTTTATTCTCTATTATGATCTCAATAAATCCCAGTGTGATGATCAAAAAATTCTGAAATTTGTTTAACAAAATTTATAAAAATTTGAAAATGGAGATTCGAAACTGCGACTAGGTTAACGGTATTCTACAAAGACAAAAACTCATACGAATGTATATACGGACATATTTTAAGTAAAAATTAGCTTTTATTTTAATATTTCTTAAAATATATTAAATTTGTTCCTACATTTCTTGTTCAAGTGACCTGAGACACGTTAATGGTCTGGCGAATTTTTAATAACTTTAACATTTTTTAACTAATTTTTATCTTTTATATCTCATTAGAAGGACAATTACGTACACATTTCGATTATTATGCATTCGATTGAAAAAATAATTATTTAGTAGCAAAACTTTTACAAAAACTGAAAAATTTGCATTTTTTCCGAATTTTAACGATAATACAGTTTGTGGGTCAAAGGAGTTATAGGTTTAATCTGAAAAAGATGTTTTTGACTGTAATTTTCATTAATATAAATATGTAACATAATGCAGAAAGTTAAGGAGTTTTACAAATTTATTTCATATAAATAGTAAAATTTTGCATATATCTGACCTTTGACCTCGATGCACGTCCCGAAATGGTTGTCCGATTTGGCTCAAATTTTCAACATTTAACTTTTTGACCTAGTGTCACAATATTCCACCCAACACCCTTCAAAAATCGAACTCAAATTTGTTTCCATACAACTGATTGTCACTGTTGTCTAATGTACATGTTTACATGTGGAAAAATATCCCAATACATGTCACAAAACACATGCAGTACATACCGTGTGATCCCCCTATTAATAAAAAAAAGGTTGTGATTTACATTATCAAAAGTTTTACTAAAATCTGTATATATGGCATCAGTTTGTTGTCTTTGGACAAAGCCTTGGCTTACATGTGTTGTAAGATTAAGAACATTCGTTATAGTAGAACAACCTTTCCGAAACACGATGAAAGTATAGATGATGATTAATGGTACATGTAATCAGTAATAAAATTCTCAAAAATCTTAGGAACTGCACTGAGTTTAGTAATGCCTCTATAATAGGAGATATCAGATTTATTACCAAATTTAAATAAAGGAATAATGTAAGAAGATTATTTCGATAATGGTATTTTAGAGATAATGATATTTGCTGTTATTTCGTTAACGGTATTTTAAAACAAGAAAGAAAGTATGGTCCGCAACAACATCAAGCAACTGAATGAAAAATTTGCATTTTTACGCTCTATTGTTTACATTCGGGTTGAGTACGTGTAAATTGACGAATATCTTCGTAACCTGAACAATATGACCGCCTACCAATGGATTAGGCCATGTGATTTATTTTAATAAGAAATTTACTTTTGTTAAATTATATTTGGATTCCAACATGCTCGTTAAAGCGATTTTAGAAAGTGGGCCTTATACGGGAGCTATGCCCAATTAGGTCGTGTTGCTTATGTCTATATACATATTTATATTGAATTCTATTTTGATACTAAAATTTTTAAGAGATTTATGCTCATTAAAGTGATTTTCGGAAATGGGCCTTATATGTTCGCTATGACTAATTATGGACCGATCATCATCAAATGAGTTGTGACTACTGTATATATAAAACTTATTTGTAGCGAAATTTTGGGTAGATACTTATATAAATTAATCATTTATGACCGATAAAGACCTGTAAAATTCAATATGGAAACTCAATTATGTAAATCAAAAAATTGTACTTTTGCAATTTAAAATAATTTATTTGAGAGCTGAAAGGGTATTTTTTTTTAATCAAAAATCTAAAAATTAAAACCTGTTGATAAGCCCCAACATATTGTGAATTGTTTTGAAAAAAATCAATAAATAATATTCATTTACAAACAAAAACTCAATTCGAATCTTTTTAGCTTGCTTTTTGCAAGAAGTTTTCCATCATTTTTTACAATAGTTATTAAAAATTTCATACATTTTCGTATATAAGACACAAATTCTTACACTTTCATATACAATATTTACAATATATATATTATAACAAGTAAGAGAGCTATATTCGGCTGTGCCGAATCTTATATACCCTTCACCAAATTATACTTTAAAATAAAATTTTAAAAAATTTTTTTTCAAAATAGTTTTTCAAAAGTTTTTTCCAATTTTTAAAAAAAAACTTTTTTTCACTAATAAATTAAAAAAAGTTTTTTTTAAAAAATTGGAAAAAACGTTTAAAAAACTATTTTGAAAAAAAAGTTTTTAAAGATATTTTTCCCGATTTTGAACCATTGTAGGTCCAACTTACTATGGTCTTATATACATCGTTGCAATGGACTTTGAAATATCCATATTGTCTATATTTATGACTTAGTAATCGAGATATAGATAAAAAAAATTGGCCAAAAATAGATGTTGTCTCGGATTTTTGGTCATATCTCCGTTATTTATGGACGGATTTTGCTGATTTTAAATAGGAAACTTTTCGAAAGCATGTCTGACTGAATTATTGAGGATTTGGATCCCGAAGATATCTGGGGTCTTCAGAAAATTGATTTCAACAGACAGACATGGCTAATAATAGAAAATATAAAACTTACTAAACGGGGAGAACCAGATAAATGTATTGTATTGTTGGTGGGTAAAAAATGTATTCACACCTTGAAAAAACCAAATTATATTAATAATAATAAAGCGTTCGTTTTAGATACAGTTGTTCAATTCACAAGGTCTCTTATCAGTCATATTGTCATAATGTCCTAATATATCACGACTCGGCTTAACCGACTCTTAGGCAGTCGGTGTTGGTATCTGCTGGTTCGTTACGATAACACAATAAACATAGCATAGAAAGTAGTATTAATTTAGGACATTTTTTGATTGAAAAGCAATAAAAACCACTGTGAAATATTAGGATATTATGACAATATGGCATAAGAGACTTTGTGAGACCTTATTACTAGCTATTGTTTATTATAGTCTAAATATCTATTTTCTCTAGTTAATAAATAAAAAATATATATTTAAAATTTTTTGAAAAATAAAACTAGCAATACTATATAAATGTTTGTAATTTACACAAAAAAAAAGTTGCAACACACTATTCTAGTTTTCTTAATTATTAAAATGTAAAAAAAAAATTAAAAGTAGACTTTATTTCGTTGTTGTCAATAGTAAAATTAATGACTACAAATCAAGGTATATTTAATTCTAATTCTCCTTTCATTATTTTTTACAGTTGGGGCTTTTGACAAAAAGAAAATGCCTGTTAGTTTTATATAGTTGTATTTATTAAAGGGACGAGTACACTTTATAGGTTGTATCACATGATATGTATTCCATATGTATTGGGACATGTATTCAGTACATATGGAAATCCATTAGTTTATATGTGCATATGTAATTGCGTATGATATGTTGTAGTTTAGCTATATTCTATTTAATAAATGTTTAAATCACAATAAATCTATTGAATTTGATGAAGCTTATATTATTAGGATTTTTCTCTACTGTTTTTGTTTTGTGTTTTTATATTATATTTTTATTAAATAAAAAGCTTTGAAACTGCTAATACATTTGCTATCAATTGCGGTTAAAGGAGGTGTCAAACTTTATTATTTGCACAGATGTCACATGTCAAGACCCCTATTCAAAAAAGTAATTTTTAGAAGTATGTACTAAAAATAGTATTTTTTAGAAGTACTAAAAAAGGAAATATGTACTTAAAGGAATACTTTACTAAAAATAGTACCTTTTAAAAGTACTAAAGAAACTATCTTTTAAAAGTACTAAAATAGTACCTTTTCCAAGGTCCTAATAATAACCATTTAAGTAATAAAAAATTACCTTTTAAAAGTACTAAAAATAGTACCTTTTTTACTTTTCCGATCACAAAGTTTTATATGTATGACACGGTATGTACGTTAGGGCTACCACGAGATGGCATATGTTGTTTTATTTACGATGACATTTCTTTCGGGTAATTTTTGAATAAAAACCTCACCCACAAAAACGTTTTTTTTTTTGCTTTTATTTTTTATAGTAAAACAGTGCATACTTTCCCGTTAACGCAAATTTAAACAATTAGTGTTTTTTGTATAAAAAAAACAAACAAATTATCTCCAAACTTTACTGCGTTTTGTGGGTGAACTTTTTTGACAACGGAGAAAATGAAATACTTTTTTTTTAAATAACTTTCAATGGTCTAGTCGACTATCCTAGGGCCATTTTGATATTTTCAAAAAATTTAAAAAAAGTTATTACCCTAATGTACATGTTTACATGTGGAAAATTTTCCCAAATAACTCGTAGTAATTAGCCTTGTTGTTTTCTTACTCGTTTGGTAATGCAGTGGTCGGTAATGGGGTACAAAAAATAAAGGAAAAAATAGCAAGTATCAACAAATTTCCTTTTAAATTCATTAATTCGACTAATGGAAACAATAAATAAACCCGGGGATCCCAGATATGCAGTCAGACTCAAAATTTAGTATACAACGGGCATTTTCAACTATGAAGCTAAATTGTTAAGGAATTGCTATTAAATAACATGCCTAAGCTGTTAAATTCACCTCCACAATTTCCATACTTTAACCCAATAGAGCACCTGTGGGGAAATTTTAAACCGGGGCATTGTAAAACGAAGTATTTCATCTAAGGACGAACTCCGAACTCTCTTTAACAGATTATGGGGGGAATTACTAAAGATACAGAACATCTTGTAAACTCCATGAAAAGGCGACTAATTAAGCTAAATGGGGGACCATGGTAATATAAAATAGAGCGTTATCCATCAAGTGTATATTAATATTTGACTGCTGTTTTTAGGTACCTTTTCCATCTTCCCATAAATTTTCAACGAAATTAATTTTAATTTTCAACGAATTTTTAAATAATAAAAAATTAAACTCTAAATTAAATTTTGAGTTTATTCAAACTTATATATTTCTTTCTCTAATTAAAATATTTAGCTTCATAGATGAAAATGCGACTTGTATCCAACATTTTGAAACCCGCATTCGGTCGAAATTCAAACCCTAACATATGTAGTCTCCCTACCAAGTCATGCAAAGTTTTATTATTATTTAGAAATTACAGATTTAAATTATGGATTCTTCCATCTATTTGAAATTTACAACATAATCGGTCAAAATAATTATAAGTATATATCAATGGTGCGCAGCCCATAGCACAATTGTGCAAAATCAAATCACACGTATTCTTATGCTCTTACATTTTAGCAGTCGTTGTCCACTCAACGAGACAACTAGGAATGCGCATAAGCACTGGTGTATGACTTTTTCTTTTTAAATTTTTGTATTTGTTTGTTTGTAGGTGCACTGAACAAAATAAAGAATTGAATGTGTTGGTGAGAGAATTTACTTTTGCGCACCTCTGGTATATATGCATTAAATCAGTGGTCGGCACTCATCGTAAACTACACGAATGAAGTTCATATAAATTATCAAATACGCTGCTTAGATTACAAGAGAATGAACTTCAATACCATGATCAAAAACGTGACAGAAATACTTAACTTTTTTCGTTTCTTTGTATTTTTGTGTAAAAATTAAGTAGCTCTATATTTAGTAAAAAAATAACAAAACAATCGAAAATATGACTTGATAATACAAGTTGGAATTTTCAGTGTGGCATTTTCACAGCGGTAAAGTAATTTCGTATATGGAACCTATTGCCAATTATGGACCGATCCTCTTATTTTAAGATGTTTGTATGGCGGCTTGTACGAAAAGTTTGACATGTGTACAGTTTTATTAAATTATCTTAAAAACTGTGATCTTCAGTTTGCTAACATTGACAGGATCCGGCTGATGGACAGTTTGACGAATATCTTTTTTGAAATCACTTTCTCAATCCATTATTTTTGAGCGATAGAATGGCTTGAAGCGAGACAATCGCTCGAAAAGCGGGAAGTTTGGTAACACTAATATGTATATATGAATGTATTTAAGACAATCTAGCTGCATTTTATTTTCAATTAGTTACGAACAAATAATTCATTCTACGGAACTACATATTCTAATTAACATATGGGCAATTCATGTCATCGTACGTGACATTTGTACGCCTATTTGTATCTGTAAAATAATTAGGTTATGATGTTTCATTCAGAGCGTACTATATTTTAAAAAAATAATAACTTCTTTCGAAACATTGTTGTCCAAAATATCGACCGAAATAAGATTATATCGTACGTGACGTGAAACGGACGTAATTTTGAAGTACATGTAGAAATATGTGATAATTTTGGAATCGAGAGAGGCGTTATGTGTTCTTTTAATTTCTTACACTAAACCAAATATATTCTGTAAATATATGTAAACAAAAACTAAAAAATAAATGGAAAATATATATTCGCATTCAATAAACAATTTGATAATAGAAAAAAAAAAAACAGCCTAAGTCAAATTCAATTCATACTACATGCTAAATGGGAGCATAATTTTCGCCTAAAACACAAATTTAATTAAAAAATTAAATATAGTGGCTCATAATCATAGTCAAATAGTGTTTTCACACCTAAAGTTAAAACCTGGTTTTAACGTTAAAACCATAATTAGCTGATTTTGCGTTCACACTGTAAGTTTTCATAAATCTGGTTTTAACATTTATTGGTCAAACTCTATTTTTTTCTCCCACATTTCAATAAAACCTTTTCGTTGTGTTCTGTTCAAAAGCTTATTTTTCTCTTGTATTTATTTTTGCTATTGTTGCTGTTGCGTTCATTATTTAATTTTGTTAAGGTTTAAGGGTCGTTTAGCCGACCGTAATGTAATGTAACCCTAACGGAACGGAACAGCTGATCGTTTCTATTGTGTGTAAAGTAGTTAAAGCAGTTATAGTGACAAAATGTAACGTAACTGTAACGTCTGAACCTGTTAAAAACAGAATTTCTTTACGTTTCTACGTGACATTTACTAACGGTGTTGTCAACTTGTTGATTTTAAGTCTTGTATAAAAAAATACTTATTTTGCTCAGAACGCTTAAAAATATTTGCAGTGTTCTAAATACATAAATAAAAAACAAAACCTTTTAATGTTATGGTAATATTTACTTATTATACAAATTAATTCATACAAGTATTTATAAAATGTATACTAATAATCGGCGAAAGTATTTAAGTTTCAAAATATTAAATTAATATTTTGTATACACAAATTAGAACCATTATTACAACTTGCCTTTATGTTCGAAATAGTAAAAGTTAACTTTAAGCAATATAAAAAGTTACCCTTAAAGTCAACTTTTACTATTACGAACATTAAGGCAAGTTATAATAATGGCCCTTAGTATAAAGTACAATACAATATTAATTAATTTTTAAGTTATCGGACCTTTAATAAATAAAGTCTGTATGACAAGGTAATAAATAATATTTATAATTGTCTCCTAATGGACAATGATGATGAATACATTATTTGTAAATAAATACAGTTTATATGTAAGTACTATTACCAAACAAAGTTAAATAAATATTTTTTAAATCGCAGAAAAAAATTATAAAATCGCTTGAAAAGTATTTAAAACAATTATGTTGATAACACCTTCAAACTGCTGTTTAAATTTTGAAAATTTCAATCAGCGACAAGCGCGAAATATTAAAGAAAAACTTAAAATTAAACAAAACGTATTAAATTTGCCTTTATTAAAATGAACGACGAACAATTGATTTTATTGGTACAGGCCAATGAAAGTTTATACAACAAATATTGTTCCGTCTATATTTTGTTTTGTTTGTTTATGTCAAAAACATATGACAAATTTTTAATGTTCTATAATCGCTCTAAAGTGTTACGTTAAGTCAACATTACGGTTACATTACATCAACGGTCGGCTAACCGACGGCTTTATTCGTTTTTATATTTGTTTTGTTTTCTTTTATCAGCTGTTTTCAACATTTTCATGTTGGTAGCACTGTATTTAGTACATAGAAATCAAGGTTGTATTTCATAAAACCTACTTAAAACCAATTCAAAAAAGGTTTTAAGATGGTTTTAACATAATTATTTTGTATGGTAAAACCAGGTTTTAATAATGGTTTTAACGATAAAACTAACTTTTGCATTAAAACCACTCAGTGTGAAAACACTAAAAGATAGTTAGAGAATAATAAAAAGCGGCTTTTTATTTTAAAGTTGTTTTTAAAAAGAACCGACTTTATTGTTTGACTATGATTATGGGCCAGTCAGTTTAAACTATTATTTTTGCATTTAAAATGTTGTAATAAGCTGTAAATACTTTCACATAGTAACATTTTAGTGTTTTCTCCTATTCAAATCATCTTGAAAAAAAAGTTTCAAGGGTTTTTGTTTTTTCAGTCGTGTTTGTCATTCTCGTGGAATTGCCCATATACTATATAAATTTGGAATTTTTTTGGGAATTTCGTGAAATGCGGCTGTAATTGTTGTGACATTTGTTATAATATTGGTTTTTGTAATTGATTATTTGTATTAGAATAAAAAAAGTATTGTTCAAATTTTTTAATTTATTTTCCATTTCTGTTACTTTTAGAAATTTACTTTTTTTTAATATTCTTTTGTTTTACTACTTTAATAACAGTTTTAATCCAATAAATATTTTTGGCAACAAAAATGTTTGCAAAAAAAAAAAATTGAAAATAAAATATACGGAACCCAAAGACCCCTTAGAGCGGCGCTATGGGGTCTCGAATACTCTGCTATGCCTGTGTGAAATTTTATTTCAATCCGATCAGCTAGTTAGAAAAGGCAGATTTATTTCCAAAATATTATGATTTTGGCCACTCTGCGTCGTACAGTGGGTGAATTAAAATAGGAAATAAATCTGTAATATCTAAACTAATATAACGATTTTAATAAAACTTTGCATGGCTATAGAAATGTTAAAGGAGAGTTATAGCGACTATATGCAAATTTTAAAACGATGACATATTACTATAAAAATTATATCTTATAATTTACCAGGTACTCAGTTTAAAACAAAAATAAATATGAAATTTCAAATCAAAAAAAATTAGCATTATTTTAAATTTTGCATATAGCCGCAGGGCAGCATTTGGGGCTTTGTTTTTTGATTCCCCCACTGTGAATCGGATCTGACTTTTGAATATGCATTTACAAAGGAAGCCGATGGAGCACGAATTGACATTATCTGATTTGTACTGAATTCTTAACAGTTCAGCTTTACACCAGATGAACTAATACTAATACCAACCACACTCCCACGAACTACGAAAAAAATGTAAGTAAAAAAAAACAGTATAATGTACATACATACAAATATAAATATTTAAGTCTAAGCTGCATACTTTGTCTACAACAATAATTAATTAATTAATTAGTTATTTAATTAATAATAAATATATATCATTAAGTTATACAGTTAATATACATACATACATTGATAAACAAATATACATTTGTGATAATAAATTGGACAACACTCTGGTATGGGTTCATTTTATAATCGATCATTTAATGGATAGTGATTTTTAAATACATAATTATGTTAATGTGTAAATAATGGATATATTGATACATATACAAATACAAATATTAAAACGACAAATTAGCCGTAAATGTTTGTCGTTTTTACACTATTATAAGTTGAGGAGATGAAGTAAACAAAAAACAAGTGAGAAAATTTAGTCGGTCTAGCCCGACCATACGAGTATATACATAATAAATTACTAAAGGAAAAAGGGTAACCACTATTTTAGAACAATTTCGTTTGAAGTCTTTTAATCTTTGCGAAAATGTTATTAAAAATTAAAAAAAAGAAAAAAAAACATAATCACAACTTTGCAGTCCGTTTAATCATCATGAGATCGCTATAAGGTATTTTTCAACTTTTAATTTTTCGGTTATTATAGGCTTTTCTGTGGAAATGCCCATATAGTTTATTTGCAAACTTCGGGTGTATTAAAAAGCCAGAATTGAAAACGATGCTAATTTTCACATCTTTACTCTCTATCTCTTACAGTTTACAGATTATTTTCAAACTAAAAGTTTGCCTGGTTTAATTTGTTTAATTTATTGCATATACAAGTATTTATATACAAGTATTTTGAAGCAAATAATAATTACCTTTTAAATTATTCCTATTTTCACGCACAATTTTCTCTAATCTTATATCAATGCACATAACATTTTACTCAGTAATAAATTTTAAATATTTATTTTTCAAAAATAATCTTTAAGTTTGTTATTAATCTAAAAAAGTGTTTAAAAAAATTTGGAGAGATTTCGATAACTATAGCTCTGTTCAAGGCGAATTCATATAAAGTGAACTCGTACCTACAACAAATACAACAATACAAAAACAACATATATTTTGTTTTTGCTTTTCACCCCATCTGTCAAAAAACACAAGTGCGGCGAATTCAATATTAAACTGGAATTTAACAACAAACCAGTGTATGTTTTATATTTATTGCTTTATTTCATGTGGAGCAAGGCGAATTCATATAAGGTGTACTCGTTAGCCCAGCTGATCATCAGCTGTTTCACCTCAACTGTCAAAATTTGTGTTTATTTTGGTGCGCGTCATATATATGTATGTGTTTGTGTATGTTTGATGCGTCCATTTTTTTCCTATTGTTTTATATTCAATTTCTTCTGTTTCTCCACGCGTTTGAACTCTTTATCGAACATTTTAACATCCTCCACATGAAATAAAGCAATAAATATAAAACATACACTGGTTTGTTGTTAAATTCCAGTTTAATATTGAATTCGCCGCACTTGTGTTTTTTGACAGATGGGGTGAAAAGCAAAAACAAAATGTATGTTGTTTTTGTAATGTTGTATTTGTTGTAGGGACGAGTACACCTTATATGAATTCGCCTTGACTGGTAGACTTTCTTTCAAATTGAAAACAGAAAATTAGCATTGTTTTCAATTTTGCATATTCTTTAGGTTCTCCACTTTGGAGTGAAGTATTCCTAGACATGAGCTGGTGTCTTCATAGAGGGGATATGTGTGCATTACAGGATCTCTTGTTTCCTATTAACTTTGGCGTTTTTTTAATTATCTTTCCTTATTTTTATAGTTTTTTCTTTATGCTTTCCCTTCATTCGGGTTGATTTTTTTTCTTCTAATTTCAAGTAATGTGGGAAGTTACGCAGAAGTTACTACACTTGGTCGAAAACTGTAACGTTGACAATTTGAGGCAAATCGTATGATGTTTACAGGTTACCGTTCCGCATCGGTTCTGAAGTTTTGAAATTTTCTATGTAAAGCTACGTATACACGATTGTCATATTCTTACAATGTTGTCAGAAAATGTTCAGTAAATGGTTTACATTCATATGTTTCAACATAAGTTGTCATGGTTGTGTTAACCATTTTCTGAGTATGTTTCTGACAATCTGACAACCGTGTGTACGTAGCTTAATACGAGTTTTTGTATGGTAAATTGAATTTTATTAGTTTTTGCAAAAAATAACTGCTAAAAAAATTTGGCATTTAGTTAAAATTATCTTCTTAAAATCACATTTTAGGAAAGAATTATGAACAATTTTACTCTTTTCGGAAATTTTTTTTTAATGCAAAAACAATTTTCATTTTTCCAAGATTCATAAAAGCTTTGATATAAATTTTTGTCTAACTAGGGTAACTTTTGGCAATCGCTATCTGTTGTCAAAAAAAGCTGCAGATTTTGTTAAATAAATAAATTCCAAAAATTTAATTATTTCTCTGCAGGAGTCTCACATAATTTCTCGTTACATCTATTTGAACTTAAAGAATAGATTGCGTTTCATAAAAAATATAAAATTTTTCCCGGTGGCAACTCATTTCTATACTTCAGAGCCGATTATATTACTTTTTAACCTTAACCAATTAGATTAAAATGTTCAACGTTGCAGTAAAAAAACACCTTATACATGGTACACTAGGGCAAGTAGAGCAACATTTCATGATGCGAAATATTCCTAAAATTCGGTTATTTGCCGAATACATTTGTCTTACTTTACGATGTGTCCGGATTTTGAAACATTTGGAATTGGCAAAACTTAAGAGTATGTAATAACTCTAATAACTCTATAATTATGTACATCAATTCAAGTTTTATGTTAGAATAAAAAAACTCATTTGTGTTGAAATAGGGCTCGAAAATATTAACGAATTAATTAAAGTCACCATAAGTTTTTAATAAATGTTTAAATCCCCATTAATTAACAATAACAAACTTGTAGTTAGCACTAACTTAAAGGTCTAAATTTTCAAAATGTTTAGATAAAAATTGAATTGAAATAATATTAGAACCTTAGATTAGTGCTAACTGCAGGTTAATATTCTATTGTTAATGGAGTTAAGAGTTAATATGTATATTAAATAAAACTTACAATTAAAATATTTAGATGGATATTATTAGCACTTAAATCATACCTTAAACAATTGGACTCCTATAACTGCAAACATGAATTGTAGAAGGCATGTCACAAGGACAATATTTCCAATAGTCTTTACAGCAACTATTACACACTGAACTACATGCTATAATAATAATAATGTATGTATATATATAATATAATACCATATTACCATAAGAAAATAAACCAAGATTTTTATAGAAATAAGAATTTTTGTTTAAGCTAGAAAATAATAAAATGTTAAAAATGTTATATATAAAATTATTATGTAAATCATTTTATTTTTTTTTTTTATTTGCGAACGGGTAAAGAGCCTATATAAAACCGAACAGAGCCTATATAAAACCGACTTTTAAAAAAACCGGTTTGCCCTTTTAAGAGACAGGTTTTGTTTTGATTAATCGTGTTCGATAAAACAGGTTGGTTTAATACGTAGCTATATTAGTTGTCGCTAGTAGTTGCCAGGAATCTATATAAATAAAAATCAATTGTCGTTCGTTGGTAATTGCATCAGTTGAGAACGGCTAGACCGATTTGGACAATTTGTTTACTGAAATGTTCGTCATAGTCCAACTTAGGTTTTTACGGAAAGAAAAATTGACCACGCCCACTTTTACGCCCACTTTTTTCCATTTATCTAAAATCGGAAAACGGCTGCACCGATATGGCTAATCTTTTATTTAAATGATCGTAGTAATCTAATTTAAGTTTTTACTGAAAGAAAAATTTACCACGCCCACTTTTACGCCCACTTTTTTCCATTTATCTAAAATCGGAAAACGGCTGCACCGATATGGCTAATCTTTTATTTAAATGATCGTAGTAATCTAATTTAAGTTTTTACTGAAAGAAAAATTTACCACGCCCACTTTTTTCGATTTATCTAAAATCGGAAAACGGCTGCACCGATTTGTCAAATTCTCCTTATTTTTCGGCTTATTTGTAAGTAAAGTTTTTGCTGGGATATTCTTATGTTGTAAATAACTCATTTGTTATTACTTTTGTATTGTTTCGCGATTTGTCCGAAAATACCGTTACTTTTTTATTTACATTCCAATTTATTTTGGTAAATAAATGTGCAAATGTTGATTGACTGCTTATTGTCAAATTGTTGATCAAATTAATCGGTGGACGAAAAATAAAATAAGTGCAATTGTTAATTGTGAATTAAAAAAAGTTTAAAGTGTTTCTAAAAAAGTTAACTAACGGTGATAAGTTTTTTTTTGAATTAAGATTCCATTGTAAGTACATTGCAATCAATTCATTAATTGAAATAAGTTAAATCGTGTTACCTCAAACAAATTTATAGATTAACCTACTATAGACTGTGGGTTTTGAAGTTATAAACGGTTAAAAGGTAAGAGCAAAGTCAATAAATTCTATCGCATTGTAATGCCGCCAATAAGAAGGAGCAATTTGGGTCGCAGAACTCGCAATGCTTCAAATCAAGCGTATTTTCGATCTAATCAAACTGCGGAACAACTCGAAGAGCGAAATGAAATTGAACGAAATCGATTATCACAAACACGTTCTGCACGTACACAAGAAGAAAGAGAATATGCAAACGAAGTAGATATGCATCGAATGAGACACAATCGTTCTATAGAATCCAACCGAGTGATAATTAATTCAAATGTACGTGCAAGAAGAGAAACAAATGTTGCGTTAAATACTCATCGAGCTGCATTTCATTACAACAGGACAGTCGATTACAGTGCAGACCATTCCGTTGCTATTGGTTCGATGAGCGTTGTGTGCCCACATTGTAAGGCATTGAAATATAAAAATGAAACTCCTGGATTGTGTTGCGCAAGTGGCAAAGTGAAATTGACACCGTTGATTCCACCACCAGAGCCATTGCTCTCATTGGTTTCTGGAACAGGAGCTCATTCCAAGCATTTCCTAACACAAATCCAGAACTACAACAATTGTTTCCAAATGACTTCATTTGGCGCAACAAATGTGATTCGGGATAATTTCATGCCTACTTTCAAGGTAATTTCACCACTTACAGCATTTTATTTTGTTTTCTTATGTAAATTAAACATTACAGATTCAAGGTCAAATATATCATCGAGCAGGTTCGCTTTTGCCAGTTCCGGGTGCTGACTATAAATTTCTGCAGATTTACTTCATGGGCAATGCTCCACAAGAAGTAGAACAGCGTTGTGCATACAACAGTTCGGTAAAAAGACCAATTGTTGAGCAACTGCAAACTTTTTTCCATCAACACAATCAATTGATTGCATTGTTCAAAACCGCACTAGACCGCATGCCCTCTGATAATCACAAAATTGTTATCAGAGCCGATAAGACTCCTACGGGAGAACACGCAAGACGTTTCAATGCACCAACAATTGATAATGTCGCCATTGTCGTCGTTGGTGAAAATTTGGAATCACGTGATATCGTTCTACATCGACGAAATAATCAGCAGCAGCGTGTGTACGAAACTCACCGATCATATGATGCGTTACAATATCCAATCATATTTTGGCAAGGTGAAGACGGTTATCATTTCTCGATCAAAATGATAAATCCGCTTACAGGTGAATATCAAATCTATATTTTTTCTATTATAAGATCAATTAATTTTATTGACGCGAAAATTAATGTACAGGCGCTGAAACAAACAAAAAAGTAAGTTCAATGAACTATTATGCATTTCGACTGATGGTTCGTGAAAATGAGGACAATCACATATTGAAATGTCGTCGTCTTTTCCACCAATATGCTGTCGATATGTATGTAAAAATAGAAACAGAAAGATTGACATTCATTAGATTGAACCAGAAAAAACTGCGTTCCGAAGAGTACATACACCTTCGAGATGCCATAAATGTGGACGGGAACGCACACAATATCGGCCGGATGACGATTCTCCCAGCAACGTACGTCGGAAGTCCTCGCCATATGCATGAATATGCTCAGGATGCTATAACCTACGTTCGACACTACGGTACAGCAGATTTATTCATAACTTTCACTTGCAATCCACAGTGGATAGAAATTCGGCAAGAATTATTCCCTGGCCAATCACCCATCGATCGCCATGACGTCACCGCGAGAGTCTTCAAACAAAAATTAAAATCACTGATGGATTTCATTGTGAAGTATCGCGTGTTCGGCGAGACGCGCTGCTGGATGTATTCAGTAGAGTGGCAAAAACGCGGACTACCACACGCGCATATCCTCATTTGGTTGATTGAGAAGATAAGACCGAATGAAATCGATGATGTGATATCAGCTGAAATTCCTGATGAAGTAGAAGATCCAGGCTTGCACGAGGTTGTTACTAAAAACATGATTCATGGTCCCTGTGGATCATTAAATATCCTTTCTCCGTGTATGGTCGACGGCAAATGTTCGAAGCGTTATCCAAGGCCATTAGTAGCTGAAACAATTACCGGAAATGATGGTTACCCACTGTATCGTCGCCGTTCAATTGCTGACAATGGAAGATCAACAATGGTGAAAGTGAATCAGCAGGACATTCAAATTGATAACCGTTGGATTGTTCCGTATTCGCCACTACTCTCCAAAACATTCAAAGCACATATCAACGTCGAATCTTGCCATTCCGTGAAATCCATCAAATACATCTGCAAATATGTGACCAAAGGTAATGACATGGCTGTGATTGGAGTTAGTGCGGAGAATTCCATCGATGAAGTCACTCAATTTCAAATGGGCCGCTATGTTAGTAGTAACGAAGCAATTTGGCGCATTTTTTCATTTAGCATTCATGAAAGACATCCTTCTGTTATTCATTTAGCCGTACATTTGGAAAATGGTCAAAGAGTGTACTTTACTGAGGAGAATGTATTACAACGAGTTGATCGACCGCCACCTACAACATTGACCAGATTTTTTGAAATGTGCAGGAACGATGAATTTGCCCGAACGTTACTATACTCCGAAATGCCAAGATATTATACATGGAATCAATCGACAAAGAAATTTCAACGACGGAAACAAGGAAATCCTGTTTCAGGTTTCCCCAATTTATTTTCCACCAACGCATTAGGTCGTATTTACACAGTTCATCCAAGAAACGATGAGTGTTTCTATTTGCGTTTGCTATTAGTCAACGTTCGTGGCCCAACATCATTCCGAGATTTGAGAACTATAAATGGTGAATTGTGTGACACGTATAGAGAAGCATGTCAACGCTTGCGATTGTTGGAGAATGACGCTCATTGGGAATGCACCCTCGAAGATGCTGTGCTTTCATCAAATGCTCATCAAATACGAACACTGTTTTCGATAATTGTTTCAACATGCTGCCCATCCAAACCGACTGATTTATGGAGCAAATACAAAGATGCCATGTGTGATGATATTTTGCATCAGGTGCGTATTAGAACATCAAATCCAAATTTGCAACTGAATGAGGAAATTTACAACGAGGCTTTGATTTTAATTGAGGACATGTGCTTGATGATGGCGAACAAGGTATTGTCTGAGTTAGGCATGGCAGCTACCAATCGACCGATGCACGACGTATTTAATCAAGAGTTGCGACGCGAAATACAATATGATTGCGATGCCTTGAAGGAATTAGTACGAACAAACGTTCCACTGTTGAATCGACAACAAAAATATGCATACGACACTCTTATGAAAGTTGTGAAAGATGGAACTGGAGGAATTTTTTTTTTGGATGCTCCCGGTGGAACTGGAAAAACTTTTTTGATTGCGTTGATTTTGGCCACGATACGCTCGCAGAATGATATTGCACTTGCACTTGCTTCATCAGGAATTGCAGCTACGTTGTTGGAAGGCGGTCGTACTGCCCATTCAGCACTCAAGTTGCCATTGAAGTTGCACATCAATGAAAATCCAACATGCAACATTTCCAAGAACAGTGCAATGGCCAAAGTTTTGCAGCAAAGCAAACTAATCGTTTGGGATGAGTGTACAATGGCGCATAAAAAGTCTTTGGAGGCATTAGATAAAACTTTGCAAGATTTACGAAACAATCAAAGCCGTTTTGGTGGTGCAATGATTCTGTTGGCAGGGGATTTTCGGCAAACATTGCCAGTGATTCCACGGTCAACGCCAGCCGATGAACTTAATGCATGTTTGAAGTCGTCCGTTTTGTGGAAACACTTCAAGAAACTCAAATTGACTGTGAACATGCGTGTCGAGCTGCAGAACGATCAATCTGGAGAAGCATTTTCCAAACAATTGCTGGACATTGGCAACGGCAAAATCCCGGTTGACATTTCGACCGGTTGCATTCAATTTCCCCCCGGTTTCTGTCAGTTCACCGAATCAAAATCCGAGCTAATCCGAAAGGTATTTCCAAACATTGCACAAAATTACAAAAATCATGATTGGTTGAGCGAACGTGCTATATTGGCTGCGAAAAACATTGATGTCGACGAATTGAATTTTAAGATTCAAGGTGAAATTGCTGTCGAATTGATGACGTACAAATCGGTGGATTCCGTTACTTCCCAAAATGATGTTGTCAACTATCCAACCGAGTTTTTAAACTCGCTGGAATTACCCGGATTACCGCCTCACAATCTCCAACTGAAAGTCGGATCGGTAATCATAATGTTACGAAACATAAACCAACCACGTCTTTGTAATGGCACCCGACTTGCGGTAAAAAACCTGATGAACAACGTCATCGAAGCAACAATACTTAAAGGAAAGTACAAAGGAGAAGACGTTTTGATACCACGGATCCCAATGGCTCTGACCGACATGCCATTCGATTTTAAACGATTGCAGTTTCCGGTACGGCTTGCATTCGCTATGACAATTAATAAATCTCAAGGGCAGTCATTGCGTGTTTGCGGCATTAACCTTGAAAATCCATGCTTCTCGCATGGTCAATTGTATGTCGCCTGTTCCCGTGTCGGAACACCATCAGCATTATTTATTTACGCGCCAGGCAACAAAACTAAAAATGTCGTGTATCATAAAGCATTGCAATGAAGGAAACTACGATATCACTGCAAAGCAACAGAAAAAAGTATTTCTTTATTTTAATTGGTTCCTGAACATCGATCTTTCAATCAAAATGTAAATATAACACCATATATTGTACATATTTTCAAATCAAATGTAATTTAAACACACCTCAAACCTACATAAATAAAAATTATCATTTAAAAGTACGTTGTTTGTCTCTTTTTACTATTTTTTCATAATTCAAACAGCTTCTCACAAATTCACAAATCGAACACAAACATTTTTTCTAATATATGGACAGGACAACGTCTGTCGGGTCAGCTAGTCATTATATAAATATTAAATTTTACAAACTCATTAATAAAATTAAATGTAAAGAACAAAACATACTCATCAAGTCATATTATTACCTTTAACGTTGGTAACATAATCACTAAGTTTTGATTGAATCATTTTTTTGTGTAACTAAAGCTACGTACACACGGTTGTCAGATTGTTAGAAACATTCTCAGAAAATGGTTAACACAACCATGAGAACTTATGTTGAAACATATGGTTGTTAATCATTTATTGAACATTTTCTGACAACATTGTAAGAATATGACAATCGTGTGTACTAGAACGTCGACGAAGGAAACTAGATATAAAACGAGAAAATTCAACCCGACAGCGAACGAGATCAATGTCGAACCTAGTCTATCATGCCATACCCGGTCAAATGCTATCGAAATGTCGAGTGCGACTACCTTACTCTCTCCCATGCGGTGTATAGATTGATACCATTGTTCTGAAAGAAACGCCATTGTGTCCGCAGTTGAACTTAGTTCTGAAGAATATTTTAAGCATAATACAAGATACAGTGGCTATCACAGCCACCGATTGATTTCAGTCGGAAAGAAATTAAATTGTTGAAAAGATTTTTGCCAAAAGGTTTGCTTTTTCCTTAGCTTCGTTTACAATACAATCACCAGCAAGAAGAGGAGGAATTGAGGCACCAGTGCTGTTCCGAATCCTCTTGATAAAATACCAGTAACTTTTGATATTTTTAGGGGCATCAAGTATTCTAACTCGTATGCGATGTTCGTAGCGAAGCCTTTCGGGATCGAATATGATCGTACAGTCATTACGTGCCTGTCTATGGAGTTGATCAGTATGTGTCTGCACCAATTTCGAAATGCCATATTTATACCCTTCACCTTCGTGAGAAGGGTATATATAAGTTTGTCATTCCATTTGTAATTTCCACAATATAATTTACCGACCCTATAAAGTATATATATTCTGGATCCTTATAGATAGCGGAGTCAATTAAGCCATGTCCGCCTGTCTGTCTATCTCTCTGTTGAAATCAATATTCTGAGATGGTGTAGGTGGTGAATTCAGGCAAATAGGAGCGAATTCATTACTTTTTAAATATGAAGTTTGACATTAGAAATAACTCTCTCATTGTTTCGAATGTCAAACTCTATAATAAAAACAAAATTAATGAATTCGCACGTATTTTCCTGAATTCGCAACCGACACCACCTTGTATATAAATTCACCTTAGAAGGCAATTTTTTCTCTTTTTCTTTAAAGAGGAAAAGGAAATATGTAACCCAGCAATTAAGCAAGTAGTCAATGTATCCCTTATAGACAGTAATCGTCTCAAATGTTTTATCACTTGGCTGACTCCAATTTATATATTTTGGTCATTTGAGACGTATGTGCTCTCTGTAGTGCAGAGATTACACAATTGGTTACTTTATACATCCCAGATAATCTAGCGTGGATACAATTGCTTTTATACAAATTGTATTGATATAATTCTCATACAGTTAATTTTAATTTTTGCTTAAGTATACTGATATCCCATGTAACATAGCATGAAGTCAATGTGCACTTTAGTGTCTCTTAGTAACCTATAATGAAGTAACTCATATTTTTATAAAACTTTTAGCTCATTCAATTCGTCATAGTAACGAAAGAAAATTTTGTCGTTGGCTTTTAAGAATTTTATATTTTTCAAACAAAATTCTTTGAACATTTGAAATTTTGACATTAAAAAATTAACAAATTTCTCGGATTTATAGAAACTCATAAAAATACTCAATACTTTTACATCAGTGATAGAAAATGAAAATATTGTTACGAATGTGCAATGACGATTTGAATTCAACGGTCTGTAACGACTGCCTGCAGCATTCATCATGATTGAAGGCACGTCCATCAGTAGCATGTGTTTATTGACATTGTTTGTAAGTATGGCAACACTAAATGTTTGGGCTGCTGGCAATGACATTATAGGCTCTGGAATTCGAACATATGAGTTTTGTCCGTTAAGAGCATTGTTGAAGATTCCCGAGAGATGTCGTGTGTATAAATAGTGGCAGAGGCTGCAGTCGTGAGTTGAGTTTATCATTAGCGCTATTAGAGTTAACATCAACTGTCTTGTGCATTTAAGGTTGTACGTAATAGAGTGTGTGTGCATTTCTGCGAATTGATAAACGTGTATAAAGACACTGAGTGATTATTTAGACTGTTGTTATTGTACATTTTAAATAAATAAAGAGTTGGTACAATTTTAAACTACTAAAACTGCTTTTATTTGCAATCAAAAGTATCCGGTTTATTTAAAGGAAATAAACCCTGTTTTTTTAAAAGGTTAAAAACGTAACAATACTTTTACATCAGTGATAGAAAATGAAAATATTTTTCGGTATAAAAAAATAATAAAATTTAAAAAACAGTTATACTGAAGATTTTCGTTATAAAATATTGTTTAACAAGCTTTTGATATAAAATACACATGATTTTAAACAGAAAATATTTCTGAGTTCATACGGATTTGTAAATTCGATGGCGCGTACACAGCGTAAGTTTCAATTTTCACATATGCTTCGCTGTAAACTATGTTGTATTTCGACAATAACGCATCAAGTACTCGATCGTTTCTGTTTATCTGCATAGACCTGGGACTTTACCGATCACTAGAAAATATACATAATATAATGGTGTCAAATCACATGAATGAGCTGGCCAGTTAACAAGTCCATTTCTTGAAATTATTCGTTCGCCAAATCTCTCAGTAAATTAGTTGTGATATGTAGCACCATCCACCTGAAACCACATGCCTGTAATACTAATACTTTCAAATTGAGGCATGAAAAAGTTAGTAAGCTTGTCTCAATTCCGCTCCCCATTGACTCGGTTAAAGTTTTCTGCCTCTATAAAAAACAACCTTTACAGACAATACTGAAAAATTATTCGAAAGTATCAAATTGTATGGTACTTTTTAATGTGAAATTGTTTTAAAAAGTACGATCGTATCAACTTTTCCATTCGCGGCACACACATTGTACCAACATAAATAAAAACAAGTAAGAGAGAAGATTTGGATCGCGTAGATATCCGGGGTCTTCAGAAAATTGATTTCAACAGACAGACAGACGGATAGGCAAAATCGACTCCGCTATCAAAATTGTTTATAAATTTAAATTGTCTATTTTCATATTAAATCAAATTTTAATGTAAAACTGGTTAACCGGTTTTTAGAATGACAAAATTGTAAAAAATACCATTTTTGGGATTTTCGCTTCATATGTACATAACAATACATCAAAACTAATTCTGATTTAAACTATTAATTTGTTTTCTAAAACACTGAAAAATAATACTTTATTTTGCATGTTTTATTTTTTCTAAATAAATACACATGTGTAAAATAAAATATTGCCACACACAGCGCGGCGTAGATGACAATCGGCGGCTTTCTTTAAGCCGGCTTAGCTTTTAAGCCGATTCAAATTGGCGGCGGCGTTATAATGAAAATTTACCAGCGGCGGCTAGCCGCCGATTTTTAGTCGATCGGCTTGGTTCTCTGCTTGTGTATAAAGGGTGGATTGGCCGACCGTAATGTAACCTTAACGGAACGGAACAGCTGATCGTTTCTATTGTATGTAAAATGGTTAAAGCAGTTATAGTGAAAAAATGTAACGTCTGAACTTGTTAAAAACAGAATTTCTTTACGTTTCTACGTGACATTTACTAACGGTGTTGTCAACTTGTTGATTTTAAGTCTTGTATAAAAAAATACTTATTTTGCTCAGAACGCTTAAAAATATTTGCAGTGTTCTAAATACATAAATAAAAAACAAAACCTTTTAATGTTATGGTAATATTTACTTAATATACAAAGTAATTCATACAAGCATTTATAAAATGTATACTAATAATCGGCGAAAGTATTTAAGTTTCAAAATATTAAATTAATATTTTGTATACACAAATTAGAACCATTATTACAACTTGCCTTTATGTTCGAAATAGTAAAAGTTAACTTTAAGCAATATAAAAAGGTACCCTTAAAGTCAACTTTTACTATTACGAACAAAAAGTCAAGTGCAATATTAATTAATTTTTAAGTTATCGGACCTTTAATAAATAAAGTCTGTATGACAAGGTAATAAATAATATTTATAATTGTCTCCTAATGGACAATGATGATGAATACATTATGTGTAAATAAATACAGTTTATATGTAAGTACTATTACCAAACAATGTTTAATAAATTTTTTTTAAATCGCAGAAAAAAATTATAAAATCGCTAGAACAGTATTTAAAACAATTGTGTTGATAACACTTTCAAACAGCTGTTTACAATTTCAATCAGCGACAAGCGCGAAATATTAAAGAAAAACTTAAAATTAAACAAAACGTATTAAATTTGTCTTTATTAAAATGAACGACGAACAATTGATTTTATTGGTACAGGACTATGAAAGTTTATACAACAAATATAGTTCCGGCTATATTTTGCTTTGTTTGTTTATGTCAAAAACATATGACACGTTTTTAATGTTCTATAATCGCACTAAAGTCTTACATTAAGTCAACATTACGGTTACATTACATCAACGGTCGGCTAACCCAGCCTTAAGACGGTCAGTGCTAGGGAGAAAATCTGGCTCCGTTGGGATTTGAAGCAAGATTAGTATTGTAAGTATGTTGAAATTTAGCTTTCTAGGTATTTTTGGAGCTTCAATAATATTCACAAATTTCGGATATATCGGATATCGGATATTTGTTGGTACGATCGTACTTTTTTCGATAATATTTCATATTCAAATGCCTTTTGCCAGCCTTGTGTGGCAAAAGGCACAAATTCCTGGGCAACTACATAGTGACCAAACTTTGGGTCTAAACTTAATGACCTACTCGACATACATTACGATGTAAATGACACTACATCTGACGAGTGGTGTGGTCCTTTCAACTCTACTTGAACCAATAGTATTTTCTATAGCAAATCCTGTATATTACAATATTTTCTATAGTGCATAGCAGTATTTTCTATAGACAATTTTGTGCATAACATTAATTTCTAGATAATTCAGTATAGATTCCATATATAATATATAAAATATTTGCTGTAATAATAAAAATGTAAAAATGTTAATAGCTCAAGAAATTAGTAAATGAAAAAACCTGATAAATATCAAATTTATCGACTTTTAAATACATTTTCACACTTGAGTAGCTCTTAGGCATGGAACAACATTATCTGATTTGTCTCATATTTTAACAATGTGATACTTTTTTAACCTAGTATTTTTTATTATTTTTTTTTTTTTAATATCTACAACCTAGTAATAATGTTCGCAGGTCATTTTAGAGGGGCGGTTTCAACAAAATTTAATAAAAATAAAATGATTTACATAATAATGAATGAAAAAAAAAGAAGAACACAAACGCATAAAAATCATTAGTATAATTTAAAAATTTTAACAATGTTTGCTTAACAAGTTTAAAAAATGTATAATAAAAAATGTGTTGCAATTAGTTTGTTACTTTTCTTAGTGTATAAATATTAATTCTTAGAATCGTATATAGAAATTATTAATACAATATACCTAAATAAATAAACCAACAGCTGTTTTGAAAATTAGTACTCTCTAAATGTACAAGATTCAATTTATATAGACATAATAACTTGAGATAAGTCTCTACTAAATAAATAGCAAGAAAAGTAATGTTTCTAAATGAATTCAAAATACGTTGTTTTTTTTTTAACACATTTACTTGTTAGTACAAGAACTATCTTGTAGTTCCTTATAACGTTAAATCTTTCCATTTAAGTTTTATTAGTATTAAAGTATGTTCACATAGACTTGATATACATACAAATACCATATCAAGCCTTCTATAAACAACACATTCAGATATATTCAAATTTATATAATCCACACAGCCACAGATAAATACAATAATATTGTAATTCCAGTTTATTAATTTATAGTAGATATGTAGTTAGTTTTCAATAACATTAAGCAATAATACATTCCAAAATATACAATGTTAGTAAAAACAAATTGTCTAAAAACATACCTTTAGGCCTTTAGCGCGATTTATAGCCCTAAGAGGCCTTAAAACCCTTAATACACGCAATATTTTCACGACTGAAATCGCATTCGAACTGTATGAAATGAAAAAAAGAAAACAAATTTTCAATTAAATAATAGCATTGAAAATTATTTTTACATAAGTATATACTATACAATATAACTACCCTAAGTTAAAAAAGTAAATTAATAATAATAAAAAAAATGTTAAAACCTGTAACATTTCGAAAACTCAGCCAGCCACCTGCAGCGCTCTGTCGAGAGAATTTAGCTAGACACTGATTTTTTGACACTTTTTGCAATAAAGTCTTATATATCGAATCTTAAAAACCCTTCACCAAATTATTTATACTTTAAAATAAAATTAAAAATTTTTTTTTTTCAAAATTGTTTTTTAAAAGTTTTTTCCAATTTTAAAAAATTTTTTTTTTATTTATTTATTAATGAAAAAATTTATGACAAAAGAATGTTTTTTGTGAAAAAAAAAAATTCGGGTTAAAAATTTTTATGACTTAATAATCGAGATATAGATAAAAAAAATAGGCCATAAATAGAGGTTGTCTCGGATTTTTGCTCATATCTCCGTTATTTATAGACGGATTTTGCTGATTTTAAATAGGAAACCTCTCGAAAGCATGTCTGACAGAATTATTGAGGATTTGGATCCCGAAGATATCTGGGGTCTTCAGAAAATTGATTTCAACAGACAGACAGCGGACGGACATGGCTAAATCGACTCCGCTATATATGAGGATTCAGAATATATATACTTTATAGGGTCGGAAAATTATATTGTGGAAATTACAAAAGGAATGACAAATTTATATATACCCTTATCACGAAGGTGAAGGCTATAAAAATAAAAGATAAAAGTATTGTTTTATTTTATAGCATAAAATTTCCGTCCGTCCGTCTGTCTGTTTAAAACAGGAGAGGGCACAAACGAAAGGAGCCAGCTGGCTAAAATTATCCACAAATACTCTCTGTTTATAAGGTTTGTTTGGAATTGAAAATGGTCCATGATTGCCCCTAGTCCTCATACAATTGCCCTCTGGAATACTGTTTGAACAGCCATAAGTATGTTCTTATAAAATTTTGCACGAAATAAGTTCTAAGTACTCTGAAATTATACTCTGAAGTATTGCGGAAATCAGGCTACATTTGTCCCTAGTCCCGATACATGGTCCCCTTCAGAAAATAACTTGAACATTCGTAATTGTCTTATAATAATTTATAACGTAATGGAATTTATTAAACAAGTTGTATATGAAAATAAATCCTTCTACCAATTTTGTGTGACGACCAGTCAATAATAATATACCCCTATATCAGAAAAATATTTTGGATTTGAAGCGAAATTAGTATTATCAGTATGCTGAAATTTAGTATTTTGGGAGCTTCAAAAATCTTCCTAAAATATCAAAAATCTCGTAATTTTTTTTTACAAATCCCGGGATTTCGGGATAACAAATATTATAAATATAAATATTTAATCCGCTAAAATTTACAAAATAAACTTTTACTTGCTTATGAAAACACTCAAGCAACTTGTAGATATTTCGGTGTATTTTTCAACAATTTCCATGCATGTGTAAAGGCTGGGTAAATTAAATTAAATTATCTAACAATTACATATTTATTTAACCTCGAGAGTAAGACAACATTACTTGTATTATAATAATGTTGTTACGAAATTGTACCTGAATTCAAATATAACGGTTTTAACGGCTGGTTTAAGGTCGCATAATGCTTCTAACCTTTCTAAGTATTTATGTTACAAAAACAGTTGACATAAATAATGCTTCTCAACTTGTCTATGCATCTCAACCTTTTTTATATATGTTCCACTCGCTACTGCAACCTCTGCCACTATTTATACACGCGCCATCTTTCGTGAATTTTCTACAATGCTCGAATTCTAGAGCTTTCGATGACAATGTTAGCAGCTTAAACATTAAGTGCTGCCATACTTATAAACAATGCTAACAACCGCATGCTATCAACATTGCTTGATAAGTAGAAGCTTCTACTGATGGACGTGTTTATAAACATGATGAATGCTGCAGGCATTCGTTACCGACCGTTAAATTCAAATCGCTATTGCAAATTCGTAACAATATTATAATAATCTCAATGGACTTTTGCTTTTTCTTCAGCCAAAGGTTGAAATCGGTCTTTTATATCACTTAGCCCTCATAATATTTAGATATTAAGTATCTACACAAATTTCGCTGCAAATAAGATTTATATACACTATAGTCATGTCACCTAATTTTATGATGATCGGTCCATAATTGGTCATAGCTCCCATATGAGACCCACTTCCGAAAATCACTTTAACGACCAGAAACCTCTTAAAAGTTGTGGTATCCATATATTATTCAACAGAAATAAGTTTCATATAGACATAAATCACACGATCTAATTTAATGGCGATCAGAAAATTATTCACGAAAATAAATTATGTAAATTTTAAAAGAAAAGGTTTGTGCTCATTTTCTCACTATTGGGTATTATATGTTTAGGATTGATCAACTATACTATCTTACTTGTATAAATATGAACTCTACAGGCCAACCGTGGGCGGGGTCTCAAGGCAAAATTTAAAATCTAATACAAAAAACCTCATTACACCTGTTAAATAACAGATTTATTTCCATTCTATCTTAAACTTAAACGTTTAAATGTAAAGAATATTCTTATTATCATAATGTAACTAAAGCTACGTATACACGGTTGTCATATACTTACAATGTTGTCAGAAAATGTTCAATAAATGGTTAACAACCATATGTTTCAACATAAGTTCTCATGGTTGTGTTAACCATTTTTTGAGCATGTTTCTGACAATCTGACAACCGTGTGTACGTAGCTTAAAGCTATGTATACACGGTTGTCAGAAAAATGTTCAGTAAATGATTAACCAAACATGTGAACTTATGTTGAAACATATGGTTGTTAACCATTTACTGAACATTATTCTGACAACGTTGTATGATCTGACAACAGTGTATTAATAGCTTAAGTATTAAAGTATTATGTACTCACCTGAAACCAATTGATATTAACGAAACACACACGACCAGCAAGTCCAATAAATTGAAGGCTGATCGGCAGAATGCTCCATCATGTAAGACGAAGCCATATGAAATCAATTTAAGCAACAGTTCTATTGTGAAGACAGCCGTAAAAAAGTAATCAAACTTGTTTAAAACCTAAAAGAGATGAATAGTTTTTATTTAATTTACTAAATCATTGAAACAAAATTTCAGTATTTTAAAATCTTATATTTGGAGCCTAAAAAAAACCATAAATTATCTCTTACAGTTTACGAGATATTCACATTTTCTCCTAAAACCGGAACCATATCTTTAAGAATTTTTTTTATATATTTTTTTTTTTGAATGATTGTTATAAAAATCGTTGCTGAGTCTAATGCTACGTATACACGGTTGTCAGATTGTACAATATTGTCAGAAAAATGTTCAGAAAATGTCTAACAACCGTGTGAACTTACAATTTTTGTTTTACAACGTTGTCAGAAAAAGTATTTGTCAGTACATTGTAAGACAATACCATTGTCAGACATCTGACAATCGCCATTGCCAGATCATTGTCAGAAACTTTTTATTGTCATATGTGCGAAGTTTATGCATCTGACACTGGCATCATTGTCAGATAAATAATTTCTATTGGCAACACTGTGCATATGTATTTAACAAAATTGAAGCAACCGTGTGAACTGACAATTTTTGTTGGCAGATAAATTTATTGTTTGACAATTGTCTGACTATGAAATTGTAAGGTTTTCTTACAATCGTCTAAACTGACAATTTACCTTTTGCTAATAATATTTCATTGGCAGTATATTGCGAGCACATTGCCAGATCTGACAACATTGTAAAATCTGACAACCGTGTGTACGTAGCTTAAAGCAGTGGTCCTTTCTTATTATCCGATTGACTTAAAATATTTTAACTACATGACTCAGTTTAGTTTTAAAAAAATATGATCTCTGAAACAGAGGAAAAATTATTTATTTTAAATATACTTACAAGGTTCCTACTTGCGTCCGCTTTTAAGGGATTTTCCGCAGCTAACATGGCCGATGAAAACATAATGCAGCATAATATGAAATTACCAAAATTGCTGTGATTACACAACTTATGGCAAAATACACGAAATCTAGTAACAAATTAAAGAAACGATTATTAAATTATAAATGCATATTATTATGAAATTAATAAATTCTGGTTATCATAGTGGAGCGTAATAAAAATATTTGCCCTAGGAAGATTCTCAATAGAAATCTGTTCTCATATAGAAAGAACAGCGCCAACATTTTTTAAGGCCCAACTATATGTACACTGTAAATCATTGGTAGGCGTTTATATTGGTCAGGTTACGAAGATTTTCGTCAATTTACACGTACACTACCCGAATGTAAAAAATAGAGCGTAAAAATTTTGTTTTTTACCCATACATGCACACAAATTAAATGCCTCTATTTGCCAGCTTAAAGCTACGTACACACGGTTGTCAGATTGTACAATATTGTCAGAAAATGTCTAACAACCGTGTGAACTTACAATTTTTGTCTTCAAATGTTGTCAGGAAAAGTATTGGTCAGTACATTGTAGGACAATACTATTGTCAGACATCTGACCATCGTGTAAACACCTTACGTTGCCATTGCCAGATCATTGTAATATCATTGTCATAAACTTTTTATTGTCATATGTGCAATCATCTAAACTGACAATTTACCTTTTGCTAATAATATTTCATTGGCAGTACATTGCGAGCACATTGCCAGATCTGACAACCGTGTGTACGTAGCTTAAGAAACATATAAAACTTTTACAAATGGCAAAACCTTTACACATTGATCGCACATTCGGTACAGAATCAGCTGTTTGTGTATTGTTTAAATAGAAAATAAAAAAATAGCTGTTTGTAAACAAAATTCATTTATTTTGAGAAAATGGGAAGAAATAAGATTTTCGTAGAATGACTTGTGGTACATAAATGTGCAACTGTGGCTAAATAGTTTCTTCGGATTTGCTTAAGCATTTGGCAGGCTCTCCGTTCAGCTTTGACATTAACTTTTGGATCGATTAATGATGGCAACCGAACTTCATTGTCAGTTACCTAAATGGTATAACAGATGGCAAATGGCAGCTATCAGTTCTATCGCCAAACTGGCAACCAGAAATTTGTGGTTGCACTCTGGCAACGCAACTGAAGTGCGGTTGCCATCCAAAAAAACTTACGAATGTTAAGTTAATGGACCATTTGGTTCATATAAACTGCTAATGTAAAAAACAAGTGTGGGATTCCACTTCTTTTTTTTTTTTTGGAAAATCTATAATTTAAATGCAAATAATTTTAATATAATATTTAGATATATAAAGAGATTAGAAATTCGATTACAGTACGTCCTAAGAATAGTTTTGGCAATTTACGGTTGGAAAACTCAAATATAGCCGCCGCCGCCGTGAAATTTAGACGGCGCATGTCTCTGAACACAACTTCAGAAATATAATTTATTAGGTTCTCAGTTCCCTACCAGACATTGAATGTATTGATATCAACTTGAAAAAAAAAATTTTTTTTTTCAAATAGGAGTTATTTATCTTATTATTTTAACTAAATTAAATGGCGGAATAAAATTTAATTAAACACGTGCAACGTCAGGTACAAATAGCTAGTAATAAATATTTTAAATATCAATTAATGAATTCTTATATAACAGAATTTTGTACAGCCAGAGTTTAGCTGTTTCATAAATTTCCCGATTTCGTTTAATAAAGCCCTGAAGATATTTGGAATTTTGAAGAATATATTGGCTTATAAATAAATATTATATATAAAATAAATCACATCTAACATAAATATTACTTGTATTAAAAAATAATTAAAACAAACGAATGTATTTGATTAAAAAAAATAAAACCTGTTAGTTTGTGAAAATAAGAAGAATGATGAACCCTCCGGTATGGGCTGAATTTTCGTGGCAGTATTAACCTCAGACATGCGTCTGGGTCTGGCTGTGGCTACATCGCTGTCATCATATTCTATATGATAAAGAAAAGTTAAATATTGGATGTCGTTTATAACAATTCTTGTCTAAAAGTATATATGTATATGAATACCAGGTGCGGGAAAAGTTTTATTTTTTACAATAAAGGAAATAAATCGTGGTGAAATTAATAGACATTCGCTGTTTATACAGAATCATTTAGCAGTTTCCGTACCTGGTATTTACATAGATTTACACAAGGTCTATTAATAAGGTCTGTGCAACTAATCAACTGATCGTTTTTCATACTGTGCTTGTCAAAATGTTTGTTTATGTTGGCTGGAGCTGTCAAAGTTTATTGAATTTGACAGCTTGAGCCTCTAAGCAAGTGAGGAAAAAAATAATCAGCTGTGCTAACGACACTACTTTATGATTAATTTGCCTTGATATGTACGTTTGGCTTGGTATTGTAGTCAGCTGTTTTTGACAGTTCAGTTTTTTTTTGTATTTATTTTTAAATGTTGCAGAGTTGCACAGACCTTATGAATAGACCATGTATTTACACACACTGAACCAAATCTCGTAGGTAATATCAACAGTACATAGAGCTTTTATTCAAATCAACGAACATTTATAAAAGTCAAATATATATTTCAGTTACATTTGTTAATTTAAAAAAATTTAGGAAATAATTATAAAAAACAAGTGAGAGAGCTATATTCGGCTGTGCCGAATTATATATACCCTTCACAAAATTATACTTTAAAATAAAATAAAAAAAAAAATATTTTTTTAAATTTTTTTTTTCAAAATAGTTTTTTAAAAGTTTTTTTCAATTTTAAAAAATTTTTTTTTTTTTAATTATTAGTGAAAAAAATTTATGACAAAAGAATGTTTTTTGTGAAAAAAATTCGGGTTAAAAAATATTTTTCCCGATTTTGACCTATTGTAGGTCCAACTTTGTATAGCCTTATATACATCGTTGCAATGGACTTTGAAATATCTATCATTAGATATCCATATTGTCTATATTTATGACTTAGTAATCGAGATATAGATAAAAAAAATAGGCCAAAAATAGAGGTTGTCTCGGATTTTTGTTCATATCTCCGTTATTTATGGACGGATTTTGCTGATTTTAAATAGGAAACTTTTCGAAAGCATGTCTGACAGAATTATTGAGGATTTGGATCCCGAAGATACCCGGGGACTTTAAAAAAATTGATTTCAACAGACGGACAGACAGACGGACATGGCTAAATCGACTCCGCTATCTATAAGGATTCAGAATATATATACTTTATAGGGTCGGGAAATTATATTGTGGAAATTACAAACGGAATGACAAATTTATATATGTATACCCTTCTCACGAAGGTGAAGGGTATAAAAATATAATTTGTCTACTACTTTTCAGTTCTGTACCCCATTTTACTGTATTCATTGCCCATTTTTGGTTCAGTATATGTATGTGATCTTATAAAAAAGTATTTAGTACACTGATTATAAACACACAACTTTTAAACTAATGAACTGATTGATGTACATAAAACATTAATAAAAATGAGAGGTTAAACATTTAAAATTTTAATTGCAAGGATGGAGAATTTTTATAAAGAATGAGTGGTGAGTAGGTCGGACCCCAGTCATCACCTCCCAGGGTTAAAGGATATTTGAAGACAGTGTACAGTGTGAAAATTATATAAAAGTGTAAATAAACCTGTAATTTCTAAACATATATAGAGGAGTTTTAATTTTTAACTTGGAAACCACGTAAATATTCTGTTTTTCATCAGATTTGATAAAAGATTTAATAGCTTTGGTGTAATAATTAATTTGCGATATGTTAAATAACTAAAATCCTATTATATTTGTTGCATATTTACTTTTCGGACCGAGCAAATTACTTTCATAGCATGATACTGCAATTTTTTGTAAAGTATTATACATTAAATTGCCTGTATGCCGATTTCACGAGCCTAAATTAAAAATGTCTAAAAAAAGATAGGTTTAATTCGGAAGGGTTAAGGGAAACCTCTATTAGCTTATTTTAGATGTAAAAGCTTCATAAGTTTTTGTAGGAAGGAGATACGCAATGTTGACACTAGTATTTTGTAAAAAGCCTCTACAGTGCGACCGGATTTTATGTGAACAATGCTATAATATCGTCAGCGTAGGGTAAATGTTAGGGTTAGGGCTCGTATGAAAATCGGAATATTCGTTGATAAATTACAGATTTATATATATTTCTTTCCTTTATATAAGTCATAAAAAAAATCAATAAGCGTAACTAAATATTTCTTTATCTTGGGCTGAAATCCAATATTAATTAATTTTACTGATCTGCAATGAAATCATTCTTTAATATAAAATAATCTGAAGATAATGTTATTAATCTACCGAATATATAGCTGCTTTCCATTTTTACTGGCACATATTAATCGATATGGTATATATGATATAACGATGTTCCATTTGTTTTAGTTTTTATTCGGGTTTTTAAATAAACATTAATACCCCAATTCTGTTCGACAATTGTAAGATTCGATTCGACGATTCAGTAAGACAATATATTTTTTTTCTCGTCTGGGTTACGAGGTTTGTGTCTATGATTTACGTTTTATTAAATTTATAAATTTTTCTTCTACATTTTGCATTGAATTTATACATTTTAATCGTTTGGCAATTATGTTTTTATGAAATTTGACAAATATAAAAATACCACTGCAGATGAGTCTATCAATCTGTGGATCATATTTCTGATTTTTGCATTTTCATTGTCAGAGTCTCTCTCTCTTTTTCCTTCCGCTTATGAGGACCAACTCCGTTTTGTGCTCAGCCAATTGTAGGTTTATAGATTTTAGCCAACTCTTTATCTCTTTGACATTTTCATTGGCATACATTTCGACCTCTTTCACATGCCTCACTTGGACTATAACCGCAATGCCGTCTGCCAAACCAATCAAAATTAAAATGCCATTGTCATGATGTTCCACAGCAATGGTCCTAAGACCGATCACTGCGGTTTTATAACATTCAATGTTTCCATGCATATCTGTCTATCTATCTATCTATCTATCTATCTATCTATCTATCTATCTATCTATCTATCTATCTATCTATCTATCTATCTATCTATCTATCTATCTATCTATCTATCTATCTATCTATCTATCTATCTATCTATCTATCTATCTATCTATCTATCTATCTATCTATCTATCTATCTATCTATCTATCTATCTATCTATCTATCTATCTATCTATCTATCTATCTATCTATCTATCTATCTATCTATCTATCTATCTATCTATCTATCTATCTATCTATCTATCTATCTATCTATCTATCTATCTATCTATCTATCTATCTATCTATCTATCTATCTATCTATCTATCTATCTATCTATCTATCTATCTATCTATCTATCTATCTATCTATCTATCTATCTATCTATCTATCTATCTATCTATCTATCTATCTATCTATCTATCTATCTATCTATCTATCTATCTATCTATCTATCTATCTATCTATCTATCTATCTATCTATCTATCTATCTATCTATCTATCTATCTATCTATCTATCTATCTATCTATCTATCTATCTATCTATCTATCTATCTATCTATCTATCTATCTATCTATCTATTTTACTGAATCAAATATTGTACGTTATTAAGTGCCATAATCATAGATACCAACCATTATTGTTTCATAGAATTCAAAACTAATAACTCAAAAATGAAAAGAAAAAAATTCGTCCTAAATCGTCTAACAGAATTAGGGCATAAATAAATTTAATTCATTTACAAAACAACTACTTTGATTAAAAAAATATTTTTCAGGAAATATTAGATGTAGTACAACACTTCCTTTGCAGTTACAAGACTCAAAAAAATTTAACCACTAGTTTAGTGAATAATAATAAACATAAACCGGTTAATCAGTTTTTTCTGTTTGAAAAACCGACCGATTTCGAATAATTCGACAGGCCGGTTAACTGAATTTTATACAATAATAAATAGCATTTTTAATTATTAGTAAAAGAACAAAAAAAGAAAATCTATAATAACATTACATATAATGAAAAACCGTATTCGAAATAGGGTTTTTTACAAAACGCAATTTTTCGAATAACCAAAAACCGAGTCAAATAGTGCTAAATGTAAAATGTAATTTCGTATAGCCAGTTTTTTGATTGACGACCATCAAACAAGTGTGTTTTTATATTGTATTATGGTTAATTTCGAAATGTTCGTGAATATTATTACCTGTTAGTATTACTGAATATGAAGAAGGAGCTCTCACTGGGCATGGCTTTTTTGGTCTTCTTTATGCTCATTTCGGAAAGGCGACGGGGTCGTGCAGTTACTCTTGCTGAAACATCGTATCTGGGTGCTACTTTAGCCGATTGTAGTGTGTGTATATGTGTAAGCAACATGAAGGGATAATAAACATGATTGAAGTTTTTAGGAAATATTAGTAATAGGAAATCCCAAATTTATTTGGGTTTTTTAGTATTAGAAAGACTTTTAACTACTACATAAGTATATGTTTGTTAAATACATTACAAGTATTAAAATAAAATAAACATTTAATGGTTATATATATATTGTATATACATATCTATATGTACATACATACACACTGTTCACAAAGCCATGCACAGTATTAGCTTTGTAAGTGCATACATATATACATACATATGTATGTATGTATGTTTCCATCGCCTCACGAACATCACAGCAACAAACAACTTACCTTCTTGTTCTTCTTCACACATTTCCCTTTCTTCACCATACATATCCTCTTCCGATATAACATCACCGTCTCTGCAAATTTAAATTATATATTTTAAATATTTCGTAATGTACACTTAAATATATTTTACAATATTTTAAGAAATAAGTTCATATTGTTACGAATGTGCAATGACGATTTGAATTTAACGGTCTGTAACTACTGCCTGCAAACATTCATGTTTATGAACACTTCCATTAGTGGAGACTAGCATTGTTTGTAAGTATGGCAACACTAAATGTTTGCGCTGCTGGCAATTGCACCGAAAAGCTCTAGAAATCGAATGTACTACGGTTTATTTAAAGGAAATAAACCCCGTTTTTAAAAGGTAAAAACGTAACAATATGTTTGTATGCATTAAGTTAAAATATTAGAAACGAAAAGCATAATTTCTACCAAATTTACTTTTAATTTCTCAATTTATTTGTTACCAATTATGTATAGCTCCTTCTTTAAGATGAAATTAGCATTAGTATTGCCAATATTCCAGAAAAACTTAACGGAATAATATGGAATAATGGCCGAAATATGTTTTAAAAAATAATTTGACCCTAACTTAATTAGTGTCAATTCTTAGCATAATAGGCACGATTGATAAGAGAAAGTAATTTCAGAATTATAATAGGATTTTCGTATTTCGTCTTATATACGCCTTTGCAAAGTTCTTGTTGAAATACATATCTATCAATAGATATTCATAAAGTCTATACATAAAGCAGACAAGTAGCAGAGTTCTATTGTTATTTAAAATACATAACTTATAACTTACACTTTATGTTCATCCATTTCATGATCAATATCCATATCTATATCAAGGTTATGTTCGTCATCATCAACATCATCTAAGGTCGGCGTTGGACTACGCGATTTTTTACCATCGTCGATTTTTTGCTGCAGCTCTTCTTCCTCTTTGTCAATAGCTGTCAAAGAATCGGCATCTGCTAAATTATCCACCGCAATGGCCAAGAAAACGTTTAGCAAGATGTAGTTGCCACATATAAAAAGTATTATGAAATAAATACAGGCTAAAATGCCAAATGAGAAAACGCCACCGTATGCTCTAATACCGTCATACATAACTGCATTCCAATCTTCACCCGTCAATATCTATAAGTTTGTAAACGTAATTTAAAATAAAATAATAATAATAATTAATATAAATAAAAACGCATGTACCTGAAATACTGTAAGAAGACTTTGATAAAAACTATCGAAATTCCATCTAGGCTTTTCTTCCTCAGGTTTAAATGTAAAACGGCCACCAAACACTTGCATTCCCAATAAGGCAAATATCACAATAAACAGAAACAGCAAGAGTAAAAGAGACGCAATTGATTGTATAGAATTAAGTAAGGAAGCAACCAGGTTTGACAACGAACGCCAATATCTAAAAAAAAAAAATAACAAATTAAAACATATGAGTATATATGTATATGTAAGTATAAACAGACTTAAATCTTTAAATATTTGTAGAATATTTTACTGTATGTCTGTTGGACGGCCATAAGCACGACATAGGGCATTATTACCCGATATCTTAATTGGCTACGAAGTCATTATCTAGAGCACAATTGTGCAAAATCAAATCACACGCATTCTTATGCTCTTACAATTTAGTAGTCGTTGTCCACTCAACGAGACATCTACAAAAGCGCATGAGCTTTTTATTATTTTTCAGTTTTTGTATTTGTTTGTTTGTACGTGCACTGAACAAAATAAAGAATTGAATGTTTTGGTGATCTAGAGGAACATATCGTCCATCTCTCGAAAAGTTTTTGAGGTCAACGACACTCAGTACTATTGGCAAAACTTGTAAAGATACTATCGTATAAATGGCAGAAATATTTGAATTTATACTAACAGTCTCTGCATGAGATGGCAATACATTCAGCACTTATAAGAGTGAGATACGTTTATATAAAAATTCTGAAATTTCACACTTATTTCAAATGTTACTTTACATTTGAAATAAGTGTGAAATTTCATCTATTAAAAATTCACTTTCTAGAAATGCCTGATTTATAGAAGAAAGAAATTAATGTTTTTTGCAGCTTTATTCCATAATTATTTATACAAATATACGGTGTTGTCATATAATCCAATCATTGCCGGAATCGGGAAAAAGTACATTATCGGTTTTATATCCGATCTATCGTTTAAACAAACAATTACATTTGATTTCATAAAGCTACGTACACACGGTTGTCAGATTGTGCAATACTGGCAGAAAAATGTTCAGAAAATGTCTAACAACCGTGTGAACTTACAATTTTTGTCTTATAATGTTGTCAGAAAAAGTATTTGTCAGTACATTGTCAGACATCTGACAATCGTGTAAACACCTTACGTTGCCATTGCCAGATCATTGTAATATCATTGTCAGAAACTTTTTATTGTCTTATGTGCGAAGTTTATGCATCTGACAATGGGATCATTATCAATATGTATTTAAATAAACAAAAGTGAAGCAACCGTATGAACTGACAATTTTTGTTGGGAGATAAATTTATTGTTTGACAATTGTCTGACAATGAAATTGTAAGGTTTTCTTACAATCGTCTAAACAGACAATTTACCTTTTGCTAATAATATTTCATTAGCAGCACATTGCCAGATCGGACAACATTGTAAAATTTGACAACCGTGTGTACGTAGCTTAAGTAAAATGTATCTTTTTTGTCGTTTTCAAAATCGATTCCGACAATGATTGGATTATGTGACAACCACTGTAGTTTGCTTAAACAAATATGGCAAATAAATGTGTACATTTATTTCCCGGGAAATAATAAAAAGATCAGTCCACTCTGATAACCGAATTGCTTATACAAAAATTCTGTCTAAATGACGATATTTTTCACTTATGGCAGACAAATTTGTAGTTGGAGTATCAAAAATTTGGTTATATAAATCGTAATTCGTCTTTGTTAACTGATTTTCTGTAGCTAGTATCGAACAAATCTATGTATTTAATTGAATCATTCGATTAAGCTACGTACACACGGTTGTCAGATTGTCAGAAACATGCTCAGAAAATGGTTAACACAACCATGAGAACTTATGTTGAAACATATGGTTGTTAACCATTTATTGAACATTTTCTGACAACATTGTAAGAATATGACAACCGTGTATACGTAGCTTTAGCAAGAAATCACAACGAATCTGTTTTATTTGTGAATGCTATAAATTTTATGTACTTACGTGACTTATTTTTACTTTTTTTTTATACTTACTTTGTCACTTTGAAGACACGTAACAGACGTACGCAACGTAACACAGAAACACCTAAAGGAGGCATTAATTCACTTTTCGTCAATATCATTTCTGTGATGCTGCCAATAACCACAAAACAATCAAAACGGTTGAATAGGGAAACAAAATAACCCTCAAATCCGAGACTGTACATTTTCAACATCATTTCACAGGTGAACAGAGCAATAAAAAATATGTTCGTATATTCTGAAAGCGATAGATAAGATTAATGAATTTATGCTTATAGTATTGCACAAAATTACAGCGCTCTTCAAATCACTTTATACTGGACATTATGAGCATCCTAAAGAGCAACCTAAATAGAATTTCTATTCTTAAGAAAAAAAAATTGCCGGGAATACTTTATTCGTAAATCCCGTGAATTTCATTATGTGTAACACAATTTTAAAGAAATGTTTGTTTTCATTGTAAAATTTTAATTGTTGTACTACTACTTTTATTAAAAATATCGTTTTGCCACTTTTTTCCATCATTCTGCTCTTAGAAACGATAAGACTCCGATTTGACAGAATCAAACCGCTTAATGAATGTCGCACTCATGTGTCAAAAAATCTAGTAATCCCTAACTCAGATAAATCGTGTTATGCGTATATGTGTCCAAAAATTCATGTGTTTACATCCCAGCAGTTCTAGGAGACAGTCCCGAACTAGTGATTTTACCCATCATTTAGGGTGGGAACTAGTTACTTCAATAGCTACGTGACTAGTTATTTTAACACGGGCATGTCCTAAGCAAGGGGTCAATTGACCCTTTTGACTTCAACGAGACTGTCTAATAGCTGGTCCAAAGTAGTCAAAGCATTGGATTCATATACTGGTTAAATAGTGACAGTTACCTAACTGGTAACTTGATCAGCTACATAACTAGTTATTTTAACATGTATGAGTGCTAATTGACCTCAAATAGTCAGCTAAAAGACATATCATAGTCAGTCCAATAAACGATAGCTTGTAAACAAACCTTTCTTCGACAACTCTCCAATGGATTGCTTCTGGTGGGAAAAATAACTACTTTCTAAATTGCACAACAAAATAAACGTTTAAAGTGACTTTACTGTAGGTTACTAAAAGCTGGGTTAGCCGACCGTAGATGTAATGTAACCGTAATGTTGACTTAACGTAACACTTAAGTGCGATTATAGAACATTAAAAACGTGTCATATGTTTTTGACATAAACAAACAAAATATAGCCGGAACTATATTTGTTGTATAAACTTTCATTGGCCTGTACCAATAAAATCAATTGTTCGTCGTTCATTTTAATAAAGACAAATTTAATACGTTTTGTTTGATTTTAAGTTTTTTTTTAATATTTCGCACTTATCGCTGATTGAAATTGTAAACAGCTGTTTAAAAGTGTTATCAACACAATTGTTTTAAATACTGTTCAAACGATTTTATAATTTTTTTCTGCGATTTAAAAAATATTTATTTAACTTTGGTAATAGTACTTACATATAAACCGTATTTATTTACACATAATGTATTCATCATCATTGTCCATTAGGAGACAATTATAAATATTATGTATTACCTTGTCATACAGACTTTATTTATTAAAGGTCCGATAACTTAAAAATTAATTAATATTGTATTGTACTTTATACTAAGCGCCATTATTATAACTTACCTTTATGTTCGTAATAGTAAAAGTTGACTTTAAGGGTACCTTTTTATATTGCTTAAAGTTAACTTTTACTATTTCGAACAAAAAGGCAAGTTGTAATAATGGCCCTTAGTATAGTTAATTTGTGTATACAAAATATTAATTTAATATTTTGAAACTTAAATACTTTCGCCGATTATTAGTATACATTTTATAAATACTTGTTTGAATTAATTTGTATAATAAGTAAATATTACCATAACATTAAAAGGTTTTGTTTTTTATTTATGTATTTAGAACACTGCAAATATTTTTAAGCGTTCTGAGCAAAATAAGTATTTTTTATACAAGACTTAAAATCAACAAGTTGACAACACCGTTAGTAAATGTCACGTAGAAACGTAAAGAAATTCTATTTTTAACAGGTTCAGACGTTACAGTTACGTTTTATTTTGTCACTATAACTGCTTTAACTACTTTACACACAATAGAAACGATCAGCTGTTCCGTCCCGTTAAGGTTACATTACATTACGGTCGGCTAATCCACCCTTAAGAGACACTAAAGTGACTATTGACTTCATGCTATGTTACATGGGATATCAGTATACTTAAGCAAAAATTAAAATTAACTGCATGAGAATTATAGCAATACAATTTGTATAAAACCAGTTTGAACGAATTATCACACAACACGTTTAAAGTGACTACACTCCAGATTACTTAGAGACACTTAAGTGGCAATTGTCTCCACGCTAGATTACCTGGGATGTATAAAGTAACCAATTGTCTTATCTCTGCACTACAAAGAGCACATACGTCTCAAGTGACCAAAATATATAAATTGGAGTCAGCCAAATGATAAAACACTTGTGACGATTAGTGTCTATAAGGGATACATTGACTACTTGCTTAACTGCTGGGATATTAGCAGCTGAAACAAATCTTAGAGTTGTATCGCTCTGAACGAAAACATTATTTATTAGTGATTCAGTTAGAAGGATGTACCTATAACTACCAAAGAATTACAAAAAACAACAGACATATTGTTTTTGTTTATTACACCAAAATATGAAATTGCCTGTTACTTTTTTGTAATTGTTTTGCAGTTATCAAGGCGAATTCATTTAACAAATCATGTATCAAAGTGACATCACATATTTAACCCAATTGTATGTAATATTTATGGCTATCCTTTTAGACTAGAAGAAAATTCAAAAAGTACCACTAAAGTCGGATCCATATAAGCTTTATTTCATGTTACTTTGTTCATTGGTGAAGAAAATACCAAAAGTGTCATTCGAATAATGAAAATGATTCAAACTCAGTCAGAACCATATATGCTTAGTTTCATGTTTGTAGTAGGTCCATTATTTTTATAGACAATTCAAAAGGTATCATTAGAAGGAAGAAAAGTACTACTAAATAATCTACCTTTGGGGATTTCATGATTTTAGGTGCATTATTATAAATGTATTTCGAAACTACTGTTAGAATAAGGAAGAGGTACCATTATGTGGATTGTAATTTTAAAAATCTGTACGCAGTTTTGTAGAGGTTGTTAAACTAACTTTAATTTGATACCACATTTATCAGCAATAATATTTGGTGAAGTAAGCTCTGTTAATGAAGTGCGCCATAATTTTAAATCATATTTTATAAATAAAAATTAGTTGGGATTAAAAAATACATTCACACCTTGGAATTGATCCAACCAGGAGGGCTGCTTGTAATGCTCAGTTGCCAGTACACCCGTATTGAGGAAGACCAAAACGATAATTAACCAATAGAATGCTTGTGATTTTACTGCCTTTCTACACGATCTACGCAGCCGTCGATTTATGCGATCCAAGTCTTTCTTCTTTTTGCGAAACAGCGACTCAGTCTGTTGTACTTCATAGCCATGCTCATGTTCTCCCATCTGATTTGCTGATTCGATTTCATTGGCGGCTTTAGTTTTACCATCTGATATTAATTGACCATCGGTGTCAGGTTCAATGTCCTCAGCCTGCGTTATCCAGTCCAAGTAACCACGCAAATCGTCTTCTATTTGTTGTTTCTCTCTTAGCTTTTGAAAGTCGCCACGATTTTTGGCTTTTGTACGTTCTTTGGAAAATTCACCAGACAACACACCAAGAATTAGATTCATCACGAAAAATGCACCCAAAATAACCATGGAAACAAAGTAAATCCACTCCCAACTTGAACCCATAGCATCTTGGATCTAAAAAATAACCAGACATTCTCTGTCATTTAGTAAACTTCTTCAAAATATTATTTTTTATAATTAACAAATTTCCAAAAAATTTAAATTGAAAAACAATAATAAATTTTTCCATACTTACATTATACAAAACATCAGTCCAACCTTCCAAGGTAACACACTGAAACACTGTTAACATCGATAAACCAAAGTTGTCAAAATTCGTTATGCCCCAATTGGGACCGACCCACTCATCAAAGCATACATATTTTTCGGGACATGGAAAACCAACACCACACGGATGTAATTCATCCAAATCCCCTAAGTATTCACCGGTTGTAGGGTTTCTACATGTTTTATGCAATTTTCCGGAAAATAACTCCAGACCAATTATAGCATAAATTATTATGACGAACAATACCAGCAGGGCTATATGCAACAATGGTATCATGGCTTTTAAAATTGAATTTAGAACAACCTGTAAACCTGAAAAGCAAATAACAAAAATATTTAATGACTGTAGTCTAAAATATTTAACAGATTATTAAGAATTTGAGGATTTACTAAAAATATTTTGTGGGTTTGTGGGACAATGTTACAGGACTTAATAATATATACATATTAATGAATATAAAAAATTACTTACTTGGTACACCCGACACCAAACGTAGCGGTCGTAGTACACGAAATGCTCTTAGAGCTTTCACATCAAAGCCTTCTTTAACCAAATTTGATAATGCTGTCGAAATCATACTAAAACAAATCAAATTTGCATATTTAATATAAAAACGTTTAACAATTATTTTTGTATCAATCATACATACCCTATTACAACTATAAAAAAATCCAAAAAGTTCCAACCGTTTCTTAAATACGAACCGGTGTGTAAAACAAACCCATAAGCTATAATTTTCATAACACATTCAGACGTAAATATAACTAAAAAGATGTATTCAACTTTTTCCTAAACGAAATAAGAAAAAAATTTAGAACATGTACTAACTGTTTCTATACAATATGATCATAAAATAAACTTACCAAAGTTTGATTTGTAACATTAGAATCACTAGAAGGATAAGGCGTATAAACAGCTAAGGCCACACAATTTGCAAATATAGTTAACAAAATAAAATATTCAAATATTCTGTTGCGTGAGTGTTCATAATTATGCAGTTAAGAAAACCAAAAAATATGTAATTTAATTGTTAGGTGGTTAATATTAAGCCTAATAAGTACAGTGAGGTCGATCCCAAAAATAAAATATTGTTACGAATTTGCAAAAACGATTTGAATTTAACGGTCTGTAACTACTGCCCGCAAACATTCATCATGTTTATAAACACGTCCATCAGTAAAAGCTTCTACTTATCAACAATGTTGATAGCAAGCGGTTGATTAGCATTGTTTGTAAGTATGGCAGCACTGTAGTATGTTTAAGCTGCTAACATTAACATCGAAAGCTCTAGAACTCGAATGTACTAGTATGTCCGTTAAGAGTATTGTAGAAGATTCCCGAGAGATGGCGCGTGTATAAATAGTGGCAGAGCTGGCAGTCGTGAGCTGAGTTCATCATAGGCGCTGTTAGAGTTAACATCAACTGTCTTGTACATTTAAGCTTGTACGTTACAGAGTGTGTGTGCATTTCTGCGAATTGATAAACGTGTATAAAAACACTATTTAGCCTGTTATTGTTGTACATTTTAAATAAATAAAGGCTGGGTTAGCCGACCGTTGATGTAATGTAACCGTAATGTTGACTTGACGTAACACTTTAGTGCGATTATAGAACATTAAAAACGTGTCATATGTTTTTGACATAAACAAACAAAACAAAATATAGCCGGACCAATATTTGTTGTATAAACTTTCGTTGGCCTGTACCAATAAAATCAATTGTTCGTCGTTCATTTTAATAAAGATAAATTTAATACGTTTTGTTTAATTTTAAGTTTATCTTTAATATTTCGCGCTTGTCGCTGATTGAAATTGTAAACAGCTGTTTGAAAGTGTTATCAACACAATTGTTTTAAATACTGTTCAAACGGTTTTATAATTTTTTTCTGCGATTTAAAAAATATTTATTTAACTTTGTTTGGTAATAGTACTTACATATAAACTGTATTTATTTACACATAATGTATTCATCATCATTGTCCATTAGGAGACAATTATAAATATTATTTATTACCTTGTCATACAGACTTTATTTATTAAAGGTCCGATAACTTAAAAATTAATTAACATTGTATTGTACTTTATACTAAGGGCCATTATTATAACTTGCCTTAATGTTCGTAATAGTAAAAGTTGACTTTAAGGGTACCTTTTTATATTGCTTAAAGTTAACTTTTACTATTTCAAACATAAAGGCAAGTTGTAATAATAGCCCTTAGTATAGTTAATTTGTGTATACAAAATATTAATTTAATATTTTGAAACTCAAATACTTTCGCCGATTATTAGTATACTTTTTATAAATCCTTGTATGAATTAATTTGTATAATAAGTAAATATTACCATAACATTAAAAGGTTTTGTTTTTTATTTATGTATTTAAAACACTGCAAGCATTTTTAAGCGTTCTGAGCAAAATAAGTATTTTTTATACAAGACTTAAAATCAACAAGTTGACAACACCGTTAGTAAATGTCACGTAGAAACGTAAAGAATTCTGTTTTTAACAGGTTCAGACGTTACAGTTACGTTACATTTTGTCACTATAACTGCTTTAACTACTTTATACACAATAGAAACGATCAGCTGTTCCGTTCTGTTAAGGTTACATTACATTACGGTCGGCTAATCGACCCTTAAGAGTTGTTACAATTTTAAACTGCTACAAATGCTGTTATTTGCAATCAAAAGGTAAAAACGTAACAATATATTGATCTCTATGCAATTCTAAGTCGCATTAGCTATGTCCGTCTGACGTAAAATGGCTTTATAGTAAATAAATCCACTTAGAATAGCACCACATCTCATTTTTTCATAACGGTCCACACATTCATCTGTTATCTCACAAATCATGCTGTGAAATTGTATGATAAGTAACCTCGTTACACCTACATATGTATATGGTTTTACACAAATATTTTTTTTTAGCAAACTAGAACTTCATTAAAATAAGGTGGTTGTTATTTGTTTTTAAAAAGGATGCTTTGAATCTACAATTCTTATACAAAACGCTCGAACAGGATTTTTTAAAGTCAAACAAAAGAGAGCTCTCTCTGGTCGATCGGGTTGTTGTTTGCCACCTCGTCGTTGTGGTCGTTTTTGAGTAGTGCCACCTGTTGTCTTTTGTTGATTTGCTCCGGCGCCCGGAGTAGCTCCACATACTGTTGTACCATTCATAGTTTCAGGGATGTTTGGCATACCACTGCCAGTAGCTAAAACATATAAAGTAAATATTTAATTAAATAATATAATTAGTTTACTTAAATCAAATACAACAACATAATAATCCAGTTATAGCTTTCAACTTTCAGGATTCGGAGGGCGACATGATAATAGATGAAACTAAAGACATAACTTATCGGAAACTATTAAAAGTATTCCCAATCTGAAAAACTCCAAAAAGGACTCCAATGCACAGTGGATAATATAAGGTGTATGCATCTCATAATTGATTTTGGCAAATGTTTGAAATTAACCATAAAACAAATTCTATCGTAAAGCTAAGATGTCAAGCAATAATTATTTGCAGAAATTAGACTTATTATGTCAACAGAAGTATTCGAAAATGGCGACAGAACACACTACTTTCCACTTTAAAGATTTGGGGAGTTAAAATTATACCATATTCAAGGGCGTAGTTTTAGTATTTATAATTATTTGTTTTAGGATTGTTTTACCTTGTTGGAAAGGGTATCTTGTCCAGATTCTATTTTCGTTATGAGTTTTGTATATATGGTTAGCAGATTTGAAATTTATTCATGTAAAATATATAATGTTTTTTGGCTTACCTACGCAACTTTGACCATTTTCCGCCGATCTAGTTTTAACATAGGATTAAAGTTTAACTTATTATCTAAAAGATATATCAAAACTAGCAGCCTTTTTGTGCCTTTAAACAAAAAACTATAAAAAAAATTTTGGACTGTTTTTAATTTCTTCGAACTTTTTTCGAAAAAGTTTAATAACTTTTGCAAATATAAACCGATTTTAACAAGTAATGTCTCGTTTTTTCGCTATAAAATTGTCTTTAAAACAATGTGCACAAAAAGTATGTTTTCATAGAAAAAAATTAAAATAGCTATTGTTGAAATTGAAAAATTACAAAAAAAAATAAAGAAAATGCTAAACTTTTTATAAAAATAATTTCTTGAAATATACATTTTTACATTTTATTAAAGATTAATTTCTTGCCTCTCCATAATTGTTTAAAATTTTTAAATCGCTTTAAAAATGTGTGAATTAGAGGTACTAAAGTACTACGGCCTACCCTAAAACAGTTCTTTTAAAAAAACTCAAAATGTTGAGGGTGTTTCAAAATCTTTGAAAACGGTTTTAAACTTTAAACTTCGAAAGCATTTTTTTAAAGTATCATACATTTGCTTCCAATGGAGTTTCATTTTAACTCTACTGTAGCTGAACATGTTTTTCAAAAAATGCAACCTTTGGGCTTTGTAAATATTGGGGCTTCAAAGTCTACGGGCCGAAGGTTGTATTTTTCCAAAAAAAAAAACTAAGCTAAACGGCTGTTAACAAATGTCAGTTGTTAATACTATTAAAACTAATGAAAAAATACATAAAAACACCTCTTTTACTTGCCTTAACATATTACTTTTATACAAAAACTAAAAAAAAATTATAAATGTATTTTTAACCGTTCATTACTTTTTTTATTATGATTCGATTTTTAAGATTAAAAAAGCAAATTAAAGCATAAAGTCCCACCTATTCAACAAAAAAAAATCTTAAAAAAATCCTCATCCATTCAAAAGTTACAGATTTATGATCCGAAAATGACCAAAATTTTCCAATGTGCAATGGTATAATTGACAATTTTATATGAGAAATTGGATATTCTTTACTTTTGATTTCTCAAGTTTTATTAAATCTAATGAAAAAATCGTTTTCAATTATATTCTTTTTCAAGAGCTTATTTCAGAAGATCTCACTAAAATCCTAAAGAAACTCACATGTGTATAAAAAAGGATCTCAGGACTTTTAAACAAAATAATCTAACCCTTTCTATCACTTTTGACTTGTAAAATTTAAGAAACAACTTAAATTATTCAGTTTAATTCTAAAAGAAACATTAAAATTGTTAACATTCAAATGAACTGGATTTTTAAAGTTTGAGGTCATTTTGACCCGACGTTAATTTTTATTTTTGGGTTGTTACTTATCTACAATAGGACTTTAAGATACATTTTTCTCAAGTTTCATTAAAATACAAAAATAACAGTGATGCAAAAGTGATCAAAAACATATGCCATTCTGTTTTGTTGGAGTTCAAAGAGTACGAAAATACATTTATTTTTTTCTTAATCACTTCAATTTAGTGAAATAACGGTTACAACTTCCAAACTTCATAAATATGTTATTTTGAAACAGCTGAGTGCAGTTACGTTAGTTTAAAGTCACGTATTGTGACATTTGTTCACATATACAAATCGTGTGACCCAAAAATCATTTTAAAATAATGTATGCATATGTGGGCAACAATTAACCTTTAGGATTGTCTGCAGTATAATTGTATGTAATTCCCGCTTTTTAGATTTTCCAAATCTAATCAATTTATTCAAGTACAGTGGATTTTAAACTACATATGTAATTATCGCTCAAAAATAATTGATCTTATCAATCGACTCAGAAAGTTATCGGAACTTGTCATTATTTAAGACAAAATCTATGGTTATGATCAGTTTATTATTTCAAATGATGATTTTAAACAAATCTTTTGTTTATCATATATGAGTTTTATACAGAAAATTAATTATAAAAATCGGTTGGAAAATTGCTGAGTTACGGTTGTTTAAAGTCAGGATACTGCACAACTAAAGCTAAATACTGTCAGTTTTGTTAAAAAAAATGCACGCATGTCAAACATGTCAAAAAGAACTCATTAATTTCTTACTCTTACCATTTTTTACTTAGATGTTTCGGAAAGCTACCTTAGTAAAAAATAAAAAAAAACATTTTACTGCCTCACAATCATCTAATGCGGTTTTGAAACATAAATGACAGTAATTCAGCGATTTTCCAACCCATTTTCAGAAGCTATATTCTGATTTTAAGGTAAAACACATCTATCTATCTATCTATCTATCTATCTATCTATCTATCTATCTATCTATCTATCTATCTATCTATCTATCTATCTATCTATCTACCTATCTATCTATCTATCTATCTATCTATCTATCTATCTATCTATCTATCTATCTATCTATCTATCTATCTATCTATCTATCTATCTATCTATCTATCTATCTATCTATCTATCTATCTATCTATCTATCTATCTATCTATCTATCTATCTATCTATCTATCTATCTATCTATCTATCTATCTATCTATCTATCTATCTATCTATCTATCTATCTATCTATCTATCTATCTATCTATCTATCTATCTATCTATCTATCTATCTATCTATCTATCTATCTATCTATCTATCTATCTATCTATCTATCTATCTATCTATCTATCTATCTATCTATCTATCTATCTATCTATCTATCTATCTATCTATCTATCTATCTATCTATCTATCTATCTATCTATCTATCTATCTATCTATCTATCTATCTATCTATCTATCTATCTATCTATCTATCTATCTATCTATCTATCTATCTATCTATCTATCTATCTATCTATCTATCTATCTATCTATCTATCTATCTATCTATCTATCTATCTATCTATCTATCTATCTATCTATCTATCTATCTATCTATCTATCTATCTATCTATCTATCTATCTATCTATCTATCTATCTATCTATCTATCTATCTATCTATCTATCTATCTATCTATCTATCTATCTATCTATCTGAACTCTATAGAAATTCTCAAAAGTACGTAAATTTATACAAATATTGTATAAATTCATTAATTCATTACTGGGTAGCATATGAATTGAAGCCGAGAGACCTTGAAAGACGATTTTAAATGTCTGAAATGTTACATGATCACTAACCCGAAGCATAAGAGATCGTATTTGAAGCCCAGCCCAGAATGCTCTGTATTGCTGAAATCTGGCCAGACCATCACATGGAACCAGTACCGGTCACATGTTGCAGTACCTGTTTAAAACTATTTAAAATTAAGTGGTTGGGTAGCTTCATCACTCCTTATAGTCGAGACCTTCCCCTGTCCGACTACTATTTGTTTTGATCGATGGCTTGATTCGTTCTTGGCCTCAAATGATGAAAACTTTTGACATTGATTGCAATTTTTAAATTTTTAAAAATAGTCAACTATTATTAATAAAACATTTATTCGAAGTTGACGCATAATTTTCTGCACTCCGCATTTTACTAACTGATTTAGAAACCGATAAAACAATGTTATCGAAAAATGCTACAGATTTAATTTATTTGTTATGTTTTTGTTGTATTTAAGCAAAAACAAATGTGTTCCCTTTTCCCATTTTTCGTTCATTAACTTTGTTCACGTGAAAAAATTCCCCTACATGGGAAATTTTTTGAATGGAATTTTGTAAACAATTTACGAACAAAGTAAATTATAGTGAATGAAAAGTTTAAGGGAATATCACGATAGCAAATTCCCCTTCGAGAGAAATGGATATTTCATGGGAACATAAATTTCACATGTTTTGCCGATAGGGATGATTAATTTTGCAAAAATTTAAATTTTCAATTTTCGTCAAAAAAGTGATTAAAAATACAAATCAATAAAAGTTCTTAGAATACTTACCATATATATCATTATGTACATTTTGACCGCCGTCTTCAACCCTACCGCCACTTAGCATTTCAACCCCTACACTGTTTGCACCAAGACCAGAACGGGTTAAAACTTCTGTAGGGGCATCACCTTTATAGCCGGCGTCAAAAATCATCTTGTTAAAATTAAGACTATTGTTGTTATAACTTAAAATTATATTCTGTTCGAAAGAGTCTTTATGGCAAAGAGCAATACTATGCGGCTCCAAATCGCAGTTATTAATCGATTCACAGGGATTGTTAAAATGAGTGAACCGTTGTTGTTGTTTTTTGTAAAACTTTTCATGAAATTTCGAATAGTTTTTCAAATTATTGCTTAGAATTTTATTTTCCGTTTCAACTCGAGGTAAATCTTCTATTAGAGAAGGCGGCTCACTGCAGGTCTCATCAAAAACGCTACAATTATCAGAGGCGTTTGTGGTCTGATCGTTGTCGTCTTGGTCATCAAACTTTTCCAAATATTCAACACCGTGCCGTTGTACATCATACAAGTTATCACTATTATGCCCCCTGAACGACGTTGAAGGAGCGTGACCGTTACATACACTGTCCAAATCGCTGGCAGTCCCTAAATCGTCCGTATAGCTGCTACTTACAACGACACCAATACCAAAGCCCTCGTAAAGAGTGTTACTATTTTCGCCGGTAATGTCACAGTTACAACTGTTGCTGCTACTGCAACTGCTGCAATAACTGAATCGTTTTTTGTTCGACTGCACTATAGCATCGGCCTCAGAATTCTGTTGTGTTGGCGAACGTGACTTATATTTCAAATGCTTGGGTGAGGAATTTTTAGCGCCACAACCACCGTTTGATGATTTTAGAGCTGATTTTCGAAATGATTTAAGCCTTTTGTGGTATTCACTTGATTCTACAGATTCATAATCTTCACAATGATTCGTTTTATAACCAGCCTTCTCCGAACCATTAAACGTATTTAAATCGTTGATGGCCGAATAATTTAAACATATGTTAATGTGTGATTCATGGGCTTCTTCCTTAGGAATATTTGGACTATTTGGATTATGTTTATTATCATTTACAATAATGTAGTTGCGTTTATTATTATTAATGTTACTAGGAGTTTTTGTTGGTGTTTGAATTTGTGCTTCAGCTGCTATATTTAATGAGTTATTAAAATTTTGGCACTTAACATTGTTACTTATAACTATTGTATTAACGGCTGCACCTGTAGCAGGTGCAGCTTTATTTATTATTTCTTGTCTTATTTGCGATAAGAATTTATTACTTAATTCTTTGCTATACGTTGAATCGCCTAAAAACGTTAAATCGGCTTGTTGCACACACGGCCTATCATACGCTGCTATTTCAGCGGCCTCTTGATTCTGAAGATGTGTGGCAAACTGTGGTTCCTTCTCTAAGTGCAGTGGTTCGTCAACTTTATTTTCCACAAATAATTTTCGCTTTTGCAGGTGAATTCTGAAACAAAACAAAAAAACATACGAAATTTTTCAATTAGTAATTGGCATATGAATAATGCAGAATGTCATACAGTGCACAGAATCAAAATATTTTGGCAATAAAAATGCCATTTCTAAATGGCTGATTCGATCATATTGTTACGAATGTTTAATGACGATTTGAATTCAATGGTATGTAACGACTGCCTGTGACAAAATGTAACGTAACTGTAACGTCTGAACCTGTTAAAAACAAAATTTCTTTACGTTTCTAAGTGACATTTACTAACGGTGATGTCAACTTGTTGATTTTAAGTCTTGTACAAAAAATACTTCTTTTGCACAGAACGCTTAAAAATATTTGCAGTGTTCTAAATAAATAAATAAAAAACAAAACCTTTTAATGTTATGGTAATATTTACCTATTATACAAATTAATTCATACAAGGATTTATAAAATGTATACTAATAATTGGCGAAAGTATTTTAGTTTCAAAATATTAAATTAATATTTTGTATACACAGATTAACTATACTAAGGGCCATTATTACAACTTGCTTTATGTTTGAAATAGTAAAAGTTAACTTTAAGGGTACCTTTTTATATTACTATTACGAACATAAAGGTAAGTTATAATAATGGCCCTTAGTATAAAGTACAATACAATATTAATATATTTTTAAGTTATCGGACCTTTAATAAATAAAGTCTGTATGACAAGGTAATAAATAATATTTATAATTGTCTCCTAATGGACAATGATCATGAATACATTATGTGTAAATAAATACGGTTTATATATATGTAAGTACTATTACCAAATAAAGTTTAATAATTATTTTTTTAAATCGCAGAAAAAAATTATAAAATCGCTTGAACAGTATTTAAAACAATTGTGTTGATAACACTTTCAAACAGCTGTTTACAATTTCAATCAGCAGCAAGCGCGAAATATTAAAGAAAAACTTAAAATTAAACAAAACGTATTAAATTTGTCTTTATTAAAATGAACGACGAACAATTGATTTTATTGGTACAGGCCAATGAAAGTTTATATAACAAATATAGTTCCGGCTATATTTTGTTTTGTTTGTTTATGTCAAAAACATAGGACACGTTTTTAATGTTCTATAATCGCACTAAAGTGTTACGTTAAGTCAATATTACGGTTACATTACATCAACGGTCGGCTAACCCAGCCTTTAGTAATGACTGAATGTCACAGAACGTTGCACAGTGGTTTAGAAATGTTTTTTTTTTTTTTTTGGAAAGCTGAGGTGGTTTTGAGGTAATTGCATTTGTTCAGCTTTCTAGCACTAACAGGGCCAGTGTGTGGCCCCTCAAAGTTTGTCACCTCGGGTCTCAAAATTTAAAAAAAAATCGCCAAAAATCCATTTATGATTCCTTAAGAAGATCTACAAAAAATACACTTACATAGGTTATGTAGCTTATAGGGTATTCATTTAATCGAGTTTCTCGCTTATTAATCGGTTAATTTTGAATTATTCGATTAGCCGAGTAATTTATATTTTAAATTGAGATAAAACAACGAATTTTGTGTACCTATTTAAGAATTTTATAAATAAAAAGAACAAAACCAAATAAGTAATAGCAAAACAAAAATATTGTAGACCTTTTTTATGCACATGTGAGTTTTTTAGGATTTTCGGGAGATCTTCTGAAATAAGCTTTTTAAAAAAGAATATAATTGAAATGTTTTCCTTTTAAACGATCTTTTTCATTAGTTTTAATAAAACTTGACTTGAAAAGAACTCTCTCACTGATTAGATGTTGGAGAAATCAAAAGTAAGGCATGATAAAGAATATCCAATTTCTCATATAAAATCCTCATATATATATTTGGAGTTTTGTATTTTTTTAGTTTATGAATACTTTTAATAGTTTCTGATAAAAGACTCGTTTCAAGTACCTTCCATAACACAGAGAGAATGTTGTTATTACCAATAAAATAATCATTTGAAAGATCAACATCACCCTCACAAACTGTAAATAGATGAACTGCTACAAAACAGAGGCAAAAATTAAAAGAGTCCTTTAGTTAGAAGAGGCTCCCAGAAATAATACATTCAAAGTTGTACAAAATCCAATCACATACATTTTTCATTTGGAGGCCAACGAAAAATATCCAGTCATCGTTACAGGCACAAAGCCCTTTGAGGAGTGCTAAAGATACCTGGGGAATTTGGCCACATGATAAGACTTAAGTATCAAAGTCTCCATAAAATATAATGTGGACATACTAGCTTTAATCCCAAATGTCATTAACATAGTCATCAAAGATAATACAATACTGAGAAATGATTCAATAACAATCATGTTTATAGACACGTCCATCAGTAGAAGCTTCTACTTATCAACAATGTTGATAGCATGCGGTCATTAGCATTGTTTGTAAGTATGGCAACACTGTATGTTTAAGCTGCTAACATTAACATCGAAAGCTCTAGAATTCGAATGTACCAGTATGTCCGTTAAGAGCATTGTAGAAGATTCCCGATAGATGGCCCGCGTATCAAAGTGGCAGAGCTGGCAGTCGTGAGTTGAATTGATCATTGTCGGGTGTTAGAGTTAACATCAACTGTCTTGTACGTGTATACTTGTACGTTATAAAGTGTGTGTGTGTGTGTATTTCTGCGAATTGATATACGTGTATAAAGACACCGAGAGACTATTTAATTCTGTTGTTGTTGTACATTCTAAATAAAGTACTACTAAAACTGCTTTTTATTTGCAATCAAAAGTATCCGGTTTATATAAAGGATATAAACCCCCGTTTTTAAAAGGTAGAAACGTAACAATATATTATTTAATGCGATCTTGAAACTATAAGTTTTCGATAAATTGGAAAATGTATCCGTTAATAATGATACCAAAGCATAGAGACTTGACCCTTCTATCGCAAGCTATTCAAAGAAATGTTCCGAAAGAAAATCGTACCATTTTTAAATTAAAACAAGTAAGAGAGCTATATTCGGCTGTGCCGATTCTTAAATTGTTTTAATTTTTTTTTTCGAAATTGTTTTGTTTTAATTTTTTCCAATTTTTTTTTTTTTAATTTTTTTAAAATTTTTTTTTAAATTTTTAAAATTTTTTTTTTTTAATTGTTTAACATTTTGTTTTTAAATTTATTAGTGAAAAAAAGTTAATGAAAAAAAATTTTTTTTTTGTAAAAAAAAAATTCGGGTTGAAAAATATTTTTCCCGATTTTGACCCATTGTACGTCCAAATTACTATAGCCTTATATACATCGTTGCAATGGACTTTGAAATATCTATCATTGTCTATATTAATGACTTAGTAATCCAGATATAGATAAAAAATAGACCAAAAATCGAGGTTGTCCCGGTTTGTCCCGGTTTTTTTCCATATTGATGTATAAATTATGTTTGTAAGTTATTTGGGGGCTACGGAAAGTTGATTTCATCATACAGACGGACATGGCTATATCGACTTCGCTATCTATAACGATCCAGAATATATATACTTTGTGGGGTCGCAAATGAAAAATGTACAAATTACAAACGGAATGACAAACTTATATATACCCTTGCCACTCATGGTGAAGGGTATAAAAATATTTTCTCAGTTCATTTTAGTTTGGTTTCTATATACGTTACGGAACTATTGAACAAGTTAATCGTACAACTGGAAAGATAATAAAATTATTTGAATCAAGGAAATATCTATCGGACCTCATGTCTGGAGAAATGGTTGAAAAACTGGCGAGTGAATTAGTTAAAAAGAATGCATTTTACATCAAAAGAATATTTTGGGAACCAATTTTTTGAGTTATACGAAAATCTATTGTGCGGAACGGCCAGCAATACCTGTATTGATCTCATTCGAATGTCCACTTTCCAAAGTTATGGACAGTATGGTTAACCACCATCTTGTGAAATATCTAGAGTCGAACAATTTACTTAGCGACCGGCAGTGCGTTTTTCGTAGAGGGCGTTCTACGGGGGACTTGCTTGCCTTCCTATCGGAAAAATGGTGGCGTTCCATTCACCGTTTTGGCGAAAGTAAAGTGGTGGCTCTAGATATTTCTAAGGCGTTCTAATTGCTTTTGGTGTCGGTAATGACTTCTCTCGATTTATATCGAGCTTTCTCAGAGATCGCACTATACGAGTTGTTGTAGATGGGATCTCATCAAATGAGTTCAAGATTAATTCAGAGGTACCGCAAGGTTCCGTTCTTATTTTTCTAAATGACCTTCTAAGTCAAACTTCCAATCCTATTTATTCTTTTGCAGATGACAGCAACATTTGCCATTCATATTCATTCAACTATAGGCCAAGCCTTTCGGAGATTGGGGCAATGAGGCAAAACATGAATGATGCAATTAACCAAGTTCTTGTGACAATCTCTGAATGCACGTAAGACTCAATGTTGTATGTTAACACATAAACGCACGACAGATCATGTTGCTTCATCTGTTTCTATGGGAGGTGTAAATATTAAGGAATCAAAAGCTCTCGATGTACTAGGCATTCAGTGTGATGTTCGCTGGACAAAACACATTTTTTAAGTGTCGAAAGAAGCATTCAAGTGCCTCGGTTTTCTAAGACGGTGTAAGAAATACTTCACTTTATCTGATCTCCTTACTATTTACACCACTTATATCCGACCCAAAATGGAATACAACTCTCATGTATGGGCCGGTGCTTCGAAGTCTATTTTGGAGTTACTTGACCGCGTACAGGAGAGGGCGAAGGTCCTTATCGGTGACAGTAGGGTATCCAGCTCTATTGATTCTCTGGAGCATCGTCGCAATGTGGGTTGTGTTTCACTGTTCTATCGATACTACAATGGAATGGGTTCTGATGAAATTAGGGAACTCGTTCCCGAAACCCGTAGTTTCTTACGAAATACCCGTTCATCATCGGGGGCTCATCCATTCGTGGTCGATTGGTCAGTGCATCGCACAACACAGTACAGAGAAAATTCGTTTTTTAGCCGTACCGTCCGTATGTGGAATAAGCTTCCTGTCGAAATATTTCCTGTCCCTTTCAATGTAGGAAAATTCAAATCAAATATCCACAAACACAACTCCCTCTATCCTCCTTCCCATAACCTATTTTCTTAGTTCCAACACAATGCATTGCATGAGTAGGGGTCATCCCTTACTCATGCAATTCAAGAAAGGCTAAATTAATGGGATTTGGTTACCGAACTGATGATATGGAGATTACACTTGATGGCACATGTATTGAATTTGTAAATAGGATGAAATGTCTTGGTGTCTTGATTGATGATCACTTAAATTTTAAAGCTTATATTAACCGCATTTCTTCCAGAATATCGTTTTTATTGAGAAGATTATATTCACTTGATATATATTTTCCATTATCTATTAGATTGCGTGTCGCTAATGCTTTATTAATGCCACATATTGTGTATTGTATAGAAGTATTTTCTGGTACTACAGGTCGTGAATTTGCTACATTTAAAAGAATTTTCAATAGAATCGTGAGAGTAAGAGATTTGGTGGGGACACATGAAAACTCTTTAGCGATTGTGGATCGTGTTGCATTAATATTGGCATTATCGTTAGCAGGGTTTTCAATGAGAAAATGCACATCTAACGGTAACGAAAAGGGTTACTAACAGATAGTTTTGAGAAGAGAAGTTTTGTCTATACTTGATCCATATTGGCAAAGATTTTTATGCAACAGATTTGGAGCGATAAAACTGATTGGGAGTAAATTTCTTAGAGACGAAGAATAACTCGTAGGGTTCGGTTTCAACCTTCATCCAAATTACAAATCCACAGGATTTCTAACGTATCTGAAAAAGCATATGGTGCTTGCGTTTATGTCCACCTAGAAGATGTGCTTGTTAATTTTATTCATACAATTATACTGAATGGAGGGAATCAATTTATGCCAAGAACTGAATTGTTTATTCCTCGAGCAAAAAAATCTTATCATATTTGTACCATACAAAAAGTACCTACGGCTCGTACAATAATTTCTCGTCCATTTAATATCACTGGAGTAGATTTTGCTGGACCTTTCGATATCAGCAATTATAGTGATCGCGCATGTTCGATAACGAAAAGTTATGTATGCGTATTTGGCTGTTTCGCTACCACGGCAATTCAGTTGGAGAAGCAGTTAGTAGTTTGTCCAATCCTGGTTATCGAAAGGATATGTATTCGTATAAAGAAACTAATTCTGTTTGTGCTTGTAGAGAACTAAAAGCTGAATATCGTAGTTTTCACCTCATATTTGAGGTTTTTGGGAAGCAGAGAGAATTGCTGGTACAAATTTCATAGTTTGGATTGTGATTTAAATTTGAACTACTTCACAAAAAACTCCATTATCTTGTCATTATTCAAAATTAATACTATCCAAACTTTGAAATTCTTATATAAATAATACATTGTGATATTTACAGCCAGGAGCTTATATATGAGCCTATTATGGCTGACGGTATCAAAGGTATTTTCTATATCCAATAATATTAGAGCAGTGGAATTTTTATATCCTTCACCTTCTTGAGAAGGGTATATATAAATTTGTCATTCCGTTTGTAATTTCCACAATATAAAAGTATATATATTCTGGATCCTTATAGATAGCGGAGTCGATTAAGCCATGTCCGTCTGTCTGTCTGTTGAAATCAATTTTCTGAAGACCCCTGATATCTTCGGGATCCAAATCTTCAATAATTCTGTCAGACATGCTTTCGAGAAGTTTCCTATTTAAAATTAGCAAAATCCGTTCATAAATAACGGAGATATGAGCAAAAATCCGAAACAACCTCTATTTTTGTTGCCTATTTTTGATCTATATCTCGATTACTAAGTCATAAATATAGACAATATGGATATCTAATGATAGATATTTCAAAGTCCATTGCAACGATGTATATAAGGCTATACAAAGTTGGACCTACAATGGGACAAAATCGGGAAAAATATTTTTTAACCCGATTTTTTTTCACAAATAAATTTTAAAAAAAAATTTTTTAAATTAAAAAAAATTTTTTCCCAAAAAATTTGAAAAAACTTTTAAAAAAAAAATTTTCGAAATTTTTTTTTAAAAAATAGGAATTTTTAAATTTTTTCCAAAAAAAATTTTAAAAAACTTTAAAAAAAAAAATTTTAGAAATTTTTTTTTAAAAAATGGGAATTTTTTAAATTTTATTTTAAAGTATAATTTGGTGAAGGGTATATAAGATTTGGCACAGCCGAATATAGTTTTTTGGCTTTTCATCCGGTTTATTTGTTCTTTTCTAAATCCAAATTGTTCTTTAGCGATTGGGGGTTTCTTTAGCCGCAGATTGGGGATATATAGAGAGTTTTAGTGAATGTATTATGCTTGCCACTTCATTGACCGTTGTAAATTTGTAGTTGATGATGAATTTATTAGTTTTGAAAAACGTGTTTGCTAGTATTTCAGCTTTTCCCTTATCTACATGATAATACACAGATATAGCAATGTTTTCAAATTCCAAATACATATATAAAAATATTTAAATTCGAATCGAGAATAGAAATTTTTCATAAATATATTTATGAAATAGTTTTCATTGTTAAATTTTATGTTTCTTAATGTGAAACAAAAATCACGAATCCCGGGATTAAAAAATCCGGTCCCGTTTGGCATCCCTACTTGGAACACGTGGCATTTGATTATAAAATAATAATAATTTTAAAATAATAAAGAAAATAAACAAAATCACTAAATTAGTAAAATAATTCAAAACACAAATTATTTGCCAAAATTTAAAAATGTTCCGCTTGCAGACGCATTTCCAATCTTGAGAACCTGTACGCCATTGGTTAACGTTATACAATTTGACTGAAAATTCTCAGGATTGTAGTTTTATTCCTAGTGTCACACTAATCCGAACCGCATTCCTCAAAATTAAAATTTGCCCTAACCTTTATATTTGTATGAAGTTGTTCAAAATAAATTTGAAATCATGTATTAATTGTATTGTGACTTACAATTCTTGGTTATTGGTATTACACTCATGTCTACGATGACATTTCACTTGTTGATTGTATTGCATTAAATGTTGTTGAGGGTGTGATGATGATGATGATGTTGCTGTTGCTGTTAAAATGTTAGCTGTTCTCGACTTCTCGTCCGAAGTTGCTTCACAGTTTAACATTTGTTGTTGGTCATTTTGCGGAATGTTTTTTGAGGGACTTTTATTATTGTGCTGGTGGTAAGTGGTTTGGTTATTACAATTGTTATTAAATGCACTAGAATTTTTATCTTTTTTGGAACAGTTTATAAATGTAGCGGTATTGGAAGATACTGATTCCGACGACAATGATGATGCTGATGACGACGATGGCGTGGAATTATATGAAAATGGTGTTATGCTGGAAGCAGACGGCCGGTTAATGGATTTTTTCAATTTAAACAAATCATAATCATAGTTTTCGCATTTAACCCTTAGTTTTTGAAAATTTCGTTTTTTTAAGCGTTGTTGTTGTTGCTGTTGTTTTACTTCATCGCACCTGATTCCCTGCTCATTAGCCTGACCACCGTACTCGTAAACTTTATTGTCATCATCATTATCGTTAATATGATGATGTTGTCGTCTGGCATAGTTTTCCTTTTTGGCCTCAAGAGTATTTACAGTTGCTGGTCTATTCGTCTTATGCTGCTTAGGTTTAGGTGTTTCTAACATAATGTTTTGTACTTGTTGTCCTTCGGAATGACTTTCATCATAACCTTTTTCCATATTGACTCATGTACACGTCTTTTTGTCTATAACTATATTCAATTATTTGGAGAAATACTAAATTTGTTTATTTTAATTTACTTCTATTTTCTATTCTTATATTTATATTGTTCAATCAAATACGCTTTTGACCGTTTTAAGGCTTAACACTCACTGTATTTTGAAACGATTTGAACTCATCGCAATTGCTATGCATATACACACGTACTTATGGCTGTAAAACAAAATATACACATGTCAAAAGCATGTTGGAAAGGAGGAGGAGGCAATGCCATCCTTATAAATCCTCATAACATGTTAAATGACAACCAAAAGAGAACATACAGTAGGGGTTGTTTTGTGCCACCGAGAGGATAGTAAAATTCAGCAAGGCATATTCATTATAAGCTGGTGTCGATTATACAACATTTACAAAAACCATACACAATTTGATTATGTTGGCTGACGCACTCAAAGTCTGTATGTGAAGAAAAAAGTGAAGAATAATAATAATCAGCTGTGCTATCGACACCACCTTATAATTAATACGCCATGAAACTCTGGCTAACCCCCATTAACACGAAGTCTGCTTGTATGTTAACTTACAGTTAAACTGTTTGTTAAACCAATTTTTGTATAAAAACCGTCAGTATAACTTTAGGTTACAACATAATACATTGTAATAATGGGTGTAACAAACTTTTGTTCACTCAATCGAGAGAGAAACGTACTCAATTGTACAGAAAATTGGTATTTTCTCTTTTTGTTGCAGAAAGTGTTGCCAGACGAAGACGTGTTTTTATACCCTTCACCATGAGTGGCAAGGGTATATATAAGTTTGTCATTCCGTTTGTAATTTCTACATTTTTCATTTGCGACCCCACAAAGTATATATATTCTGGATCGTTATAGATAGCGAAGTCGATATAGCCATGTCCGTCTGTATGTTGAAATCAACTTTCCGTAGCCTCCAAATAACTTACAAACAAAGGAAAAAACCGGGACAACCTCGATTTATGGCCTATTTTTGATATATATCTGGATTACTAAGTCATTAATATAGACAATATGGATATCTAATGATAGATATTTCAAAGTCCATTGCAACGATGTATATAAGGCTATAGTAATTTGGACCTACAATGGGTCAAAATCGGGAAAAATATTTTTTAACCTGAATTTTTTTTTACCAAAAAAATTTTTTTTTTATAATTTTTTTTCACTAATAAATTTAAAAAATTTTTTTTTTAAAAAATTAAAAAAAAAATTGCAAAAAAATTAAAAAAAAAAAATTTGAAAAAAATTAAAGCAAAACAACTTCGAAAAAAAAATTATTTTAAAATTTTGAAAAACAATTTTTAAAATTTTTTTTTTTAATTTTGAAAAAAAAAAATTTGAAAAAAAAATTTTATTTTGTTTACCTAAAAATATTTAAAATTTTTATTTTAAAGTATAATTTGGTGAAGGGTATATAAGATTCGGCACAGCCGAATATAGCTCTCTTACTTGTTTTTTTTTTTTTTTTTTGGTTTTGCAAAGTAATAAATCACAAGTTAAATCACAAGCCTATTTACACGATCGCATTTTCCGACACACTTTTGGGCAAGGCGAATCTAAGATGAGAGCGCCACGGCAACAAATACAACAAGGCAAAAACAACATGCTTTTTGTTTTTGTGAAAAATTCGTCCAAATGTGAAAATCAGCTGATAACAAATACTTTATTTTAGAAATAATTAATATTTTGTAATAGTTTAGATGAAAGACCAGTCAATTTTACATTTGCGAGTCACTGAACAACTTGTACTTCATATAATTCACATGATGCTGTAGAATTTCGAAATTTGGATGCTGTTTTAAGTAGAAAACCTACTACTTGTATGTATGAGCGCCCGTCCAAAGGCCGCCTGTACAAGATCAAAGTTATTGCCAATAAATAAAAAAACCTATACATTTTACGTGTCATTAGCAAGATGTTTTTCATTTTCGACAACTTTGACTACATATAATCCAAGCTTCTGTATATTTCAATGAAATTTGTAAGTATTAAGCTACGTACACACGGTTGTCAGAAACATGCTCAGAAAATGGTTAACACAACCATGAGAACTTATGTTGAAACATATGGTTGTTAACCATTTATTGAACATTTTCTGACAACATTGTAAGAATATGACAATCGTGTGTACGTAGCTTTAAAGATGTGCGTCCGGCCAAAGGCTGCCAATACATGCAAGAAGTTAATAACAGTAAAAACAAATTAAAACTGTACTAAAGAAATTGATTTATTCAATAAGACTTTAATTTTTAGTGATAAATTAATCATTTTTAATACATTATTTTGCAAAAACAAAAATTTCACAAACTAAAAACAAAAAAGCAATTTTGACAGTTGAACGAATTCGGCGAATTCAAGAATGAAAGTCAGCTGTTTCACGTGAGGTCACCTTATTAGATTCGCCTTGCTTTTGGGTTAGTATTAAAGTGGGAAAAAATATTTTTAGTTTTTTTCCATTATCCCACATTTGTTTCGGTATTTAATAAAACTGTAAAACTGCTGTATGTGTGTTCTCAAAATGCTAAAAACTAAGAAATATGTACATAGTGGCAATGAATTTATAACTGGAGAAAAATTTAAAAATAAATAAGGAAGAGTGTTGGGGTTGGTTGGTTGGTTATGCAATAACAACCTTTTTAAAAATCTAAAGCTACGTATACACGGTTGTCAGATTGTTAGAAACATGCTCAGAAAATGGTTAACACAACCATGAGAACTTATGTTGAAACATATGGTTGTTAACCATTTATTGAAAATTTTCTGACAACATTGTAAGAATATGGCAACCGTGTATATGTAGCTTAAAGCTTAGAAGATTTACATACAACTAAATGTCTTAATAAGAGTCTGTTGAAAAAAATACCGAGAAAAAAATCATTAATTGGTCACAATTATCACAACATTAAACATGTTGAATAATTTGTTTCACAATCTTTCTTCTTAAATTTTGTCATTATCTTAGATAAATGTGTATCAAAATTGTAGAAACTTAGATGATGATAAGTAACGTAAAGCTACGTACACACGGTTGTCAGATTGTTAGAAACATGCTCAGAAAATGGTTAACACAACCATGAGAACTTATGTTGAAACATATGGTTGTTAACCATTTATTGAACATTTTCTGACAACATTGTTAGAATATGACAGTCGTGTGTACGTAGCTATAGTGTGTCAAAAAATGCGACCGTGTAAATAGGCGTTATTTTTCTGCAAAACTGAAGAATATTTAAAGTATTTAAATAATCCGGGTTGTTATATTTATTTTTTTGATAACCTTGTTTTTATTGATTGACGTAGCGTAGCCGCTTTTATTTAGGTATGACATTTCAGCGTTAAAGCTAAGCGGAAAAAAAAACGTTCCGCCATACGCTTTTATTTAGGTAAGCCAGTTATAATACTATTTGTGGCAGCACTGGTTTGTTTTCTTCTCAGCCACTGTTTTGTTTTCAATATCTCTCCCCCAAAAACATGAATGACATCAGCAAAGGAGTGTGCATGCGAACAAGGCTACCAGAAATTAATTTTTACATTCTCCAAAATCTAATTTTTAAGCAAAGGCTGCAATGTCCACTTTTATAGTTTGTGTATTGAATGAGAAAAACCTGTATCGCTTAAGATACAAATATTTATTATACGATATTTTTTGTGAATCAGTATTTAAGAATTAAATGAATCTATGAAGCAAGTTTGAACCAAATTCACATAGAGGTTTTCGGGCAAATACGATAAGAAATTTTGAGATTGATGTGTTTGAGTTAACTGCTACGTTTCCCTCGATTAACACGATTGATGCGTTCCTGAAAAAATCGTGTAAATCGAAAAAAGACCCTAATACGAAAAAATTAAAAAATTTTGTTTAGAAAATTCATTTATTTTAAAGTAAAGTAAATATATTCCCCCATATTCATAAAAAAAAATGTCAATTTAAACAATGTTTTAAAGCTAAATAAAAACTACTAAAAATTATTCAGAATGCTCCCGGTGCCGACCATTACGGATAATCGAGGTCTCACTGTACTTCACTTTTTTGCTCGACATATAAATAAGGACAAATTCATTTACAGTAAAATTATTTAAAAATATAACCTCCACATTTCGAAACTGTTCATCTGCATTTTTATTGGTTTTCTTTTTCACAGATTTTCTCTTGTGCTGGCAACGATTTGATGGACGTCGGACATACTTTTTGCCATCTTTACCAAATACGTTGCTAACTTATATTCATTGCTCCCAAGTATTTTCTTCCAAAATTCCAACGGGTTTTCACGATGTTCTTTTATGGATTGTAAACGGCGTTTTATATTTTAAAAAAAAAAAAAAACATTTGGTTTTTTTCTGGCAATGCATCCCCGTAGACCATTTTCACAAAGTATACAGAGGTGTCAAATTTGACGTTTCAAAAACTCAAAATCAGATGAAAGGGCAGTTCTCTTAAAAAAGGATAGCAAATATTTTGTACTACAATATCAGTGATGTGTTAAAGCAAAACGCTATATACAAACCGAATATGGTAGACAAAGTAATGTAATCAAAACAAACAAATAACCAAAACAAATAACCAAAACAAAACAATGAAAAAGGCAGTTTATAAAGAAAGAGACGAATAGAAAACAAGATTATTTTCTGTCTCGTGACACTTCTGTATACTCTGTGCCATTTTCAAGGAGCCGACGTCTGAAAGTCCTTTCGCTAATTTGTCCGGCTACTTCACAATTTATTTGTCTGGAACTCATAAAAGGATAAGCTTTGCTTATTTTGCAAATTAAGCAATCTTCACGTTGAGAAGTTTTCTTTGGTCTCGGCTTTCTTTTTATACCCTTCACTTACGTGAGAAAGGTATATATAAGTTTGTAATTTCCACAATATAATTTTCCGACTTTATAAAGTATATATTCTGGATCCTTATAGATAGCGGAGTTGATTATGTCTGTCTGTCTGTCTGTGTCTGTCAGTGTGTGTGTGTTTGTCTGTCTGTCTGTCTGTCTGTTGAAATCAATTTTCTGAAGACACCAGATATCTTCGGGATCCAAATCCTCAATAATTCTGTCAGACATGCTTTCGAGAAGTTTGCTATTTAAAATCAGCAAAATCCGTCCATAAATAACGGAGATATGAGCAAAAATCCGAGACAACCTCTATTTTTGGCCTATTTTTTATCTATATCTAGATTACTAAGTCATAAATATAGACAATACGGATATCAAATGATTGATATTTCAAAGTCCATTGCAACGATGTATATAAGGCTATACAAAGTTGGACCTACAATGGGTCAAAATCGGGAAAATATTTTTTAACCCGAATTTTTTTTTCACAAAAAACATTCTTTTGTCATAAATTTTTTTCACTAATAAATTAAAAAAAAAAAATTTTTAAAAATTGGAAAAAACTTTTAAAAATTTTTTTTTTTTTTTTAATTTTATTTTAAAGTATAATTTGGTGAAGCTCTCTTACTTGTTTTGGCATGTAATCGTATCAACAACTAATCAGAAAAGAGCTCAAAGCTGAATATCAAAAAAAGTCATGAAAAACAGAAAACTTGCCTTTTGTGTAGACTTCACAATTTGCAAGTACGAAAAAAGCCCTTGATTTTAAGTCATGACTCAAAGGCATAATGTAAATGCCCCCTAGGCCGTATACATATTATGGGTGATAAAACTTTATCGGTATATACCCTTCACCAAATTATACTTTGAAATAAAATTTAAATAATTATTTTTTTTTAAGTTTTTTCTTCGAAATTTTTTTTTTAAAGTTTTTTCCAATTTTTTTAATTTAAAAATTAATTTTTTTTAATTTATTAGTAAAAAAAAATTTATGACAAAAAAAACTGTTTTTTGTGAAAAAAAAATTCGGGTTAAAAACTATTTTTCCTGATTTTGACCCCATTGTAGGTCCAACTTTGTATAGCCTTATATACATCGTTGCAATGGACTTTGAAATATCTATCATTAGATATCCATATTGTCTATATACAAGACTTAGTAATCGAGATAAAGATCAAAAATAGAGGTCTCGGAATTTTGCTCATATCTCCGTTATTTATGGACGGATTTTGCTGATTTTAAATAGGAAACTTCTCGAAAGCATGTCTGACAGAATTATTGAAGATTTCGATCCCGAAGATATCTGGGGTCTTCTGAAAATTGATTTCAACAGACAGACAGCCGGACATGGCTAAATCGACTCCGCTATCTATAAGGATCCAGAATATATATACTTTATAGGGTCGTAAAGTTTATATTGTGGAAATTACAAACCTTCTCGCAAAGGTGAAGGGTATAAAAATGTATAATTTACATAGTTAATCACACTCACATTTCCTCACAAATAATGCATGTAATCAGAAATCTCAACATTTGGTTAGTCATAGCTGCCATATAAGGTCCACTTCCGAAAATCACATTAACGAGCATAAATAAATGTCGGTATCCAAATAAGATACACAACACAAATACATAAGATTCATATAAACAAAACGTTTCAACTAATTTTGAGGGGATAAGGCCCAATATCGAAAAACACTTTAACCCGCATAAATCATTTACAAGTATTGATATTTATTTATTTCAATTCCCAGTGTAGAGTGTTTAGAAGGTTTCTAGTTAATTTATAGTTCATTTGATTAACATTGTATTCTTTGTTTTTGTAATACCATTCTAAATATATATAATACATAATATAGGGTGATCTTAATATTTGGTTTACTCACCGTTTTAAAATTGTATTTTTTGAGAATACCTATTTTACATTTGCACAATTTAGTTTAAAAACACAACACAACACTTAGTTTCACATCTGTTATTATATATGTACCTTTATAATTAGAAAATAAACTATTTATTTATTTATATTCACAATATTAGAATATTTAAAATTCTTTTAAATTAAATAATGCAGTTATTTAAGATTATTTCAATTAATAATTGTTTAATATTTATAATTTCGACGTGTTTAAGACGAACGAACGCACACGCTCCTACCGCACAGTGCTTTGACATATAGACAAAAATAAACAAACAAAACTTTTTCTTGGTTATATTGATGAATATTACATTGCTGTATAGTTTATATATTGTACTACATATACATATATGAAAAAATATGAATTTTATGAATTGTTTTACAAACTAATTTTAAAACTTATTTTTTAAAGTTTGGATATTTTTAAAGAATAGGAATGGGTTTGAACATATTTTTCTAAAATATTTAAATATTTTTGGTGGTTTCGTTAAACAATTCCGTTTGTAACATATCGAAATATTGTATTTTTTCTGGGTCCTCATAAGATGCTAAGATATGCTGAAATTTTTCATAAATACTCTGGTGTTTGGTATTGGAAATGGGCAATATCGGTCCCCATACAAATGTTCCCCAGGAATACTATTTCAAAAGTCATAAACATGCGTCAATCCTCGTAAAATGTTGTACACATTAGTTCTAAGTACTCTGAAATGAAACTGTACAGTATGGTGAAAATCGGAATACATTTGTCTCTAGTCCTCATACAAGTTCTCATTCAAAAAATGACATGAACATTCACAATTGTTTTATAATGTAATAATGTACCTATATCTTTCTACTAACTTTTGTGAGGATTGATCCATAATTAACCATACCCCCCATCAATAAATAATTTATATATATTGATAGTAACATAAATTTCGACATAAGTCATTTAAAGTTTTAAGAAACTAATCATTCCATCAAATGTTGTACAATTTAGACCATAACTGAATCAAGTCTCCATAGGTGGGTATACACGATTCGACAGAGTCGAATATAACAATCGAACATAGTGGGGATGGTATAATACGTCTGTGCAGCCACCTTAAAGTATACCGATCAACTCAGATTCACTTTCTGAGTCGATTAAACGGTGTAAGTCCCTTTAACCTTGTGCGCAAAGTACACTTTGCAATTTTGAAGATATTTGGTACGTACATTTAATTCAGACCAAGAACGTAGTCTATTGAGACTGACTGAATTCGGTCTATTATTTCACCTAGCCCCCATACAAATGTCCTGCTGAAATTGGACTTTATCTCTCATAACTGTTTCATTTATATAGGTACCTAAACAAATTTCTCTTCAAATAAGTTTTATATATGTATGGAAGTCATGTCACGAAATTGTATGATGATCGGTCCATAATTAGTCGTAGCTCCCATATAAGGTCCGCTTCCGAAAATCACTTTAACGAGCATAAATCTCCTAAGAATATTGATATCTACATTGAATTTAACAGAAATAAGCTTCATATAGACATAAATGGCGATCGGTCCATAATTAGTCATATCTCCCAAATAAAGCCAACTTCCGAAAATCATTTATGAAAATAATTTATTGAAATTAAAAAAAGGCTCATTGCTCATTTTTGAAATAATAATTAAATAACTAAAAGTATTTATAATAGTTCAGCAGAATAATTTCTGCATACTTGAAACTAAAGCTACGTACACACGATTGTCATATTCTTACAATGTTGTCAGAAAATGTTCAATAAATGGTTAACAACCATATGTTTCAACATAAGTTCTCATGGTTGTGTTAACCATTTTCTGAGCATGTTTCTGACAATCTGACAACCGTAGCTTAATTTGTGTTACATTTTTTTTAACGTTATTGATATTTATGCAAAGCAATTTATTGTGTTGGAGAGGGCCTTATAGCCAATTATGAAGCGATATTCCAAAAATATACAGTATTATGATTTTTGCATAAATATTTGTAAGAGACCTTAAACAGACCTGTAAGTACCTTATACAGGGCCTATGATTTACAGAATTCAGTAGTATGATTTATATAGCTAATAGCTGTAAACTAATTCATGTGCAATAGAGTCCAATTCCGGTAAGACATTTTTATTGGGAATCGGATAAATCGTGGACCAACTCTTAATATTTTTACTTTTATATCTGAGTACATTTAAATAAAATACAAACAAATTGTGAAAAAAAAATTAACTGTTTTTCTAGTTTTTTGGTGATTTCCATACATCTCGTCACATAAATTTAATGCAATGTTTAAAAAATGGCGGTTTTACAAGCAATTGTATAAAAATTATGCCTTTACCTTCTCCTGTAAATCTCAAATTTGAGTTAGGTCCTTTCTACATGAGACCAAAGATATGTAAATTGTTGGGTGTCATTGTTACACACGGAATGAAACACTTATATGTATATTCACCACTTTTGGTGGTGAAGGTTAAAAAATGCCTATAATGAATAAAGTTATTCGACAAATCTACATAATTACTTATGATAGTTATAAATTTCCCTAAAAATCTTCTAAACTCAAGCCATATCCCCATCAAATCCCTATACCCCCAAAGCAAAATTTTCATCCTATACTACGAAAAAATGTCCTAATCTGACAACACTGGATAGGTGTGTCCATGCACCGATTGTTTTGAAAATACATCATATTTTTAATTAGGTTTTCCGACACTAACGTACTAAATTTTATGCTCCTACGATCAATTGAATATTTTTTTGCGGATTTATTATATGGAAACAAAGCACTGTGCACCGCCGCCGCCGATCACGTAAAAGCACAAAACAATTAAGCTTTTAAGTTTACATATACATATTGTAAAAATTAGTTTTTTTTTACCACTTTCATGCAATTAATTTTTTTTTGAAATACTATTGTTTTACTGTTTAAAAAACTATAAACTATTTGGTTCTTTATTATAAATTAATATCCAAATATATTTTCATTTAGATTTGAAATAAATAAAAAATCAAAACACAGTCTCTTATTTTCTAAACAACACAACAGCTATTTTTAGACAAAAGTAAAATCAAACATCAAAAATATTGTTCAGCAGTTTTTTTTTAAACAAAATCCAACACAGTGTGCTTGATATTTTTTCAATAACTGCCGGCAGTGTTTGAAAAACAAAATATAAATCGACATGTGTCGATTAGTGATGTCAAATTAGAGATTATTCGTTACATATTCTTTTGAGTACTTTTAATTTCAAAACAACCTATGTTTTATTAAAATCGTAGGCTTATAATTATTGTAATTTACGATCCCTGATAACTGCTATTAACCTACATTAGAGTTCCTAATATCCTGGACAGTCCAATACATTTTTTTTTTTTTCGAAAAAAAAGCCTTTGTAATTTACCAGCGTTTTAAAAGTTGTATAAAACAACTATATTTGGGTGTACCATGTTGGTCCATCCTTTTTATGGGTTTCTAATTTAATACTGGCATTTGATCGCTATAGTCACACTAGCAGTTTTCATCGGAATATAGTCAATAAATTAAATTTTTTTTATTAAACAACTGTGTATATATATATAATATATGTAGATTAACCCCCATTTTCTCAATATCTGGTTATCGTTTTTCCTAACGACATACTTCCAATTAATATTTTCTTTGTATGAGAACTGTCAGCATATCATGACGATAAAAAAATAACCAGAGATTGAGAAAATTGTGGTAACAGTTGTAACAGTAGTTTAAAGTGGTTTAATTTGACAGCACTAATCGACACATGTTGATTTGTGTTTTTTTTTTTTCAAACACTGCCGGCAGTTATTTATGGTTTTGCTTAAAAAACTACTTAACAATATTTTTCATGTTTTCTTTTGCTTATGTCTAAAAATAGCTGTTGTGTTGTTTAGAAAATAACAGGCTGCATTTTGTTATTTTATTTATTTAAAATCAAACTGAAAATATATTTTAATATTAATTTATAATAAAGAACCAAATAGTTTATAGTTTTTAAACAGTAAAACAATATATTTAAAAAAAAAAATGAATTTCATGCAAGTGGTTAATAACAAAAAAAATTGTCCACTATATGTGTTTTAACGTGATCAGCGGCGGCGGTACACAGTGCTTTGTGTTTCCATTTAACAAATCGGCTAAAATAATCAATTGGTCGTAGGAAGATATAATTTAGTAGGTTAGTGTCGGAAAACCTAATTAAATATATTGTGTATTTTCAAAACAATCGGTGCATAGACACACCTATCCAGTGTTGTCAGATTAGGGGATTTTTCTCGAAGTTTGGCATGGAAATTTGGCTTTGGGAATGATTTGATGGGGATATTGTTTGGGATTTTGAGTGGAATTTAAACAAGAGAGATTAATTCGGCTGGGCCGAATCTTATATACCCTTCACCAAACTTTACTTCAAAATAAAAATTTAAAATATTTTTAGGTAAACAAATTTTTTTTTTTTTTCATATTTTGGAAAAAAAAATTTTCGAATTTTTTTTTTAAATTTATTATGTAAAATTTTTTTTTTTAATATTTAGCTAAAAAAAACTTTTGGTGAAAAAAAAATCTGCTTAAAATTTTTTTCCCGATTTTGACTCATTGTAGGTCCAACTTACTATGGTCTTATATACGTCGTTGCAAAGGTCTTTGAAATATCTCTCATTAGATATCCATATTGTCTATATTAATGACTTAGTAATCCAGATATAGGTCAAAAAATATGTAAAAAATTCGAGGTTGTCCTGGTTTTTTCCTTATATCTCAGCCATTTGTGGACCGATTTTGCTGATTTTAAATAGCAAACATCTCGAAAGCATGTCTTACAGAATTATTGAAGATTTGGATCCGGAAGATATCTGGGGTCTTCAGAAAATTGATTTCAACAGACAGACGGACAGACAGACAGACGGACAAGGCTTAATAGACTCCGCTATCTATAAGGATCCAGAATATATATACTTTATAGGGTCGGAAAATTATATTGTGGAAATTACAAACGGAATGACAAACTTATATATACCCTTCTCACGAAGGTGAAGGGTATAAAAAACTCTATATTTTTATATACATAGAGCATATAAAAATAAGTTTAATTTTAAAAGCAGCAATTTTTATACCCTTCACCATAAGTGGCAAGGGTATATATAAGTTTGTCATTCCGTTTGTAATTTCTACATTTTTCATATGCGACCCCACAAAGTATATATATTCTGGATCGTTATAGATAGCGAAGTCGATATAGCCATGTCCGTCTGTATGTTGAAATTAACTTTCCGTAGCCCACGAATAACTTACAAACATAATTGATACATCAATATATCGGGAATTCTTAAGACTCGGTCGCTATTTAAAATCGAGGAAATCGACCGACAAATGGCTGAGATATAAGGAAAAAACCGGGACAACCTCGATTTTTGGCCTATTTTTGATCTATATCTGGATTACAAAGTCATTAATATAGACAATATGGATATCTAATGATAGATATTTCAAAGTCCATTGCAACGATGTATATAAGGCTATAATAATTTGGATCTATAATGGGTCAAAATCGGGAAAAATATTTTTTAACCCGAATTTTTTTTTACCAAAAAAAAATTTTTTTTCAGTAATAAATTTAAAAAAATTTTTTTATTAAAAATTAAAAAAAAATTTCAAAAAAATTAAAAAAAAAATTTCAAAAAATTAAATCAATACAATTTCGAAAAAAAATTTAAAACAATTTTGAAAAACAGTTTTGAAAATTTTTTTTTTTTAAATGTTAAAAAAAAGTACCTAAAAATATTTAAAATTTTTATTTTAAAGTATAATTTGGTGAAGGGTATATAAGATTCGGCACAGCCGAATTGTTTATATGTACCTTAGACAAAACCTCAAAAAAAAATCCCCGTACAACAACTAATTGACATTTACAGTCGGATCTTAAAGTACGATATATCAATGTTTTGCTCTAAGGTTAGCAAGAGCTTAATATTTTTTGTGAGCTTTAAATTTCTGAGTTTCCGACGATACACTGGAACAGGATACTTAAGTTCAAGGGCCCTCACAGCTTACAGGGCCCTTAAGATCCGACTGTAAATGCCAAAGATATACCGACAAATTATAAAAGGCGCCCGCTAAATACTTTATACTAGAGGGTGTATGACGGACGCACTTTTTTTTACTGTAAGGTGGTATGCTCTAATGTACATGTTAATAAATTAAGAAACTTAGATATACTTATAATAGCGACCTCAAATATTTTTGTTATTTAGATAAATAAAGTCCGATATTTACAAATAATTAGATTTGTCGAATGACTTTATTCATTTTTGGCATTTGTTTGTGTAATGTAAATCTGCCCTACATCAAAATCAAGATGATTACCCAACATTTAAATGATTTGATAAACACTTCAAATTGACATTATTAAAACTTAATAATTTCATTAATCACATAAGTAGAATCGTCTGAACATACCTCAAAACCGATTATTATGTAGATAGTATTTTGTGCCAACATAGCGTCATATACGGTAAGTTTTGCTTGCTTTAAACAAAAATGTGCCGCTGAAGCAAACCGATTGATCACCAAAGGTTATGGTGAATGTGATGGCTTGTTCGGTTCAGAAATGATGATTTTCACACGGAACACAAAGATCGGCCAGGCCAGCCAAAAATGTTTGAAGATTAAGAATTGGAGGCATTGAAGAATCGTTGGGAGCTACTCTATAGGCAAACAGGAGTATTCATCCAAAAGCAGGGAAATTGGGTACCTTACGAATTTAAGCTCAGAGTCTGAAACCGAATCATAACATGCGATGAAAAATTGATCCATTACGATAACCCAAAGCGTAAGATATCGTATGCGAAGCCCGGCAAAGCAGCCGAATCGACACAAAAACCAAATATCCATGGCGCTTTGGTAATTCACTGTATTTGTTGGGACCAAATAGGTACTATCTGTCCGAAAAACTCCCAGAATATGCAGCCAGACATGAAACCGTAATATTCATGACAACACTAATGGTGTTTTCTTTTCTAAAACAAATGATGCCTTATAAATGTGTAATATTATTATCATGTTACACACACCCTTGCAAAATTAAACATTTTTTTCTATTACAATGGAACAAAATAATTATACCCTACACCACCATAGTGGGGAGGGTATAATGGATTTGTGCAGATGTTTGTAACGCCCAAAAATATTAGTCTAACACCCACCTTAAAGTATACCGATCGACTCAGAATCACTTTCTGAGTCGATTAAACGATGTCCGTCCGTCCGTCCGTCCGTCTGGCTGGATGGCTGGTTGGCTGTCCATGTAAAGCTTGTGCGCAGAGTACAGGTCGCAATTTTAAAGATATTTCGATAAAATTTGGTACATATGTTTTTTTCTGCCCAAGGACGATCCCTATTGAAAATGGCTGAAATCGGTTCATTATTTCACCTAGCCCCCATACAATTATCCTCCCGAAAGTGGATTTTATCCGTCACAAATGTTTAATTTATATAGGTATCTACACAAGTTTTCGTCCAAATAAGTTTTATATATAGGGAATTCATGTCACCAAATTGTATTATGATCGGTCTATAATAAGTCATAGCTCTCATATAAAGCCTGCTTCCGATAATCACTTTAACGAGCATAAATCTCCTACAAATTTTGGTATACACATAAAATTCAACATAAATAACTTTCATATAAACATTAATCACGTGACCAAATTTCGTGGTGATCGGTCCATAATTTGTCATAGCTCCCATATAAGGCCCACTTCCGAAAATCGCTCACGAACATAAATTATTGAAATTTTGAAAGAAAAATGTTTTTGCTCATTTACTTAGTGTAGGGTATTATCTGGTCGGGCTTGACCGACCATACTTTCTTACTTGTTTCTTGATTTTACACTTAACACTTATGTATATTTAGCGTGCCAAATATTGAATTGGAAATTTGTATTAAAAAGCGATATTTAACACTGTTAAAGTGACTTTCGACATTCAATTCTGTGTGTTTGCCAATAAGCATTAACAACACTGATATTCAATAATAGAAATCAGCTGTTGTCAAAAATGTTTTGCATAAAAAAAGTACTTAACGCAGCTGCAAAAAAGGGTATTATCTCACACTGAAATATAATTGAGGGTGAGATATGTAACATATTTACCAATTATTTATGCAACATATTTAGAAAGGAAAATGACAACTTTTCACCCCAGCGCCAATGGTAACATAAATGGAACATTTTTATCAGAAAAGAAAACACCATAAGCCACATGTTGCAATACCGTTTAATACTATTTAGAAAAAAATGGTTGGGAAGTTTTGTCTCACCAGCCTTATAGTCCGACTACTATTTGTTTTGATCGATGCAGAACGCTCACGCTGGGATACTCTTCACTTCAGAACATAATGTCCGAAATTGGCTTCAAAATATGAGCAGTTCTTTTACAAGAAAGACGGGAACAGGTAATAGCTAACAATGACCAATACTTTTAATAACAAATGTTTCCAAATAAAAGCTAAAAATTTTAAATTTTTAAAGTCATACATGCAATATATAAATAATAAAAAATCCCCTAAACTCAATATTTTTTCCGCATATCCCGTAATCTGACAACACTAGATGAGGTAGGTTTGGCCTTGCACCGATTGTTTTGAACATACGCGATATTCACAGAGTATAACAGAGGTGCCAATTTTGACGTTTCAAATAGACCAAATCAGATGTGAGGACAGCTCTCTTAAAAGAGATAGTAGACAAAGTAATGTACATAAACAAAACAAACAAATAAATTTGGACAATTGTTTAGGAAACTTACTTTTATAACTCCACTTTTGATGTATCTGCAATTAAAGTAATAAATAATAAATAAAGATTTGAATTAAAACAAAAATTTTTGTGTCTTACTTACCACAAACGCAAAGAAATTGAATTATTGCGGCAGCAAAATAAAACCATAACAAAATCAAAAAAAAAAGGCAGTTCTGAAAGAAAGAGAGAAATAAATAACTAAATTATTTTCTGTCTCGTGACACTTCTGTTATACTCTGTAATAAGGTTTTCCGACACTAACCTACTAAATTTTATCCTCCGATGATCATTGAAACAAAGCTCTTTGCACCGCCGCCACCGATCACGTTAAAGCACAAAACAAAAAATTGATTTTTTAACACACTTTCATGAAATTATTATTATTTTTTAAATACTATTATTTTACTGTTTCAAAAACTATAAACTACTTGGTTTTTACTATAAATTATTAGAAAAATATATTTTCATTTTAATTTTAAATTAAAATAAATAAAAAAAATCAAAATATAGTCTCTTATTTTCTAAACAACACAACAGCTATTTTTAGACAAAAGTAAAATCAAACATCAAAAATATTGTTAAGCAGTTTTTCGAACAAAACTAACACAGTGGTGCTTGTGTTTTTTTTTTTTTTTTAATAACTGCCGGCAGTGTTTTTAAAAAACACAAATCGAAATGTGTTGAATAGTGCTGTCAAATTAGACCACTTTTGATTACTCGTTACTGGGGTATTCAATTAATCGGGTTTCTGGGTTTAAATTATTCGATTAACCGAATAATTTATATTTAAATTTTAAATTGAAAATAAAACCACGAATTTTGTGTCCTTATTTAATTATTTAAGTATTTTATTAATAAAAAGCACAAAAACATAAAAAGCAACAATTCAATTTTTAGTGAGTTCTTCTGAAATAATCTTTTAAAAAAAGAATATAATTTAAATATTTTCCTTTTTTAGATTTAATAAAAGTTGATTTGTAAAAAACCATTGGAGTCCTTTTTGAATTTTTTTTTTTTTATACCCTTCACCATGAGTGGCATTTGCGACCCCACAAAGTATATATATTCTTGATCGTTATAGATAGCGAAGTCGATATACCCATGTCCGTCTGTCCGTCTGTATGTTGAAATCAACTTTCCGTAGCCCCCAAATAACTTACAAACATACTTGATACATCAATATATCAGGAATTATTCCGACTCGGTCGCTATTTAAAATCGAGAAAATCGGCCCACAGATGGCTGAGATATAAGGAAAAAACCGGGACAACCTCGATTTATGGCCTATTTTTGATATATATCTGGATTACTAAGTCATTAATATAGACAATATGGATATCAAATGATAGATATTTCAAAGTCCATTGTAACGATGTATATAAGGCTATAGTAATTTGGACCTACAATGGGTCAAAATCGGGAAAAATATTTTTTAACCCGAATTTTTTTTTACCAAAAAAAATTTTTTTTTCATAAATTTTTTTTCACTAACAAATTTAAAAAAAAAAAATATTAAAAAAATTAAAAAAAAATTGCAAAAAAATTAAAACAAAACAATTTCGAAAAAATTTTTTTTTTAAATTTTGAAAAACAATTTTGAAAAAATTTTTTTTTTAAATTTTGAAAAAAAAAATTTTAATTTTGTTTACCTAAAAATATTTAAAATTTTTATTTTAAAGTATAATTTGGTGAAGGGTATATAAGATTCGGCACAGCCGAATATAGCTCTCTTACTTGTTTTTGAATACATTTAATATTGTAGTTTCGTTAAGTTCTGATAAAAGACTTGTTCCAGTTATGTCTCCAGTTTCGTCCATTATCTTGTCGTCCTCCGACAAATACATGTAAATTATACACACTAAACATATTTCTTGGATATGTAATTATACTTTGTTATTTGTATTTGAATTAAAACGGGAAAAAATATGTTAAAGTTAAAAAAAGAAGAAATTTCGGTTAATCGACACTAATTAATCGGTTTATTTGTTATTTGAAAATCGGGAATTTTACATTATTTGAACAGTTAACGGTTAATCGATTGAATACTCTATTGTAGTTAAATACAAATTCATGGATTGAAATTGCCAATTAAAACTACCGCTACCAAACAAATTGTGAAAAATATCAATATCATTCTTGGAGGTTGTCTCACGTTATGATTCATAACTCTGGACATAATTAGCCGATTTTACTGATTTGTAATACCAAACTGCTAGGAGAACGGTAGACATTTTTCATATAAATAACGTTGATTGTGGTTGTGTATTTTGAACGCGATAGTGTTTTACTGAGACCAAGATCAGGAAGAAAAAAGATCTAACAGATATTGGTAAGGCAAAATGCTACGATCCAAAGATAATGCTGGGTTGAAGTCGTATAAAGTTCAGAAAGTTCCAGACCGCAATGCAAACAAGAACTTTGAAGCAAAAAAACGAGCGAAAAAAATTGAGAGCTATATTCGTCTGTGCCGAATCTTATATACCCTTCACCAAATTACACCTTAAAATAAAATTTAAAAAAAAATTTTTTTTTCAAAATAGTTTTTTAAAAGTTTTTTCCAATTTAAAAAAAAAAAAAAAATTTTAATTTTTTAGTGAAAAAAATTTATGACAAAAGAAAATTTTTTGTGAAAAAAAAATTCGGGTTAAAAAATATTTTTCCCGATTTTGACCCATTGTAGGTCCAACTTTGTATAGCCTTATATACAACGTTGCAATGGACTTTGAAATATCTATCATTAGTAATCGAGATATAGATAAAAAAAAACAGGCCAAAAGTAGAGGTTGTCTCGGATTTTTGCTCATATCTCCGTTATTTATGGACGGATTTTGCTGATTTTAAATAGGAAACTTTTCGAAAGCATGTCTAACAGAATTATTGAGGATTTGGATCCCGAAGATATCTGGGGTCTTCAGAAAATTGATTTCAATAGACGGACAGACAGGCAGACGGACATGGCTTAATCGACTCCGCTACCTATAAGGATCCAGAATATATATACTTTATAGGGTCGGAAAATTATATTGTAGAAATTACAAACGGAATGACAAATTTATATATATATATACCCTTCTCACGAAGGTGAAGGGTATAAATAAAATTCTGTTGTGTGATTGATGATTAAACTTAGAGTTTTCAAAAAAACCGAAGAATTTCAAAACCGCGGTTTCTGTTTTAAAAAATTGAAAACCGTTCGGTTACGGTTCGGTTTTGTGATAATTTATTAACTATTAAATCAGTTGATAATATAGGAACTGCTAAACAAATTTAAAGTTCAAATTTAACGAGTGTTTATGAGGATGAATAAGAATAGGGTGATCAATTGTATTATGATACTAGGGTATTCATTAACCGTTAATCGGTTAACCGATTAATTTTGGTCGGTTAACTGTTAGAATAAATTAAAATTGCCGATTTTCAAATAACAAATAAACCGATTAATTTGTGTCGATTAACCGAAATTTATATTTTTTTTGCACTTTATATAGAAATATAGTTTTAAGCACACAGATTTCATTTCTTAACTCACACAGATCATTTCTATAATAATATGAAACAAATGACAGTTCTCAAAAAAGTAATATCGAACCTTTGAAAAGTGGTTTTCAGAGTGAAAGAAAAAAATACAATTTTCAATAGGCAACAAGAGTGATATACAGTGCACTCGCGGTAACGTGAACTAATTAAAACCAAGGGAGTTCATGTTAGTGAAATTGTTCACGTTAGCGATTGTCGAATTTCATGGAAAAAATATAAAATTTTATAATATAAACAAAATGATTGATTAAAATGCATTACAAAACAAAACGAGATCAAGAGAAACTATAAATTGAAATAAAATTACAAAGCAACTAAAATTACTCATTCGTTGCCATTAAAAAAATTAATTTAGAGGATATAAACACATTTTTTTTATAAGGGGATTCTCAAAACTTTAAAAATTGAATTTAATGTATGTATTGAAGTGTTGTCTGCATGATTATAAAACAAATGCAGTGAAAAAAAATTGTTCACGTTATAGAGCTTTCTGAGTTTGTTCACGTTACAGAGTAGTCAATGTAAGCAAAAGCTTGTTCACGTTAGGCGGTGTTCACGTTAGACGGTGTTCACGTTACCGCGAGTGCACTGTATGTATATTTGTCCCTCTTTTTAAACCACAACCATTTTGACATTTTCTTTTGGTTGGTTTTCTATTGCCATTTTACTGGAATTGTGTAATTTGTGGTTTTCTAGAAGTATAGCACAAAAATTGAAAGTAAGGAATTTGTAAATGAACCTTTTTCTAGAATTTACTATGATTAACTTTGTTCCAATGAGTCGGAGGAAGACATGATAATAGATAAAACTAAAGACATAACTTATCGGAAACTATTAAAGGTATTCCCAATCTGAAAAACTCCGAAAAGGACTCCAATGCACAGTGGATAATATAAGGTGTATGCATCTCATAATTGATTTTGGCAAATGTTTGAAATTAACCATAAAACAAATTCTAACGTAAAGCTAAGATGTCAAGCAATAATTATTTGCAGAAATTATAGTTATTATGTCAACAGAAGTATTCGAAAATGGCGACAGAACACACTAGTTTCCACTTTAAAGATTTGGGGAGTTAAAATTATATAATATTCAAGGGCGTAGTTTTAATATTTATAATTATTTGTTTTAGGATTGTTTTACCTTGTTGGAAAGAGTATCTTGTCCAGATTCTATTTTCGTTATGTGATTTGAAATTTATTCATGTAAAATATATAATGTTTTTTGGCTTACCTACGCAACTTTGACTAGGATTTTAACTGTTGGCGCCATTTTCCGCCGATCTAGTTTTAACGTAGGATTAAAGTTTAACTTATTATCTAAAAGATATATCAAAACTAGCTGCCTTTTCGTGCCTATAAACAAAAAACAATACAAAAAAAATGTTGGACTGTTTTTAATTTATTCGAACTTTTTTCGAAAAAGTTTAATAACTTTTGCAAATATAAACCGATTTTAACAAGTAATGTCTCGTTTTTTCGCTATAAAATTGTCTTTAAAACAATGTATACAAAAAGTATGTTTTCATAGAAAAAAATTAAAATAGCTATTGTTAAAATTGAAAAATTACAAAAAAAAAATAAAGAAAATGCTAAACTTTTTATAAAAACTTAAATAATTTCTTCAAAATATACATTTTTACATTTTATGAAAGATTAATTTCTTGCCTCTCCATAATTGTTTAAAATTTTTAAATCGCTTTAAAAATGTGTGAATTAGAGGTACTAAAGTACTACGGCCTATCCTAAAACAGTTAAAAAAAAACTCAAAATGTTGAGGGTGTTTCAAAATCTTTGAAAACGGTTTTAAACTTTAAACTTCGAAAGCATTTTTTAAAGTATCATACAATTGCTACCAATGGAGTTTCATTTTAACTCTACTGTAGCTGAACATGTTTTTCAAAAAATGCAACCTTTGGGCCTTCAAACTCTACGGGCCGAAGGTTGTATTTTTCAAAAAAAAAAAAAAAAAAAAACTAAGCTAAACAGCTGTTAACAAATGTCAGTTGTTAATACTATTAAAACTAATGAAAAAGTACATCAAACACCTCTTTTACTTGCCTTAACATATCACTTTTATACAAAAACTAAAAAAAAATCATAAATGTATTTTTAACCGTTCATTACTTTTTTTTATTATGATTCGATTTTTAAGATTAAAAAAGCAAATTAAAGCTTAAAGTCCCACCTATTCAACAAAAAAAATCTTACAAAAATCCTCATCCATTCAAAAGTTACAGATTTTTGATCCGAAAATTGCCAAAAATTTTCCACTGTGCAATGAGTATAATTGAGAATTTTATATGAGAAATTGGATATTCTTTACTTTTGATTTCTCAAGTTTTATTAAATCTAATGAAAAAATCGTTTAAAAGGAAAAAATTTCAAATTATATTCTTTTTCAAGAGCTTATTTCAGAAGATCTCACTAAAATCGTAAAGAAACTCAAATGTGTATAAAAAAGGATCTCAAAGGATCTTGTTGAATTGTTATGATTTCTATATTTTTTATGATTTTGTTGTTTTCATTTATAAAATGCTTAAATAAGTATACAAAATTTGTGGTTCCATTTTCAATTTAAAATTAAAATAAAAATTATTCGGTTAATCGAATAATTTAAAATTAACCGATTATTGACCGATTAAATCTAAACCCAGATTAATTATTTGCTCGATTAACCGATTAATCCAGAAACCCAATTAATTGAATACCCTAAGAGGTAGTGAACAATTACGAAGAAAATACTGCCAATAAATTAACCGAAGAACACGAACTTCATGAATTCGTGCAGAGAAAAATTAAAATTACTAATATAATAAAGGTTTGTTATTCAATCTACAAACTTTCTGGGAAGGAGCATATGCGAAAGTTAGGAAATTGAACGACGAAAATGTGGAAGATCGATATCCAAATTAGAACGACTAGAATACCTCTATTATATGGAGCCCCCATTATGTTATACATATAAATCGGTTAGAAAGAGTTCAACGTAAATTTACAAAATTTGCTCTTTCTTTGAACATAATAGATTATAATCATATGTTTTCTTACATTTCCTGTTGTAATATGTTGGGTATTCAAACACTTGAGAGTAGAAGGTCATTCCAATCTATTTTATTCTTATTTGATATTGTTAATTACAACATAGTATGTCCTGATTTGTTATCATATGTTAATATAAGTGTACCATCTAGATCATTAAGATATCATAATTACTTTTTTATTGGTTTACATAAAACTAACTATTCTTTGAATGAACCATTGGTTAGAGCTCAAAATTTGTATAATAATTTAAATGAAAATTACGTTTTAGATTTTAGTTTTTCTAAAGAAAAATTTAAACATTATTTAAAAAATTTATTATAATTATTTTTAAGCGAATAGTCTGTAAGGATATTTTGTAAATCCAAAAACTTTTATAAATAAAATGAAAATGAAATGAAAATGAAAAGTGAATTTGTGCCTATTCGAAACGAACAGGCTTAAGCAATGTTACGAAATTATACCTGAATTCAAATATTACCGGCTGGTTTAAAGTTGCGTTATGTTTCTAAGGGCCGTTTTCTCATTAGGTGATTATCTTTTTTCCCAACGAAAAACTGCAGATTAAAGAAATTTGGTTTTCTCAATGTCTCATTTGCTTCTATTCTATCGCAAAGCTAACCCGACCTCATCTGCCAATTATTTATTTATCGTACAGATAAATAAATAACAGCTGACTGCTGTTCATAGTTTTTATGTGTTTGTGTTTTTGTAAACGAAATTAAATAGATTTTATAAAAAAAAAGTTTAATAACATTAATTTGATGGAGGACGAACTCAAATAACATAAGTTCCAAGTGAATGCTGAAAGAGTTTATCATGCCAGCCCTAACTACTTGGCAGACATGGAGGATAATGCGTTTTTCAAAAGATTCCGGCTGTCGATGGCCATATTAAACAGCTGATTTATGTAAACATGTTGTCACTTGAAGGCAGGGTTCCCATCTTTCACATCTATTTTGAGAGGTATTGCCAACTGAAAATAATGTTTTTTGTCGGTATATTGAGAAAACCAAAATTGTTAACGGACAGTTTATCGGCCTAATAAATTTATGTCGACATTTAGTAACAGGCAGTTTGTCGATACATTGAGAAAACGGGCCTAAACCTTTCTATTTCTGAAGACTTCTAATTGTGGACAATATCTGTGGATATTATTAACATAGCTGTGGAACATACAACATTGAATAACATCATTGAGTGGATAATTGTAGAAATCCAACCTTTCATGATGCTACTGGAAGGAAGATGGCGCTGTATATAAATAGTGGCAGCGCTTGCAGTCGGCGTGTCAGTTTATCATAAGCGCTGTTAGAATAAAATCAATGTTTTCGTATACAGTATAAAGCAGGGGTGCCCAAAAGTTCCTTATGGAAGAGCAAACACCAATACATTTAAAGAAAAACTAATTGTTATGCAATTTTTTTTGTTGTAAAAACCAAAACATATAAAGAATAAAGAAAAACAAAATCTACATTGATGATCGCTGTCGTCAATGTTTACCAGCAAAGCATACGAAAGTGTTGTTGCTTTGCACTTGCGTGTAGACAGTGAAGATCGACAAAAAAACAAACTAGACACAGTTGTTTGTGTATTTCATATTGCTAGTGCTGAGTGATCCATTGAGTATAGAAACACACAGCCTATAGCTAAGAGCATTTACAAAAACAAATGAGCACCAGGAGTATAGGGCTTGGGCACCATTGGTATAAAGTGTGTAATAAGAGTGTGTGTATTAAAACACAGAGTGATTATTTAAACTGCTGTTGTGTTAATTTGAATAAATAAAGAGTTGTTACAATTTTAATTAGTAGTTTAAAATTGTAACAACTATTTACTGCTTTTATTTGCAATCAGAAGAATCCGGTTTATTTAAGGGAAATAAACAACCGTTTTTATACCCTTCACCTTCGTGAGAAGGGTATATATAAATTTGTCATTCCGTTTGTAATTTCCACAATATAATTTTCCGACCCTATAAAGTATATATATTCTGAATCCTTATAGATAGTGGAGTCGATTTAGCCATGTCCGTCTGTCTGTCTGTTAAAATCAATTTTCTGAAAATCCCAGATATCTTCGGGATCCAAATCCTCGATAATTCTGTCAGACATGCTTTCGAGAAGTTTCTTATTTAAAATCGGCAAAATCCGTCCATAAATAACGGAGATATGAGCAAAAATCTGAGACAACCTCTATTTTTGGCCTATTTTTTTATCTATATCTCGATTACTAAGTCATAAATATAGACAATATGGATATCTAATGATAGACATTTCAAAGTCCATTGCAACGATGTATATAAGGCTATACAAAGTTGGACCTACAATGGGTCAAAATCGGGAAAAATATTTTTTAACCCGAATTTTTTTCACAAAAAACTTTTTTTTTTCATAAATTTTTTTGCACTAATAAATTAAAAAAATTTTTTTTAAAAAAATTGGAAAAAACTTTTAAAAAACTATTTAAAAAAAAAATTTTTTTTTAATTTTTTTAAATTTTATTTTAAGGTATAATTTGGTGAAGGGTATATAAGATTCGGCACAGCCGAATATAGCTCTCTTACTTGTTTATGGTTCTTTTTACTATTTTATCTTTCATTATTTTAATCGTATATCAATAAAATGCAGAAAAGGCAACAGGTTTCAAGAATTCAACAAATATAAATTTTATTTTGGCCAAATGATTGTTTTCGATAGGCTGTTACCACATACTAAAGAATAACAAAATATTGTTGAAAATTATTTTATACTATAGCATATGCTGCGTAATTAGCAATGCCGCATAAATTTTTGCCTTTTGCAATTCTCATATAGCCTTCTTCGCCCCACATTTCACCCCACCAATTTTTTAAGATCCAGTAATCTTTTGTATATCCAATTACCATCATGGCATGATTTACACTTGTAGATGCACAGGAATCGTCATCATAAACTCCATCACTATATAATTGAAATGTTTTTGGCGTGGCATTTATAGAAACGGCCACCGGCCCAATATGGGCCACTGCTGCTTCAATGGATTTCTCATCTTTAGCCGGTAAAATTGCCCACGATGTTACATTGACAACGGCTAGTTCTGCAACAAATTGACATTTTCCTTTCTGAAATATAAAAATTATTTAAAATTTGTACAGAGGCTTTCACTGAAACGTTTGCTTACCTTCGAAACATACTTGTAGTCTTTGGAACGCATTAGGCCGCCAGTATCTTGTAAATATTTCAATGTGTTTCGCAGTGATCCCCCAGTACAACCCTGATTACCATTTGCTGTGCTACAGTCAACGATTTGTTGAGGGCTTAAGCTTAAAATACGGCCAGTTCTTTTAAACACCTGACCCTCTATACTTTCTGCAATACTAAAGGCATAGCATGAGCCACATGTTTTTTGATTATCCGGACTTGTTACGAAACCCTTTTCTCGCCAATCGATTGATTCGGGTGTTTCTTGCATTAAAGGCGAACCAACAAGTTCGGAATCATGATCCAAAGCTTCGAAGCGTTTACTTCGTAATAAACGTAAGAAGGCTTTCAAATAAGAGTCGTTGCTCTAGCACGAAAAAATAGAAAAAAATATGTAAAAATAAAATTAATTAATTATTAATGCATAGTAAAATATTTTGCCCATGAAACATTTCAAGAAATTCAAGAAAAAGCAGTAAAAAAATATTTTTATAAAAATAAAATATAATCAAAAAATACCTTAAATACTTAAATAAAATTTCCTTACGCAGCCCGATATCCGTCTTGAACGCCCTATCTGTTGTCAACAATCTCCAAAATTAAATAAATTACACTAACTGAGCGAAGCCAGATTTTGATACACCCCAGAGGAGAAAACCGTAGCGACCGAGATTACATAAATAAATTGCTTCGGATTGGGAATTATTTCATTTCTATTAGGAGTTATTTCGCTTTTTTGGGACTAATATTTTTAAAATTATAAAACCGCCGATTACTGGGAGTTATTTAATTTTACCCTTTGGTAGTTATTGCCTTTTTTAAGTTTGAGAGTTATTTAATTTTTGATGGGATTTATTTCATTTGGGAGTTATTTCACGGTACCTTATATAAAGGGTAATATCAGAGATGCCAGGTACTTTTTATTGCTGTCCCCAACCAAAATTAAAAATATCCCCAAAAATCCTCAAATATTGTTTTTCTATAAATGTTCACAAAAACTAAAGTTCATATTAAATTAATTGGCCAATAACCGATCAGTTAGTTGTTATAATATTAAGAAGTTTCCTTCAAACCAACATTTTTATGAATTAGACAAAGTTTCTTTTGAAAATATTTGAACTGTTGTTGTTGTACATTTTAAGTAAATAAAGTGTTGTTACAAATTCTAAACTACTAAAACTGCTTTTTATTTGCAATCAAAAGTATCCGGTTTATTTAAAGAAAATCAACCCGGTTTTTAAAAGGTAAAAACATAACAATACATTAAAATTGGCTAATATGCTTCTCAGTAAAGAAATAATCAACAATAGGAAGATCAATTGTATTATGATACCAAAAATGGAGAACTAAAATAAACTAAGGAGTATTTTCTATAATATTGAACCTAGAATCAGGAAATTACTTTGAAATTTCAAAGTTGACAGTGGAAAGTGTGGAAAATTCTTACGTTTTCTTCTAATAGTACTTTTTATTATATTTATATCAAGGATAGAGGGCATAATGATACTGAGGTAAGAGAAACTATTATTGAAATGTCTATAATAATGAACCTATAAGCAGGAAATTAAACACACACAACTGAGTTAGAATATAAAAAAGGGATTTGCAGGTACTTTTTCCAACTAATAGTACTTTTTGAGTATTTTATAAGGAATAATTAATGTTATTATTTCTTTATTGTATAGGTACTTTTTAAATATTTTATAATAAAAAACCTTAAAATTGAATATTAGGCACAAATGATTCTGAATGAGTTAGAATTCACAAAAGGTGATTATAGTGGTAGCTTTCTTTTATATTTTCTTTAATAATGGACACAGAAATATGAAATTAGACATTCATGATGCTGAGTATAAATAAAACAAGTAAGAGAGATATATTCGGCTGGGCCGAATCTTATATACCCTACCCCACACTATACTGTATAAAAATGTTTAGGTAAACAAAATTTATCTTTTTTAAGTTGTTTTTTTCATTTTTTTGAAAAAAAAAATTTTCGAATTTTTTTTTTTTTAAGTTTTTATATAAAATTTTTTTTATTTTTTTTTAATTTAAAAAATTTTTTTTTTTAAATTTAAATTTTTTTTTTAAATATTTAGCAAAAAAAAATCTGGTTAAAAATTTTTCCCGATTTTGACCCATTGTAGGTCCAACTTACTATGATCTTATATACGTCGTTGCAAAGGTCTTTGAAATATCTATCATTAGATATCCATATTGTCTATATTAATGACTTAGTAATCCAGATATAGGTAAAAAATCGAGGTTGTCCTGGTTTTTCCTTATATCTCAGCCATTTATAGACCGATTTTGCTGATTTTAAATAGCAAACTTCTCGAAAGCATGTCTGACAGAATTATTGAAGATTTGGATCCCGAAGATATCTGGGGTCTTCAGAAAATTGATTTCAACAGACAGACGGACAGACAGACGGACATGGCTTAATCGACTCCGCTATCTATAAGGATCCAGAATATATATACTAAAAATGTGGGTTTTTATGGTACTGAATCCACATTACAATGAATCAATAAACATGAAACTAGAGACATATTTTCCTGAATTAGTATTAATTCACAAACCGAGACTTAATAGTACCATTTCTTCCAATTGGGGTGGCGAAGCACACCGGGTCTGGTAGTACTCCATACTTTTATCGGATATTTGAAAATAACAAATCTTAAGATATTTTTTACCGATTTGTTTTTAGAGATATTGCACAGGACCAGGCGTTTAGAAATGCCAGATTTATTTCCAAAAAATTTTGATTCTGCCCCACTGTGTATTGGTTCTAAATTTTAAATTTTTCTACTGAAAATAGATTAAAAGTCAAAACCGAAGAAAAATTGTCGGTTTCGATTTTAGGCCTTGAAAAACCGCGGTTTCGTTTAAAACCAAACTGGAAACTCTAGTTATTATAACATCGAAACTACTGAGACGATTGAAGCGCAATATATATGTGAAAATTTGTACATAGCTTCAAAACTCTATCAATCAATCTTATGATCGATATCTCATTTTGTTGCTATTATATGTGGCTTTGCGATAAAACAATAAACCTGAACAATTTCTGCCTTTTTCGATTTATCATGATTATTAGTGTGGTGACATGCTTTGGACAATGCTACTCACCGGAAGACCGTCGAACGAGTACTACGGACTGTAGCGATACTGATCACGGGTGCTATAATGTCTACTTCCACTAAGGCACTTTTTACTATCTTAAACTGGTTACCAGTGGATTTGATGGTGATACAAATGGCTCTCAACTCTGCTTTGAGGCTAAATGCTGGATGTTCGTGGTCTGTCAAGGACCTTGGACACTCTAGGATACTGAATTACTATGGGCACATACATGGTAATGTCGATTACTGCATCGCAAAACCTTTTTTCGATAGGCAATTCCATATTATGATTCCGAATAGGGATTTATGGCATAGCGGACTCCTTCCCCCTGATGATGTTATAAGGATATACACTGACGGCTCTAATATGGGAAACAAGGTCGGTGGAGGTTTCTATATTGAAAACTTTGGGATTAAATCCTTCTTTAGGCTACCTGACTTCAGTACTGCTCTTCAGGCGGAAATTACTGTCATTAAACGTGCAGCCAACTGGCTGAGGTATTATCGTATATCTGGTGATATATGTATATTTACTGCAAGGCTGCCGTTAACGGAATAGCGGGTGTCCTCACGACATCTAGATTAACCGAGGAATGCCGGGTATCCCTAAATGAGATAGCGAGACATTCTAGGATAACGCTTATATGGGTCCCTGGACACGATGGAAATCAGGGTAATTGTATAGCAGACGCTTTGGCCAAAAGGGGTGCGATGATGAATGATGAGGCAATCGACCTCTTTTCTGGTATTTCCCTCAGCAGATACTATATGAGACTGCACAAAACAGGTGGACTAATGAACCTTCTTGTGCTATAGCGAGGTCGACCTGGCCCGTATATGATGCCAGCAGGACGAATCTACTTATAGATTACCGTCGTGAGCAAATAACGCTAATTGTCTCCATTATTACAGGACACTGTTTAATTGCGGCACATGCTAGAAGAATGGGCCTACGGTACAATGATTACTGTAGAAGCTGCCATAATGAAGAAGAGGAAGAAACGTATCCTCGGATCTCCATTCCTATCATGCTTGGATGAGCTATCAAGGATGAATCTTAGACGAATCTACTCCTTCATCCGGGAATCTGGCTGGTTTAATCTGGAGGCAACGGAAGTATTGTAAATACCCTGCTGTCTACCCCTTGGTGAGCTGCTTGAGGAGCGGCTGCCCATGGAACCTAACCTAACCTATGAGTTTTTTAAAACAAAAAAATTGCTATTTTCACGTAAAAAATATATTTTTTGCTTCAATTTGTTATTATAACTCTAAAACTACTGAGCCGATTGAAACGCAATATATAAACGTATTAAAAGTTATGTATATCTCAACTTTTCTAAGTATATTTTAATAACATCGGACTGAACCTTTTAGCATCCTAATTGTAAGAAATATAATAAAAGAACATCGAAAAACATTTATATTTTTGTAATATTTATAATTTTTAAAAATGTAAAGCGCAGAAAAGGAAATTTTGCTCAGCGTGATCCAGATACTGCACTTCAGAAAAAAATATAAACCAAACAACAAATGTGCACTTTTCCCTGTTGGTTTTCAATATTTGTTGTTCAATTTGTTTCTTGGTATAAATGCGTTATTAAACAACTAATAAAATACAAATTATTATTTTTTGATGTCGGCTTTTTAGGAATTTTTTATATTTCAATCTTTCATTACACTATTTTTCGTAAACAAATATATGCAGTATTGCCATACTTTCTACTGATTGCTTTTGTTTAATTTACCGTTAAAAATCGTACATTGTGAAAATGTGGTATATGGTTGCTAGATTTGTTGATGAGAAAAACAAATTTTTGTTAAATTTTTACAATAAAAATAAATAAAACTACTTTTATCGACTATTCGACTTTTTTGGAATAACCTAATCGATTGTTCATCGACTGCATACCACAGCTTTTATAGATTTTATGAAAATGTTAATATTATTGCATTATACAATTTCGTTTATCACATTGTTGGGGAAATTATGAAAAAAAAAAAAAACAAAATTGTCCAATACATTTCTTTTGGAATGACAATTCACTATAGATTAAGATTACATTAATGTTATTTGTGAAATTGAATTACAAATTATTTAAAAAATTAAAAAAAAAATAAAAGAGCCAAGCGACACGGGTTAACATTTTCCGATTTGACTCGATTTGTTAGTGTTTTATTTGTATCTATTAGTTATCGCTACTAAACTACAAAATAAAACCAATCCAAACTAAATCTACTTTGTAAGGGCAGGTCTAGTGTACATACATATTATGTTTTTATAAAATATTTCATGAAATAAAGACAATTAGTATAAATTGTGCATACACATTTACTTACCATATCAGCCATAATATTGGTACGCAAACGAAATGAACTCTTTCCGCTATTAAATAGATCATTATGCTGACGTACTGCGGCACGATTTTCTTCAAATGCTGATCGGCTACGGAGCTCATCATATGTATGTACATAGCTTTTATTAACCAAATTCTGTAATATTTATGTATATATTTTTTTTAAATTATTTTTAAACCGATTCAAATAGTAAACCTTAAATTCGTCAAAACTGTCATATTCTATTATACGACCATCTTTTTCCACATATGAGTATGATATTTTAACACTGAATAATATTAATGTCCATTTATAAATTAACATGATTTAAGTACTACTTGGTCTTTTAACACTTTCGAAGAACTAACCAGCTTAGCTCAACATATTTTAGTATTTGGTATAGAATATTCATGTTTCATGAATTATTAGTGCAAACTCAGCAAATAGAATTCTACGTTTGTATGAGCATTAGGGAGCACCATTTATTAACTGCATGTAGTAGCTAAACTGAAACTTGTTTATTAAGTTTCATTAAGAATGTTGAAAGAATTCTCAGTTAATATATTTATATATTTGAATATCTGAAACCAAACATATTTTATTGCTTTTATTAATGGCAACGTTTGAAATTTTCTTAAATTTTCAAACAATTGTTTTTATAATAGTACACCGCAACTTCGATACTCCGCACATGTGCCAGTCCGGTCACTGCAATAATTCGGACGCTTTTACATTTCGGACAATTTAAAATTTTTTACCTCTACAATCTGGATTAATTTGTTTTAAGCTAGAATATTGTTTTACCGTTTTTACCTCGAATGTTTTGTTATTCATGAACGTGCTCAGAACTTATAAAACCTGGATGAACAGAACAGACTGTAGAGTCTCAAGAGCCTTATGGCCCTGACTAAATATGGCAGGTACGGATTTCTATAGGCAATGTGTTCTTTCAAATCCAAAAAGAACATCTGAAATAACATTCATTTCAAGATTTAAATTTGCACTTGTGTGCAATTAACAAAATTATGCTACAAAATTTGGTTATTATACGAAGGAAACAACACTAAACAATATAGGATTCTGGATAGGGTAGGATTCTGTAACTGAATGAATAAATAAAATACTGTTACGTTTTTACCTTTTAAAAATACTTTTACTTTTGATTGCAAATAAAAAGCCGTAGTTTTAAACTCTAAGGGCCGTTTTCTCATTAGGTGATTATCTTTATTCCCAACGAAAAACTGCAGATTAAAGAAATTTGGTTTTCTCAATGTCTCATTTGCTTCTATTCTATCGCTAAGCTAACCCGACCTCATCTGCCAATTATGTTCATAGTTTTTATGTGTTTGTGTTTTTGTAAACGAAATTAAATAGATTTTATAAAAAGAGTTTAATAACATTAATTTGATGGAGGATGAACTCAAATAACATGAGTTCCAAGTGAATGCTGAAAGAGTTTATCATGTCAGGCCTAACTACCTGGCAGACATGGAGGATAATGCATTTTTCAAAAGATTCCGGCTGTCGATGGCCACATTAAACAGCTGATTTATGTAAACATGTTGTCACTTGAAGGCAGGGTTCCCATCTTTCGCATCTATTTTGAGAGGTATTGCCAACAGAAAATAATGTTTTTTGTCGGCATATTGAGAAATCCAAAATTGTTAACGGAGAGTTTACCGGCCTAATAAATTTATGTCGACATTTAGTAACAAGCAGTTTGTCGATACATTGAGAAAACGGGCCTAACTCTATTTATTTATTTAAAATGTACAACAACAACAGTTCAAATAATCACTTAGTGTCTTTATACATGTTTATCAATACGAAGAAATAAACACACACTTTATAATATACAAATATACACTGGCAATGCAGTTGATGTCTTTACTTAACGATGCTTCAAATTACACTGGTCTGTGGTGTTCTCACGGCTAATTTATATACACTATTTTACCATCTAGAAAGCTCTATTTCTACAATGATCTTAAAACTAGAATATTCGAATTCTAGAGCTTTCGATGTTAGTCATTAATCATTTAGTGTTGCCATACTTACAAACAATGCTTAACTCAAAGCTTTTATTCAATGTTGTATGTTCTACAGCAGAGCTAGGCATTTCCTATGAACGCGTGCTTTTTTAAATTTACAACAACGTACTCACACGTATTAAAAACTCATTCAGTCTCGTTTGAGCGTTCATTGAAGAAGGTTGTGTTGTCGCATGTTTCTTGCTTTTGTACATGATGATTACTAATGCAGGGATGGAAAACTTAATATTTTTTAACATCAACGTATGGTGTAAGTTTTTAGAATTATAAACTTCCCAAAAGAAACGAATTTTAATCTAAAATGATCGATATAAGTAAAGAAGTCTAACAGAAATTTTAAATTTAAAAATATTAATTTTAATTAAAATACCACCATTTCAAAATTAAAATGTCCATGCCTGTGTTGTAGAGAATATGAGTGTATACATTTTTCTCTTTTCTTATTTTTCGCTCTTACAACAACTGACCAATCGCATGTCTTGCCGGGCTCTGTTCTACAGCAATGTTAATAATACCCACACATTTAAAGTTTGAAAAGCACTGCTGTTGAGAGGCATTAAACAACTTTAAACCAGCCGTTTAAACAGTAATATTTAAATTTAAGTACAATTTTACAACAACATGCATAAATATTTTATAAACAGCTGTTATCCTCATATACATAGAAATCGACGTACGGAATTTTAAAATATTGGCCCATTACTGACCTACATAAATTTCTTATGAATATCGATATAGAACTAAAATTTTACACAGATCAAAATGTAGGTAATTATCGTTCAATGAGATATATGTAAAAGACAAAAATTGGTTAAAGAAAATGTAAAGTTACTAAAAATTCCCCCGGCCATTAAAGTGCCTCAGGCCACTTGAACAATAATATAATAGCGAATAAAAATATGAAAAAATACATACCTGCGATTTTCGATAAAAACTAATTTGGCGAATGTTATGAATTTTAAGTAAAACATATTCAGAATATTATTGTACAGATAATTTTAAATACATTCTGAAAGTTTTACTAAAATCGGAAAACGTTAACCCTTAAATCGTAATGGTAAAAATTTTCAATATTTGGAATTTCCAATGGAATTTAATGAAACTTAAGTAAAATATAACATTAAGTCCAATAACAGCACAAAAATTGAAATTAAGACTTAATAGCATTTGGTGTTAGGGCCAATAAGCTGGTTGTTGAAAAAAAAAAAAAATAAATAAAATTTTTCTTAAAATATTTACGTTTTTACCTTTTAAAAACGGTAATTTATTTCCTTTAAATAAACCGGATACTTTTATTGCAAATAAAAGAAGTTTAGTAGTTTAAAATTGTAACAACTCTTTATTTATTCAAATTTATACAACAACAGTTTAAATAGTCACTCTGTGTTTTAATAAACACACACGTTTATAATTCACAACTTATACAGTACTTTAACGATTTATCTTTACTTAACGATGCTTCAAATTAGACTGACTGGTTCATGTTCACACGGCCAACATATATACACTGCATTACCATCTAGAACATTCCAGCTCCATCTATCGATGCTTTTTGAAAGCTATATTTCTGCAATGATCAACTCAAAGCTTTTATTTAATATTATGTGTTCCACAGATATGTTGATAATGTTAGTTATGTTAACTGCTGTTAATCGGTCGGTAAACAACATTGTCCACAATTGGAAGTCTCCAGAAATAGAAATGTTGAGATACATGATGCAAATTTAAACCAGCCGTTTAAAACCGTTATATTTGAATTCAAATACGATTTCGTAACAATATGTTAATTTTTTTCCTACATTTCTTGTTCTAGTGGCCTGGGGAATTTTAAATAACTTTAACATTTTTTAACCAAGTTTAGTATTTTATATATATTTCATTACAACGGCAATTACGAACACAATTCAATTATTTTACAAAAATAAAAATTTAATTTTTTCCCCCTTGTAAATGCACCACAAAACTTCAGCGTCGTTGCGCCACCAGTTAACGTTATCCTATCATCCCTATACTTTCTACAACACATAGAACAATTCTCGAGGGGGACGGTCAAAATTCGCAATTTTTTTTTATTTTTTTTTTTTTTTTTTGAGCACTCTATTGTCCATATTTCCCATATAAGATCCCGTTCCGAACCAAAATAAGCATAGATATCAGATAGATATCATCGTAAAATATGTTAAAAGGGCATACATAGCTCTCATATAAAGCCAACATCTGTAATATACATTAACGAGCAAAAATCGATAAAAAAAAAATTAACAGAAATTCGTTTCAGGTATTCATTAGTCATACTTCTGGATTTTGTGACTATAGATCCATAATTATACATAGCCCACGTCCATATTTCGACATTCCGCTTGTAACACATCGAATTATTGGTCGTAGACCCACAAAAGATAAATTCTGATTCTTTATACAATTATAAGATGATCTAGCTATCTATGTCTGTCTGTTGAAAGTACAATAGGGACTGACTTAGGGGAATGAAATTTTCCTGAAAATATTATTAGCTGATCAGAAATATGTAGTGATAGTGTTAAGTTTAAAAGTTTTGTATTAAAATATATGATTATCGTTGATTGCACTTACCATATTTTGATCCCGATAACATTTATATGCATTGTAAAATTTACCACTGATATTTTCCAGTAATAAATATAAAAAAAATAAACAAATCGGATGAAACAGATAAATGTTTTATACAAAATGCACAACAATCCGTGTCCGTATTATATTTATTCATCGCTATTCATTCAAAAATGTCGCTAAGATAAATACCATTTTGATAATGGAGCATTATTATTATATTATAGGTTTGCCATCATTTGGCACCAGTGACTGAATCACCCCTATCGGCAAAACATGTGAAATTTATGTTCCCATGAAATATCCATTTCCCTCGAAGGGGAATTTGCTATCGCGTTATTCCCTTAAAATTTTCATTCACAATAGTTAAATTTGTTCGTAACAGATGTTTATTGTTTACAAAATTCCATCTAAAAATTTCCCATGTAGGGGAATTTTTTCACGTGAACAAAGTTGATGAACGAAAAATGGGAATAGGGGTGAATAATAAACGTTGTACAGTGGTTTAGAAACGTTTTTTTTTACCTCAGGAACAGAGGTCCAAGTCGATCGGCGCCAAGCCGGCTTAGCGCCGCCGCCGAAAAAATTTTTCGATGAAAGCCGCCGCCATGTCCGTCGGCTGAAACCGGCTGCCGTCGACCAGCAGAGTCGAAATTATAAATAAAAATATTAAATTTAAACTAATAGATTAAAATTTAAAATAGAAAATATCTGATAGCAGACAGGAAATATTATCATTTGTAAATAACGGACCAACAATTGGAAAAAACGACACATTGGAAATTGAAGTAGCTTTGAGATACTAGCAACATCTGACTCATCGGAGCAAGAATTTTTCGTCGCTGGGGCTTGTGTTAATGAAAAAAGGAGCCGTCTAAATGCAACAACAATAAAAAAACCATTGTTTATACACGGCAATTTCAAAATTGTTGAGCCTTTAAATAAATCCACAATAGTGAAAATATTTTTTTAATTAAATTTTAATACTAAATAAGTTTAAATGTAAACTTCAATAAGCTATAAGTATCTATATACTTGTTAAACCTGATTTTTTTTTTCTGTTAATAAAAAATGATTTAAAAAATTAAAAACAATTTTTATAATTTGTATCGGCTTCAGCCGCCGCCGCCGAATATTTCCCCACGGCTTGGACCTCTGCTCGGGAACTATTGGAGATATTGTTACGAAATTTCACATGGTTGGAGCTGAGGTGTTTTCGAGTGGATTTACATTTGTTAAGCTTCCTAGCGCAAATAGAGGCCAAATTTGGACCCTCCATAGACCAGCCATATCTAAAAAAAACCTAAAAAGATCGAGCAAAATGTTAAAAAAATCATAATAACTAAATATCTTACATGTGTAGGTTACACATGTAAGCATATTTTTTGTAGATCTTCTTATTATTTACATTTTAAATTTCAGCTCATTCGGAACATAAATATATTTTTGGCGATTTTTTTTTAAATTTGAGACACGAGGTGACAATATCTCCAATAGTGTCCCAGATACCGAATTATTTCCAAAAAAAATCTTTTCTAAGCCACTGTGCGTTGTCAAAACAATATGACCGCCACAGACTGTCAACATCGACCCGCCCTTACTGGAAAACCCCGATAAAAAGGTATTTTCAGCTATTAAACGTTTAAAAATACAATTTTATCAAATTTAGCCTAAAGCTTGTTTTAAGTTTTTTTTAATACTTTAAAAAATATCATTGCAATTAAGATTTATTTCACATATTACTATTTTTATTTAATTTCGTTATTATAATACTGCATTTTAGTGAGATAAAGTTTGACATATACATTTTTATAAACATATACAAGGAAACTCGAAGATAAACAAAGTTACAATCGCCATATTGTATGAAATGTTGTGATTTTTTTCAGTAAATTTTCAGATATATTCAAATATTGACATTTAAATACGTTTATTTTTAAATAACTTAAAATTTAATACCTAAATATTTGTTAAAAAAAATTAATATGATACCACAAAAACGTTGATCGAAATATTTGCATAATTCACAACTGTATGGTGTGTATCTTGTTTTAAATACATTTTCTGTGTTTCTGTGTCAAAACCCAAATAAAAAGAAGAAAAGCAGTATTCAGGAGTGGATTTCTAGATATAAAATGAAAAATATAACTGAAAAAAAAAAAAATTAAATTATTTTTTTGGCGAAAACTATAATTTCTTCTCAACATTACAAAAAAAAAAAATAAAACTTTTTAAAAACATATAAAATAAAAGTAATTAAGTATATTTAATTTGTATATGAAAATGTCCATACAATAATAGACTCGATACAAGGGGTGGTTTTGTGAATTGAACAATTATTTTTATTCATCCAACTATTTTTTCATATATGCTGGCTTTTTTTAAATTCATTTTATAAAAACAAGATTTATTAAATTATATGTACTTTAATTAAAATTAATAAAAAAAAAGTATTTATTATAATAAAAATGCATTCGATTTACTTTCAACCAGTAATGCAATTAATTTAGTCGACCATTTTTGTTGTTTGCAGTAACAATTAAGTGATTCACTAAGTACTTCTTAACGATAGTATAGACTAAATACTATATTATGCATTTAAATTACAATCAGATTACATCTCTGGCAAACAAAATAACAAAATAAGCAAAAAGCCCACAGAGTAGAAAAAAAAACAAATTAATTTGTGCTAGGCAAGCTGCGTTTCATTAATTTTTCGTTTATTTTCAGTAATTCTGCACAAGGTAAGTAAAATGAAAATGTGTTTATTTATGGATATTAAGGTAATTAACGTGCTTGTTGCGATTGTGTAAAAGTTTACTTTTTCGCAAGAGTACAAGTCGGCGACGTGAATTACCTTATTATTTTAGAATGATTACTAACACTACCAAAATAATTCTAGCCACAGCCGAGGGCAGGACTAGCAGTAGATAAATTCTAGAAGCAACACGGAGTACTTAATGGTCTCAGTGGAGCAGTTAAGACAGTCTACCAAAGTCAGAGTGCTTTCTTCGGCTGTGCCGAATCTTATAAAACATTTCATCATATAACTTTTATAGTAGAAGAAAACAATATTTGTAAAAAATGTTGTTTAAAGAAATTCTTTTGAAAAAAATTGGTTAATATCGTATTATATGTTAAATTAAAGCTTAATGATTTGGCATACACAATTTTTTTTAGGTGTTTTTCTAAAAGTTGGATTAAACATTTTTTCCCTGAAATTGGTCCAAGAACAATTGAAATTTTGGGACGTTATAGGAAAAAATTCAATTTAACCGTGGAGTTTTACTTTCGCTATCTCGGACATTTATTGACCATTTTGAATGATTCCTTCTGTACAAATGTTGGCTAAAATAATCGAAGTAATCCTAGGTTCAGTCTTATATAGCAGCTATTTATGGACCGATTGAACAAGACTATATATCATAACTATATCGGATTTATTGTAATCTCATGTGAGCCCGCAGTTTACCAGAAGGACATCGCTAAATCGACCTCATACGATAGATAATTAATATTATAAAAGTTTCAAACGGCTTGATGAACATAAATATTACCATGCAAGATGAAGGGTATACACAGGTATGTTGGGACTTTAAAAGCCTAACAAGTACTTCATGCAACTCCAAAAGCGTATCATTAACATATTGTCATTAACATTATTGAGCAAAACGGCACGATGTATTCAGCTAAGTCCGATAGTTTCTGAAATGACTTGGGCCCAAATCTCGTAGAACTGGGCGAACAACTGTTGAAGTTCGTTCAGTGATAAATGTTATGCTGATTATGCAAACATAAGAGAACAGGTGACTTAAAGATGCTGAATACGTTTGCAAAATGTTACTGAATGGCTTGGGTATCACAATGGGATCAGATCTGAATGGACCCAAGTGAGCTGCTTGAGGAGCGGCTGCCCATGGAACCTAACCTAACCTACTGAATGGCTAACTGCATAATTTGTTATATATTTTTGAACGATTTGAATTTTCTCGAGTTAATGTGATAATGAATGAGATCTACACATATAAATTACTTTTTTTTAATTGAATCTAGTTCTCGTATTAAGCCGTTATATACAAAGTAAAGGAGGTAGACGCACCTATTTGGATAACATAAAAAATCGAAATGTATTGTGAATGAAATCAACTTGATGCTACGATTTTAATAAAACATAACTAATTATCTTTGAAACATATCTATCTAGCTTTATGCCTAAGAATGCATTCGCACACATTTTTCACAACTTTCTGAATATCTCGCATATAAAAAACAATGTGAGACAACTTGGAAGCAATTTAAATAAGTAATTCATTTTCCAGTTTCGCTAAAGTTCGTCTTGCAACCTACATCACTTTGTATATGACTGCTTTTTACGAGAACCAGAGTCAATTCAAACAACGTAATTTATTGGTTTATTATCACATGTAAAGTAATGTAGCAGAAAAGTATGTCACAAGAAAATTAATTGAAATTTTGGGGATTTTACTTTACAGAACACCAAAAATATGTAAAATCATTTTGAAATCGAAAAAGTTATGCGGTTCGGGATATGTATAATTTCATTTGGGCACAGCAAAGACATAAATCTGTCCACCCTGGATGTGCTTCATTTGTTATTTTTTATTTTATCCTAAAGGCAGTTGTACAGATGTTTGAATAAAAAAAAAAAATATTTTTAGTTTTAAAATTTTTATATATTTTTGGAAATTTTTTTAAAATTATTTTACGCTTTTAACGGCGTATTAATGCCCATAAAAAAAACCCTTTTGTTAAGAAGTAATATTAAATAATACGGGAATTTTGAAGTTGAACTTATAAAATATTAAAATGGGATTTCTAAAATATTATTTTTAATGATTGATGATGGTTTTTTATATACTATACGTTTTGAGTATACTTTAGAACTGGAAATATGAATGTATGTATGTAATATGCTGGTATAATTTAATGCAAATTAATAAACTCGGAGCAACACGTCATATCATATGCCGTTTTCTTTTCTGGCAAACAATTTTACGTTTTTTTTTTGTCTCTTTATTTCAAAAATGTTATTTTTTTTTTTTTTGTTAATAAATGGGTTTCCAATAAGAGCAGAACGATGTTGACTGACTGTGGCGGCCATGTTATTTTGGCGACATCTGTCAAATCTGCTGTTTCGTATTCAGTCAAATAATGGCAAGTTACGCGATTGACCAGCATTTCCAAATGATTAAACTTTACTATCTAATTGAGTGTTCGTTACTGCAAACGTCGTCTGCCGCACCTTTATATTTATCGACTTTAGCGACAAGGCTCATTTTGGATAAATGGTTATGTTAAAAAGCTAAATTGTCGTGAAGTTCACCAGGTGGCAATGCATCCACAAAAAATTTGTTGCGAATTTTGGGTCGGCGCAATCATTACTGTAGAGTCATTAAAAAATTGAGCTCCCTCGACTCAGTGGACCGTGCGAAGATGCAGCTAACATTGACATTTCAAATAAATTTTATTTTATATTATTTTACATTAAATTACTTGTTCGACCAAATTTTCGAATTTTACAATGTTTTTTTTTTCATATTTATTGTGATACCTTATACATATGCCCATAAATATAGTTTTTTTTATTTTTGAGAAATATGGGTCGGATTACGTGACCCTTGGTATAAAATGTATTGAAGATTTGAGTTAAATCAGATTATATCAGCGTTTTATTATACGTTATTTTTTGGATTTAGTAAATGAACTAGTAATCTATACAGAATTATCTTTCCAAATGGATATAAAAAGTAAAAAATTGGTTGAAAAATGTTCGACTTGTTGACCACTCCTCCAATAATTGGGGATTCTGCCCTCAGTTTTACGACTGATATTGGATTAGTTGGCGATAGGTATACATATAAACAAATAACTGCTGGAGCGAAAATTGTATCCATCTTTCTATCGCTGTACAATGAGTGTTCTAAAGACAAAAATTCCAGTTTTATACTCATGAGCTAAAAGATGCTAAACATTTTAAATTGGTTTTGTTTGGCCTACCGCTACTGAATACAAAGACAATTTTCAAAGAGTTTGTCAGCTCGAATAATATAAATCCTGTGAGCGTAAAGGAATTATAAACAAAATGACCTAGTGTAGATGACGCGCTTTATCTGATCGAGTTTGACCGTCAGTATGTATAAAAAAGAGAGATTATAGAAATTAGATATTTCTGTAATATTTTTGTATACTGGAGAAAATCCTTAAAGGGCAACAAAGGTCTCATACAATGCTCCAAGTGTGCTATGTATGGACTCTCGAGCTAAGATTGTCAACTCTGCGACAGCTGTATCAACCGAATTTAACCCCGAGTGAGCAGAATATATCAGCAATTGTGCTAAAACTCCTAATTATTACAGTCGACATTGAACAAATCCAGGTAACGATATCTGGTTCTGCTCAGTGTGTCATGAACGCATAAGACAACAAAAGCTGCTCAGCCTCAAAATACATGCACTACCTCCAAATTACGATTCCACAAAACCGTGTCCAAACTCCACTGCCCGGACAAAACTCTGTCTGATCATAACCCCGGACACAGCAGATCCCGACGAACACAATGCGTTTGTTCTGGATGTAATTAGAAGAAACATAACATATATACAGTGCAATGGCAGGAAAGATTGGTGCCATAATAGGCGATACACAGGTTTAAGCTCGCACAGATGCTGTAGTGATAGCTTGTTGCTTAAATTATCGCCCGAAGAACGTGACCAAGGCGGCAGACTTGCTTTTATTATAAAGCGAAACGTTAGTACTGACCCTTCCCCACACACGACCCATTACTGGAAGTTATAGGCTTCTCAATAAACACTGGAGATATTGACTTACAAATCGTCAACAATAGTTAATGTTAAGGTATAGTTAAGGGATTCATAAATAAAAGCGTCACAATCTCGCGAAAATTCGGACATTTGGCAACACTAGTCCTAAGGTACATAGAGACTCTGAAATGAATTTGTGTCTATTGGTCGATGGAATTTTTAATAACACGAAAATGTACTTATATATATTTTCAGAAAGATAATCCTGTATAGATTACAATTCCATTATAACTATATATAAAAATAAATATTTAATAACCAAATTTTTGGCAAGAACTTCAGAGTCAATGCATTACGTGTTAACATTATCTAATTTGACTCAAATTATCAGAGTTGGACTCTTATATCAAATGTGATAACAATCTGCAACCCTGATATACATTATATAAGACAATTTTTCGAAAAAGAGCGCGGAAAAAGTGTAATATTTTTTCCCCACAAAAGAAAACGGTAATAGTTCGTATGATATTTTAGGTGAAATGTTAAGCATCCAGTTTCATAGTTTGAAAGGGGACAAAGAAGATGAAGATGCGAAAATAAATGTGTGTTTTATGGCTACTTTTTACAAATGATTTCTATGTAGTTTTGGAATGAAAATGACATTTATCAACATCTTTGCTTTGCTGGTTTATGGAACTTTTTGTTCATAATTTGCTTTTCTAAATGAATGTCTTTATTTTTAGTGAAACTGCAAATCAAAATGCCTACATATATCCTATACACAAATTAAATAAATCTACACATAAATAGTATGTTTTTGGTTGGTTAAATCTAAACTAAAATTAATTTCTTTGTAATTGTTCTGTTAGGCTATCTATCTAAAATTTGAAAAAGATTTCATAAATTCATACCAACCTATAATTATGTATTTAATTACTATTTTTATGTTTTTTTTTTTTTTTGTTTTCTTTGAACACCCATATGTTTTCCTTTTTTTCCTTTAATTATATTATGATTACAAATATTAGAATTTATTTTTGTTTTTTTGTTTTCATCCTTGATTTGATATTCATATAAGAAAATTCTTATTATTATTATTATTCCGCTGACATGATATTGTGTACTTGTTCTAGTTTGTAGGCAAGTCGTTGCTTTTGAGAAAATTCGTCTTCTTCCAATGTTACGGTTAATTGTTCGTTATATTTCACTACATATGTATAAAGTTCATGGAGGGCACAGTTCGTATTAAATTCCGATGTGTGAAGCTAGTATAATGAAGAAAGTATAATGAACAATAAATATCTGTAATTTCACCAATAATTATAAATGTATATGTTGTAGATTAATTTACCCTTGACTCTTCAGCTAACATTGCATTCATATCTTGATCAGATATTGGTGGCATTTCTCTGATGTCACGATAATAGCGATCAACCCATTTACGATATTCTGGTATGTCTTTAGCGTACAACAGCTTTGAGCTTGGTGAATCTTTACCTGTAATAGAATAGTAATATATCATATGTATTATATTTATATAAAAATTTATTTAATTCTTTAAAAGACTGAATCGAAACATTAAGCTTTGATTTATTAGGGAATTTTTGTACATGTCGTTTACATAATCTGTTGAAATTTAATAGAAAAAGCCTTTTAGCCCTTATCCAGCCTTTCAAAAATGAAACGCACATAACTTTATGTCAAATTATGCTTTTTACACTAAGAGCATGAAACACGCATCTCGGAATAATTCTTCATCTGCATCATCTTTTAAAGCATTAAAAAATGTTTGGCCAATTTTGTTAACCCTTATCCTGAATAACTTAAAACATTGAATTAAAACACGGAAACAACCACAAAAAAACCATTTCCTGTATAGCTTGTTGTTATGTACTTAATAAGGGTAATTTTATAACACTTGGTTATAGTTTGTTAAAAATACTACTTTTTGTGAAATTTTTGTCTTGTGTTGGTTGTGTAAAACTGCAAAAAAATCAGAGTATTATTAAGTAGGAAAATTGAGAAAGGGCATCCGTCTAGAGACGCGGAAACAGAAAGAGAACGCGAATCACGTTTTGAAGAAAATCGCAAAAGGCATCTACGTCTAGAGCGGCAGAAACGAAAAGAGAATCACGGGTTCAGCAACTGCGTCAATAGCACAGCATATCAATAGACTGGAAGCCATTCGGTCCCAAATGGATGGATCAAGAGAAAAAAATCGATTTAAATTTGGCGGCATTTCATTACAATAAGGATGATGACTACAGGAATCACAAGTACGTACTGGTTAGGCAATTAACAAACTTTGCTTACTTTCCAGCAAAGTTGTTCTGACACCAGTTATTGAGCTGCCTGACCCGCTTCTAAGTAACATTTTCGGCTCCACTCCAATTTCCAAGCACTGCTTTCAAATGACGTCCTTCAGTCCTTCGGGGCAACAAGTATTGTAAAAAACCGTAGGCTTCATTCCCAATTTTATAGTTCAAGGCCAAATGTAGCACAGAATTGGATTATTGCTCCCGCTTTCCAATGATGATGCGAAGTTCCTTCAAATTTATTCTACTGGAAATGAAGCTACAGAAGCCGAACGCTATCGACGAACATGTGTGTACATTTGCTGCAAGACTCTTCTGACGAAACATTCTCAAGACAATTGTTGGACATTGGATATGGAAAAATTCCAAATGCAAATGAATATTCAAGACATTGTTGACAAGGTATTCCAAAGTCTTACAACCAACTACAAAAATTCGGATTGATGATAGTGTCAACAAGCTCAATGAGCAAATTCAAATGAAACTGCCTGGCGATACAATGAAATACAAATCGATTGACACAGTAATGAACAAAGAACAAGTCGTCAATTATCTTACTGAATTTTTGAATTCATTGGAACCAGCCGGAGTGGCACCACATGTCATGATAAGCGAGTTTATGTGAGTATCGTATAATAAATAGTCGTGGATGTACTGCTGAAGTGCTGATGGATAATAGCTTATGGTGGAACTGACACCCATGGTTAAAGGAATCTACTTCCAAATGGCCAACTAATACACAACCCTTTGTAACTCCAGCTGAAACTGTTCAAAGTTACGCGAACACAGAAACTACTCAAACAAATTTTTCTAAGTGGTCTAGAGCTCTTCTAGCATTTTCATGATTATTGTTTTTATGATCGCATCAGAAAAAAGAACTCAATCGAACCCTAGGATCAGACTTATAGTTTTGCCAAATCACCTTAGCATTCCACTTGAAGCAGAAGAGATCAACAGAAGATGAACTCATAGTTGTATTTTTCCGGTAAGAATATACTTGTTTAAAGAGGAAAACTCCATTACATGGAATAAATACTATTATTGCCCTTACACCTGTTTTAGATTCGAAGAACATAATACGTGCAAATTCTAGTTGTTTATCCTATGATCAAAGACACCTAATTATACGAGTACTACCCTACAAAGCTGTTTTACGAATTTATGGACATAAAATATGATTAGGTAATACGGAGGAAATGAAAGTATGTTGCGAGTTATTCGAACGGGCTATTGAATTCCAAAGCTTACAAATCGAATACGCTTCATAATTGATCAATGTACCCAATGAACAAGATAAAAGCAGTGCCAAGCTGCCCAATTATTGGCTGATTTAACTCCAGAACGTGCTAGAGAGTAACCAAACGATTCATCTCGAAATATTGGTTTACCATCTTCGGTAAATAAAGTCTTAAAGTGGCTGCATTACCGTTCGATCACTAATAAATCCAACCTCAACGTCATCACGTGTATTCCTTTCATTTGTCAAGAAAAATAAATTAGACACTTTTGAATTAGATGGTTAAACCCACTTGAAGTTAACCATCATGGCAAATATGTCTTCATTAGTAAAATATAATGTGTATATCCTGGTCATGAACGACTTTAATGAGGGTATTAAGGAAAAGTTTGGGAATATTCCTTTAGCAGATCCCAACTTTAACTCTGACGCCCCATTAGACTTGGAACTTGGTGGTGATATCTTGAGTTATGCGTTTCACTCTCGAATTGGTTAATGTTTGGTGTCGTATAACTCTACCGCATGGTTTGATAACCTATAATTTATATTGAATTCATGGTGGAGTACCAAGCAAAACAATAAAACTCAGGATTTGAGTTCGAGAATTAAATTAAAGAAATAAAAGAAATATTTGCCCAAAATGGAGGAAAATGTTTGCTGGCAAATAACTTTGTTTCGCGAAAATCATCATTTTTGTTAATTAATATATTTTACCATGAGATTCTCTGCAAGTTTTCTTTAGAAATATAATTTTAAAACCATATTACATACTTAAAAAATAAATAAAATACTGTTTATTCATTCTATTATTTGATGAAAATTGATAATCTAATATCACTGCAAGGCAAGCATGTTTCCACCACTATTTTGTACCCGTTTGATGAAACACAATTTGATAAATAAATGTACACAGTGTGAACGCAAAATTAACCCCTGCAAATTTGTTCAAACGTGATACAAAATAATTGAGTAAAATATTTCATCAATGAGAATGTACCTTAACAATTTTGTTAGTTGTTTGTATATTAATTTACTTTTTTCAATTTTACCCTAATATTTAGCAAGTTCTTTGTTTTTATTTAAATCTCTCTGTCTATGGGAGAGGAGATTTTCAAAATATGTATCGTACTAATTGTATTGTTGTTATAATATTATGTATTATTAAATCATATTTACCTAGTCTATGATCTGATGTAGAACAGGAGTCCATAAACGTTTGTGCGACTACTGATAGACAAGAATCAACAATATTTGATTTGTGTATATCAAAAACAAAGTTGGGATTCTTAATGAGATTTACCCAGAATCTAGAGAAACAATAAAAAAAAAGGTTTAATTTAAAACAGTTTAATAATATGAAATAAAGAACTAGTATTTTTTATTATAAACAGGCTGCAAATTATTGAATCATGTATTTTTATAATTGTTAAAATAAAACAAATTAAATATATTTAAGTTCCTTTTACTAAAGCTCGATTTTCAAAATTTCCACACGATCAAGTTGCTTTTAGTTAGAGTTGGGTATTATTGATTGTTCATTTCTGCTCAGAACAAATTTGTTATTTTTGTTCAGTTGCAAATTTTATTCTGCGGTGTTTGATGGAACTAAATTATTGAACGATTTCTCTGAGAATGTATTGTACAAAAAGAACACAACTGCTTTTGGAAACAAATTTGACAGGATATTTAATATTGAAAAAATAATACTGAAAGAGAAATGCTACGTCCATAAGTAGTACACCAAGATGATCCTTGTTGCTGATGATTATTGTTGGACTATTTATTATTATATTCCAAGATTTTTTGGCTGGAATCTGGAGGTAAATTCGATTATTAATCGAATAATATAAGTTTTAGCATAGCGATTTTTTTGTTAAACTCAATTACAAATAATTTTTATTTTCTAAGCAAAAAAACATGTTTTTGGGCGTTAAAACATCAGCACAAATGCAGTCGGGTTCTATAGGGTATAGTTAATATATATAAAATACAATACATCGATAAAACTAATATGCAACCTGTTTTTAATTCAGCCAACACGAACGAGTATATTATTATTTCATACCTTAGTGGCAAGCTATTGCTTTTCCATGTGTGCACAACCTCGGGATCTGTAATGCCATGTAATAAGGCTTGATCGTCCAGAAAATCAAACATATATTTGATTGCCAGTGGCAATGCTGAACCACGATGTGCTGTGCTAAATATTGTTTCGAAGAGATCATCAACAAATTTCTGTAAAGTACCTTTAGTAGCTAGCAAACGGGTTAAATAGATTTCGGATACTAATTTATTGACACGTTCTCCCTCTTTTTGCAAGTCGTTGTCGTGATGTTTTACTAAATGCCAATATTTTATACCGTTCTCATGCATATCATTATTTAATGGGCTGCCAGCTCGACTAAATGTAGGCGACGACGATGTATATTTTGATAAGTTTAAGGTTTCGTACCTGTAAAAGGTAAAAAAAAGAAAATATATTAATTTATTGTGATATCTTATATATACATTTTAAGTATGTTATTGTTCACCAATATTGATGAAACATATATGTTTAAAAAAGTTCCTTACTCTAGATATGCACAATATAAGTACACTTTTAATTCAGCCCAATTATGAATAATAATTCCCCGAGAGTTTTTTCCCTATTCCCATTTTTAATATTCAAATTCAATGGGAAAAAACTTCCGGGGAATTTTTTATTCATAATTGGGCTGAGTATGTTATTGTTCACCAATATTGATGAAACATATATGTTTAAAAAAGTCCCTTTCTCTATATATGCACAATATAAGTACAGTTTTGTTAGGGGTAATACATATATCTTCCTCGTGGCACAAAGTGTAATTTGTTGACGTTTAAAAGATATATTTGTGATATAATTATAAGACACCAGAATGTTGTTATAGGTGATATAAATGATAAATTGTTTGATATTAATAAATCTGCTTTTGTTCACAATATTTGTAAGATATTGAATACCTATTGCTTTCATAATTTCCTTTCAACCCACTTTGATATAAAGACTCGCACTACTTCATTAAGAGATTACTTTTTGTGTCCCATTCAGATAGAATGGGACACAGATAGAATGTTTTCCTCCACCATTCACTTGTATACTTGTCCTTATATTTTTCTTTTGATAAAGGAAGGTATAGTGAGTAAGGTAGGAGACTCATGGATTCGTTGCAATACGGTCAGGAAGCAGATTTTAAAAAGGGATTTGGGCTTTTCTGACTTGGACTGTGTATTTTAAGATACGTAATTGAACGAAATAATTAATAAGGTAAGTTAATATTTGATGAGTTGAGTAGCAGAAAGTTAGGTTAGGTTCCATGGGCAGCCGCTCCTCAAGCAGCTCACTTGGGTCCATTCAAATCTGATCCCATTGTGATACCCAAGGGGTAGACAGCAGGGTATTTACAATACTTCCGTTGCCTCCTGATTAAACCAGCCAGATTCCCGGATGAAGGAGTAGATTCGTCTAAGATTCATCCTTGATAGCTCATCCAAGCATGATAGGAATGGAGATTCTAGGATGCGTTCCCTCAGGTTTGTCAGAGCCGGGCATTGGCAGAAAAGGTGATACACAGTCTCTTCCTCTTCTTCATTATGGCAGCTTCTACAGTAACAATTGTACCGTAGGCCCATTCTTCTAGCGTGTGGCCCAATAAAACAGTGTCCTGTAATAAAGGAGACAATTAGCGTTATTTGCTCACGACGTAGATTCGTCCTGCTGGCATCATATACGGGCCAGGTCGACCTCGCTATAGCACAGGAAGGTTCATTAGTCCACCTGTTTTGTTATAGTGTCTGCTGAACAGCCATCTTGCATTTAACAAGGGAAATACCAGAAAAGGGGTCGATTGCCTCATCATCGCACCCCTTTTGGCCTGATTTCCATCGTGCCCAGGGACCCATATAAGCGTTATCCTAGAATGTCTCGCTATCTCATTTAGGGATACCCGGCATTCCTCGGTTAATCTAGATGTCGTGAGGACACCCACTATTTCGTTAACGGCAGCCTTGCAGTAAATATACATACATATATCACCAGATATACGATAATACCTCAGCCAGTTGGATGCACGTTTAATAGCAGTAATTTCCGCCTGAAGAGCAGTACTGAAGTCAGGTAGCCTAAAGAAGGATTTAATCCCAAAGTTTTCAATATAGAAGCCTCCACCGACCCTGTTTCCCCTTTTAGAGCCGTCAGTGTATATCCTTATGACATCATCAGGGGGAAGGAGTCCGCTATGCCATGAATCCCTATTCGGAATCATAATATAGAATTGCCTATCGGGTTTTGCGATGCAGTAATCAACATTACCATGTATGTGCCCATAGTAATTCAATATCCTAGAGTGTCCAAGGTCCTAGCCAGACCACGAACATCCAGCATTTAGCCTCACAGCAGAGTTGAGAGCCATTTGTATCACCATCAAATCCACTGGTAACCAGCTTAAGATAGTAAAAAGTGCCTTAGTGGAAGTAGACCTTATAGCGCCCGTAATCAGTATCGCTACAGTCCGTAGTACTCGTTCGACGGCCTTCCGGTGAGTAGCATTGTCCAAAGCATTCCACCACACTAACACTCCATAGAACAAGATGGATTTAACAACTGCTTTAATGATCCAATTGATACCTTTTGGCATAATACCCCAGTTAGTGCCAATTGCCTTTTTGCAGGAGTAGATGGCCACATAGGCCTTATTAATCCTGTTCTGAATGTTTAAATTCCAGGACAGTCTCTTATCCAGAATGATGCCAAGATATTTCGGATTATCCCTGATCTCAAGACTGATTCCATTCAGTCTAGGTAGTCTAAAGTCATCGATCTTATACCTCCTACCTAGTGAAGAGAACCAGTTCCGTTTTTTGGGGGTTCACACTAAGTCGACTCGATATGCTCCACTCACTCAGTGTACTTAATGAAGACTCCATACAACTGGATATTGTATCCAGAAATTTACCAGATATTAGTACTGCAACATCGTCAGCTTACGCGACTGTTTTGATCCTTCTGTTGTCCATCCTGACCAACAGGGTATTCATAGCCAAATTCCACAGAAGTGGCGATAGTACACCACCCTGCGGGGTACCACGATTGGCCACTCTTGAAACATTTATGCCACCTAGGGTGACACATATGACTCTATAACCGAGTATCTCTCCGACTATTCGGCGTACACATTGATCAACCCCAAGTTCATCCATCGCAGATAGGATGGCGTCGGGCCTGACATTGTTAAAAGCCCCCTCAATATTGAGAAAGGCCACAAGTGAATACTCTTTATGTGATAGCGACTCTTCAATGCAGCCGACTAACGAATGTAGAGCTGTTTCCACAGATTTGCCCTTGGTGTAGGCTTGTTGGGATTTAGAGATGAGTTCCTTCGGAATGGTCATTCTCACGTATACGTCAATTACCCTTTCTAGGGTTTTCAGCAAAATGGATGCAAGACTAATTGGTCTGTAATCCTTCGGTTTGGTATGAGTCGCCTTACCTCCTTTAGGAATAAAAATTACTCTACACCTCGTCCACCACGTAGGAATATAGGTCCATCTGATACACGCTGTGTATATATTAATGAGCCATGGTATAACTATTACTTCATTTTTCTGAAGATCAGCAGGAATGATGCCGTCCGGCCCGGGGGATTTAAACGAAAATAAAAAGTTAATATTTTGTTGGTCCCCATTCAGTTTAATTACGGCCTCTAGTCGCCTTTTCATCGAGTTTACAAAATTTTCAGTTATCTCTTTAGTATTTTCCCCACCCACTTTTCAAATAAAGAGGGTGAAATGCTTCGTTTTTCAATGAAATGCTTCGTTTTTCAATATTCCGGCCTAAAATTTTCCACAGATGATCTATTGGGATAAGGTCTGGAGATTGCGGAGATGAATTTAAGTGCTTAGGCACATTATGCAATTGCCACTCCTTAACAATTGTGGCGGTGTGCTTTGGTCATTGTCTTGGTTAAAGACCCATGGAATTACAAGACCTAAATTTTCAGCACTTACTTTCAAATTGTCTTTTAAAATTATAAAATTAGCTCTGCTGTTCATTGTACTTGCAATGAATACAAGTTCTGCATCAGACATACAGACCACAACATTAAAGACCCACCGCCATGTTTTACGGTAGCACTAAGGTTTGAACTAAGGTGTGGAAGCATCTCACTATTTCTTTTTCTACTTTTTCTAATCTCAAATTTACTCTTATCACTTAATATTACAATACATTATTCCAGAAATACTGTGGAGAATATAAGTAGGTCTTTACCTTCACAAAACTTTAGTGCTACAGTAAAACATAGCCGTAGTCTTGTTCGATATAGAGAATGATACTGTTGGGGCAAAAGCAGCTTCATCAGCTAATGTATTACATTCAATTCTAATGTTGCTCATTAATTTAAACTTAGAATGGTATTTTATTAGAATATCTCGTATGTTTTAGTTTATATGATTTTTATTTTTTGAATTTTGTGTGGCATTATTTGAGAATTTGGAGTCTGAACAAATAATATTGTTTCCTATGAGATTCTTGTATTTGTCGGGGGTGTAGAAGATAGCGGTCGATTCCTACATAAAAATTGAGCAATGTGGGTCTTGATTACCAAAGAATTACTATTTTATTGATTTGTCAACTATTTGCTGTAAAATGCACTACACAATTGACGTTAAAAGTGACTGTATAAAGTTACTAATTTACTTCTCCCTGCGTTACAAATACCACATACGTGGCAAATGGCCCAAAATACATATTTAAATTGGAACCACTAAGTGATCAGACATTTCAAAATTGATTACAAAATCCTACTTTTCAGTCAGATAATAAAAACGTGCATATTGAATCACCCTGTTTATAAGGAAAATGTTTACATAACTTTTGAACACATGAAAATCCCATTTTATAATTTTCAAAAATTATAATTCAGTTGTCAATTTTGTGTAAAAAAATTAGAACAAAAAATATCCAATTTTTTAGTTTTCCAAGGAACAGCTTGGAAACAGGATACATTCCTAAAGAATGGAGAGAGGTTACAGTGGTATTTATCCCCAAAGCGGGAAAGGTAAACCATAGTACCGCCAAGGACTATAGACCGATCAGTCTGTCATCGTTTTTATTGAAAACACTGGAAAGATTGATCGATATCCATGTCAGAAGCATCCTCTCCCCTGACAATATCTGTAGGGCACAACGCGCATACCTTAAAGAGACCTCGGTGGAGACAGCCTTGCGTGACGTTGTTGGAACTATAGAGGGGACTCTTGACAAAAAAGAGTATGTTATGGCATCTTTCTTGGATATAGAGGGTGCGTTTAATAATGTGAATATATCCGCAATAGTTGATGCACTGGGTGACCTAGGTGTTGATCAGCGGATACAAAATTGGACCGAAAATATGCTTAAGAGCAGGGCCATAAACTCTAATATGGGTATTGGTAGGACAAGGAAAGTTGTGACAAGGGGCACACCACAAGGTGGTGTCATCTCTCCACTTCTGTGGAATCTTGTCGTAAATAAAATCCTTTTCAGGCTCAGTAGGACAGGCTTCTTATTCATGGGAAGTTTCTTCCCACAATAAGTGAACTCATGGAATCAGCTCTCAGCGTTCTACTATCATGGGCCAGAGAAAACGGTCTAGGTGTCAACCCTGCCAAAACCGAACTGGTTCTTTTCACCAGGAGAATTCAGACCTCCACGATTGGATGGTACTTTTCTAAAGATTTCAAGCGAAGCCAAATATCTTGGCGTTATTTTGGACTCTAAGCTCTCGTGGAAACCTAATGCTGAGAGTCGAATGAAGAAGGCAATATGTGCCTTCTATATATGTAAGAAAACCTTTGGGAAGAGATGGGGTCTTAAACCATATATTGTACACTGGATGTACACCGCGGTCATAAGACCTATTTTGATCTATGGGGCTCTTGTTTGGTGGAGAGCGGTGGACACCAAGACTCACCTCTCTACTCTAAACAAGGTACAAAGACTTGCATGTCTTGCAATTACTGGCTCTATGAATTCCACCCCTCAAGCCAGTCTAGAGACGATGGTAAATATAACTCCCCTTGATATATATATCAAATGCATTTCTGCTAAGTCTGCTCTACGACTCAAACAGTCGAGCGGACTGAAGCATGATCGTATTGGTCACCTCACCATCCTACAGAAGATAGGCAGGCCATTCATTGGGCAAGAAACGGATTACTTGGTATCTACACCGAATTTTGATAGGACGTTTAGGATCAAGATACCGACAAGGGATGACTGGGCCGCGAACACTGCCTAAGGGACGACGTGATCTCAGTCTACACTGATGGTTCAAAGACAGAAAGAGGCACGGGCTCGGGAATTTTCTCCGATGAACTGGACCTTTCGCTGTCTCTTCGATTACCGGATACCTGCACGGTTTTCCAAGCTGAGATATATGCCATCGATACAGCTGCGAGAAGAATCCGGGAACTGAATCTCGAAAATTCGACTATACATATTTACTTGGACAGCCTTGCATCCATCAAGGCTCTTAACTCCAACTTTATTAAGTCGAAATGTCTTCTCAACTGGATCCAATCACTGGCACAACTGACACATCATCACGTCGAGTTGATATGGGTCCCAGGATATGAGGGCATCCGGGGAAATGAAATATCCGACGAATGCGCAACGAACGGGTCGTCCCTGGACGTATCTCTTGCGCAAAGGGATATTCACACTCCCTTGGTGAACGTATCAAAATTGATAAATGAATGGGCTTTGAGTGAGATGGAACTCAGGTGGTCAAATATCATCACTTGTAGAATATCCAGATTTCTCTGGCTCATTCTGACAGAGAATAGGACTATGACTCTTTTGTCTCTTAGTAGGAATTCGATCAGGCTTCTTACGGGTATAATCACTGGGCACTGTATGATTGGACGCATGCCAGAACGTATGGGTTACCCACGTTATAGCTATTGTAGAAGTTGTTTGGATGAAGAGGAGGAAGAAACCTTCTATGTGACTGCCCAGCCTTACAAGAGCATAGAGACTACTACATCTTGGTAGAGCTCTTTTCCATGATCTGGACTGTCTCAGAGATGTGCCACTAGTAAATATGATCAGATTTATTAGAAGTACCGGCTGGTTCTCACGGGGATCACAAGAAGTACATAGTCAACGAAATTAGGGTGGCAACCATTATCACTTTATGTATATAAGGGAATGGTAATTCTAAGGGTATCACAATGGGCCACAAGGCCTCCGAGTGAACTCGCTAACTTGCGAGCAAACCACGTAACCGAACCTAACCTAAGGATAAAGGACATTTTCCAATATTGGAGGTATTTTTGTACTTTTATAAAATATTTATAAAGATAAAACAGAATCCTTTCAAAATGTCCTATTATAACTTTATAGCATGCATGTTTGTAAAGAAAAATTAACTATTTTATGCATCAGTTTTATTGGTTTTTATAGTAGCAATCTTATTTCAAAACATTTTTAATGGGAAACATAATGGTATTTAATAGGAATTTTTAATAACTCGAAAATTTTGCAAACAATATTTTATATATTTTTCCATAGAGATCAAGATTGCTTTATGTATAACTAAAATTAATTGCAAAATTTAAAAAAAAAAAAAATTTCCCCTGTAGACTTATTTCCGAACTTCGAAACGATCGGGCAAACTTAAAATTTTCAGGGAGGACTATTATATCCAGTGTCACAATACAAACAAAACCAAAATTTATTGTAGGCGTAACGCTAATAGTTTTATAATAAATAAATACGTACTTGTGAGATTTTTCATTTTTATCCGATAGTATGGAGAAATTATAAATTGAACTTTGTTTTGGTACCAAACTTAAACCAGCACCATCAGGAACATTATAATGCTGTAAAGTATTTAACTTTTTCCATTCGTTTTCTGTTTTAGATGTGGTATCTTCATCATATAAAATGACACGGCCTGTTGTGCCTGTTCGCCACTCTGAAAATATAGAATTATACAGAAATAAAGTAGAGGAAAACACATATATGTAAATAAAAGCGATCAGAGGTTGAATGACTTCACCCCTTTAAATGTTTTAATCAAGCATTGTTCTGAACTATTTTTATCTTTTAATTTAGCAACTACAAAAAAGGGAATAATTGATAACCTTATATTTTCTAAATTAATGTATATACAAAAAGCATTTAAAACATACATATCTGCAATACAATTAGAAAACAATCGACAGGAGCTTGTTACTTTTTTGAAAATCAAACTTTTTAAAAATTTCAACCCAATAAGTCGTAGTAAGCCGACCGAGAGCCAAAGTAATGAACTCGTAGGACTGGCTGTTAGCCAAGTACCCCCTGGTTGGAAACAAAAATAGCATTACAAATTTGTATAATAAAATATTTGTCTGTGTAAAGAACACAATCGAATTATCCTTTATGTTAAGAAAACTATGAAAACAATAAGAAAATGGATTTAATTTAATATTTTTTTTTTTTTTTTTTTTTTTTTTGCACGAAGAATACTTAATATTAATTTGTTTAAAACCCACATTCATCATACAACATGATTTCTAACGACTTGATTAAGATAGTGCTTCAACAAAAGAATGTAGAAGAATTGGCGCACAGTGGGAGAAATAAATCTGTAATATCTAAACGGATTTCCCGAAATTTCCGGCGATAGAAGATGTATAGTTGAATTTATGTTTAAAATTTGGACTTTAAAAACAAATTTAAAAAAGTATTTTTTTTTTTTTTTCATTTGATTGCGAGAAAGTACTTACTTTCATGATATTATTTGCAATATATTTAAAGAAAATAACAAAAGATTTTCGAAAAATATTTACTTTGGAAGTTGAGTTCAGTTAATAAGCAACTTGATAAGAAAAAATAGTTTCCACTAGAAAAAAAGAAATTTGATAAAATATATGTGTATCAGAAATAATCAACCAAGTAAAGAACTCATTACAACCTAGAAACTATAAGGGCCAAATATATGTATATAGAAGTATTAGTCACTGAGTGTCTATTAGTTGATACAACCTTCAGAGATATAAACAATAGAGGACTCAACCTATATGAGGCGTCTTGTCACCACTTCTGTTGAACCTGGCCATAAATTGTCTGCTCAGAAAATTGGATCTCATGGGTTATAAAACTGTCGCCTACGCGGATGACGTCGCCGTGGCAGTGTCTGGGATCCATTTGGGCACGATATCACAACGTCTGGAATATGCACTCAATGTACTAAGTCGGTGGAGTACAGACAGTGGATTGTGTGTTAACCCAAGCAAAACCGAACTTGTACTTTTCACAAGAAAGTACAAGATATCTCATTTCTCGCATCCCCGATTAAATGGTGTTGAGATAACACTATCGGATAATGCAAAATACTTAGGAATTATTCTGGATAGTAAACTATCCTGGAAACCCAATACCCTTTCAAGGACGTCGAAAGCCTTGACGGCTATGTATGTCTGTAAGAAAGCGATAGGTACGCATTGGGCGAGAAACTTCGGTTTCTCAATTCCGTATAACACGGAAGCAATGGATGGACCTTTACTTGAAGCAACGGGTCTCTCAGTCTATACAGACGGTTCTATTAAAGGAGATCGAGTTGGCGCAGGTGTCTACATTCGGGAACTCGACATTAGGCTATCTTTTAGACTTCCAAATGAATGTAGCATAATTCAGGCTGAAGTATCAGTCATCAAAAGGGCGGCTAACTGGCTCAGTTATAACAAGATATCAGGCAGGGATATTCGTATATATACTGACAGTCAGGCCGCAATAAAATCTCTAACAGGTGTATATACAACATCTAATTTGGTCCAGGAATGCCGGGCATCCTTAAACAGGATGGCGAGACATTCAACAGTCGTACTCAAGTGGGTACGTGGACACGGAGATGCTATAGGCAACTGTGTTGCTGATGAATTGGCGAAAAAGGGCGCCATGCTGCATGACGGACACATAGACTTCCTATGTGGGATTCCGTTATTCAAGTGCAAGCTTCACATTAGTAACTTCTATTATGAGCTAGCTCAGGCAAGATGGGACAGTGAACCCACATGTACTATTACCAGAATGATGTGGCCCCGACTGGATCGTGGACGAACAACATATATTCTTGGCTTAACTCGCTCACAATTGAGCGGTATGGTGGCGGTCATTACCGGTCACTGCACTTTTGGCAATCACGCGAGGAGACTTGGCTTGCCCTATAACGACTTCTGTAGAAGTTGTCAAAACGAGGAGGAGGATGAGACAATTTTTCATCTTCTCTGTCACTGCCCGGCATTGGAAAATCTACGCTTAAGGTTTCTGGGACATCGTTCCCTAATTAGTTTCTCTGAGCTCTCGAATTTAAGGCTTGAGTGCATTTATGCCTTTGTAAGGCACAGTAATTGGCTAACCAGGCCTAATATGGGGATCTCCATGGAGTGACCAATGATGACCCACTCTTCTTTCTCCTTCGTATCTCTTCTCTCACTATTTAATCCTAACTAAAAACTAACTGTCCCATTCTCTCTTTTTCACATCTACTCTGTTCTTCTCTTCTTGCCTATATACTTTCAGGTAACACAAAGGGACCTATGCTTGGACCCACGTGAGCTGCACTTCTTCTTCACTTCGCGGCTGCCTGGAAACCTAACCTAACCTATGTCGAATTTCCATATGGGTGATTTTCGGAAATGGACGTTATATGGGTGCTATTGTCAAATATATACGGATATTCGCAAAATCCAGTAGTATGATTTTTGGATAGACATTATTTATCTGTATCAGAGATGTGCATGAATACCATTCAAATGACATATTTATTATTTTGCAAAAGTGAATGTTGAGTTATCATTATACACAAACTAAACGAAAACTGTCATTGCATGATTCACCACAGCAAGTGTTTTGTTACAAAATGCATGTAATTGCTTGCATATTCTGCAAACTCTTACCATTCACAAAAGCAGCGAATCATGAATGTACGAAGAGCTTTTTTAATAATTATACGCTTTCCTATATAAAGTATATTTGAATTAATTTAAGACTGTATTAAGATGGATTTTTCTTGCATATTTATATTTTTTATAATACGGAAAACACAATTTTCAATATTTTTTATTATTTCGGAGTTCATTGTGTCAAAATAAGACGAAATTTAGTTCTTGAAACACGCACGTAAACTTATTTAAAACAAATTAATCCACAGATTTTGTACTATGGATTCAAATTATCATCAAGCTTTTGTGAATCATTTGAATACTTTGCATATAAGTCAAAACACAGTAATCATTTTGAGTTGTTATTGCTAACGGCTCTTAAAAAATGATTGAATAAAATGACAATCAATTTCGGGACCGCAAGCAATATAATTAGCAAATGTTGATGATTGAAAACACAATATATTAGTGATTTAATTCATATAGAAAAAAAGCAAATCAACTCATGTACATCTCTGATCTGTATACAATTTTTTGTTGAACCCTTTCAAGGGTCTTTTCCAGACCATAGTGACCTACGTCATTATTAACTGGATATCACCAATCAGGTACCGTATTGACTTTGTTTTGGCAATTGGCACCACGAAAAAGCTTGCCCAATAGGTAATTATGAAAAAGATCCAATGTCTCCACTACGTCGAGTTCTTCATACCGTGCTTCAGTGTCAGATCAGTGTCTACTAAAATAGGATACTGTATTAAGAGGTGGTGATATTGTGGAGTAATTTTCGCCTGCGATGTGATGCAGTAATCATTTTTACCGATAATCGCATTGTTAAAAAAGGTTAACGACATATTAAGCGATTTTGTTATTCAGCAAAATTGTTTAACGAGAATCTCTATCGTGAAGTAAGCTTTTGTTTTTAGCTAAACGATTATGGACAAAACCAAACGACAACTATTTTTTATTTGTCGGCGTCGTAATATTTCCCGTATAAGTGGTAGTTAACGGTGTGTATGGTACAATATACTGCAGCGCAATATGAGTTGTTACTGGAGGACGATTTCCACCAGCTATTGCATACTGTCAATGGAAACAAATGCATGTATCTGTTGCACGGTTGAGGCTAACCTAAAAGTCTTGAGGACGGTGTGATGATGCCTCAGGTGTTATGAAATTTTTCAAAGGAGATTTATAGTGGTAAATCAATGAACGTGTATTTGCCACTTGATTTTTTAATTGTAAAATACGTTGACATGTCGTGTGAGAATGTCGTTTGTATGCCATTCGATCTTATTAATAAGTTTGTTTTTATTTCCCATACAACAAATTTCAACTTCCCTGCACTTGACTTGTAGTTTCTTTACAGTCAATGTGTATAAAACAGATAGGGATTTTGCCAAAATAACTGTTGAAATTTATCTCCATTTTTCTCATATCCATAATTCATGCTTTTTTTGTTTTGGTTAGAATATGAAGGAAAAATTAAAATGTTACGTTTTTACGTTTTTTTTTTAAAACGGGGTTTATTTCCTTTAAATAAACCGGATACTTTTGATTGCAAATAAAAGCAGTTTTAGTAGTATATTTACTGATAGCAAGGCTGCCGTAAACGGAATAGCGGGTGTCTTTACGACATCTAGGTTAACCGAGGAATGCCGGATATCCCTAAATGAGATAGCGAGACATTCTAGGATAACGCTTATATGGGTCCCTGGACACGATGGAAATCAGGGTAATTATATAGCAGATGATCTGGCCAAAAGGGGTGCGATGATGAGTGAGGAGGCGATCGACCCCATTTCTGGTATTTCCCTTGTTAAATGCAAGATGGCTGTTCAGCAGAAACTATATGAGACTGCACAAAACAGGTGGACAATTGAACCTTCCTGTGCTACAGCGAGATCGACTTGGCCCGTATATGATGCCAGCAGGTCGAGTCTTCTTATAGACTATAGTCGTGAGCAAATAAGGCTAATTGTCTCCTTTATTACAGGACACTGTTTAATCGGGACACATGCTAGAAGAATGGGCTTACGGTACAATGATTACTGTAGAAGCTGCCATAATGAAGAAGAGGAAGAGACTGTGTATCACCTTTTCTGCTAATGTCCGGCTCTGACAAACCTGAGGGAACGCATCCTCGGATTTCCATTCCTATCATGTTTGGACGAGCTAGCAAGGATGAATCTGAGACGTATCTATTCCTTCATCCGGGAATCTGGCTGGTTTAATTTGGAGTCAACGGAAGTACTATAAATACCCTGATGACTACCCCTTGGGTATCACGATGGGATCAGATCTGAATGGACCCAAGTTAGCTGCTTGAGGAGCGTCTGCCCATGGAACCTAACGTAACTCTAACAGCGCTTATGATAAACTCAACTCACGACTGCCACTATTTATACACGCGCCATCTATCGGGAATCTTCTACAATGCTCTTAACGGACATGCTAGTACATTCGAATTCTAGAGCTTTCGATGTTAATGTTAGCAGCTTAAACATGCAGTGTTGCCATACCTACAAACAATGCTAATAACCACATGCTATCAACATTGTTGATAAGTAGAAGCTTCTACTGATGTATGTGTTTATAAACATGATGAATGTTGCAGGCAGTCGTTGCGGATCGTTAAATTCAAATCGCTATTGCACATTCGTAACAATATCATATGAAAATTTTAATTCATAATAGAAGAATGGGGTGTACAAAATTTAAGGTCAAGGCATATGAAAATATAAACCAATTACGTAGTGAATGAAGAAATTATATAAACCTTACTTTCTGTGTAATTTGATAAAGAAACATTGGCCCATAATCATAGTCAAAAATAAAGTATATTTTAAGAGAAATAATGTCGTCTTTACTTAAGAGTGGACTTTAGGTCTACCATAGACAAGTTAAAGTATACTTCTGACGTTAAAGTCGACTGTAAATATAAAACTAGCTGAAGTTGTTTTTAACTCAATTAACAACAGCATCAGCTGTTCTTCGCCATGTAAAAAAGTTCGACAAATGTCAAAAATGTTTAAGTTGCAAGATATTGGGAGAGATTTTGCAATTATTGAATATTGAATCAATAAAATTAGTACCAAAATAGAATACATTTGATATTAATCTTTCCTTTTCTATTTTTCCACCACAAACTGTTTTTTTCTTAAGATTCCCGGTTACATTTATTGTTTGTCACTTTTTGTTTTTTTTTAATTTCTAAGTGAGCTGTTCAGCGATGCCACTTTTCTATATTTTGTTGTATATTGTATGAAAACATTTTCTACATTTGAGGTGACACCCAGTTAAAGTCGGTTCAATTTAAAACATACTTTAATTTTGACTATAGTTGGAAAATAATATAAAGCGGGTTTTTATTTTAAAGTTGTTTTTAAAAAGAACCGACTTTATTGTTTGACTATGATTATGGGCCATTGTCTTCTATATTGTCTTAAAATATGTATTAATAAATTCAGTACACTGTTTCAATTTAAATAATTTATTATAAAAACTACTTCCTAAGTAATTTCTCCATGTTATTTTTTTGACGAGCTTTGTTCTAGTTTAAATTATCTCGATAAATTTCTATGCGCATTTTGCTGGATGTTTAGGCCAGAGCATCAGTAATCCTTTTGCCAAAGGCTTGATGACATACTTAATTGCGATGATTATATTTTACAAATATTTTATTTTATTTTTTTGCTGATTTCATTGAAATTTGGTGCACATATTAAAAATGATTATAGAAACTAATTTGTCAATTTTTTTTTTAAACGTAAAATGTTTAAGGATTTTGAAGCGATTTTAAGGAAAGGGTTATTTGGAGTTATTTAAATTTGGCACAAAGTTTATTAATACAACTTTAAGAATATTTACCAATTTTGTATGTGTTGTCAAAAATATAGGTACAATTACATTTTTAAGATTCAGGATATATCGGTGGTAGACGTGTCCTTGCCTACCAAATAAGATACAAAAATTTGAAATGATTCACAGTACGGTGCGTTTATTTCTATTAAAAAATATTAAAGTTAATAAACAGTAAAATATAAATAATTAAAAATAACAGAACCAACTTAACGAAACAAAGCACTGCAGTTAAATGGAACAACTAATAGGTAATAGGTAAATAAGTCAAATAAACAAAACATAAAGGCGGCTCACAGGACGCCATATAAATTAAAATCCATAATTTAACCCTCCGAAAGTCTCAACTGATATAGTTGATACAAGCAACAATCTTTTAATTGTAAATTTTTCACTATTTTTTTAAAATTCTGTAAATTTTAAGCTATTTTTTGATAAAAATATATTTTTACTGCAATTTTATTTTTATTACTGTTTTCATGTTTGCGAAATAAATTATTAATCACCCCTATCGCGAATCAATATTTCCCATGAAATATGTTCCCTTTTCCCATTTCCATTTTTAGATGGAATTTTGTAAACAATAACCAGCTGTTACGAACAAAATCAACTAATGTGAATGAAAAGTTCATGGGAATATCACAATAGTCATTTTCCCTTCGAGGGAAATGGATATTTCATGGGAACATAAATTTCACATGTTTTTCACGATAGGGGTGAATATCAATTTAGTCTCAAGTGAAAAAAAATTGCGACTAACTGAGGGTTAAATGAACAATTTAAAGACAAACAAAATAAAAAAAAAGTTTTGCTCGACTATGAGATTTCGGGGACATCACCACCCCGGCTAGGATTCACTACTACAAATAAAGGACAGCATGTTTGGAAACAGGGCGCTTTAGTATTCCTGTACTTCCTTCAAATACCTTTTCTTCGCCTCCAATCTCCTCAGGACTCGGTTGGGTTACAAATTAGAACCAAATCGCCAATAACAATAGACTTCGTACGTTGACACCATGTGGAAATGTGGCAAATATTCTTTAATCCACCCGTTCCAAGGGGGATCTCTCGCAGCTGACGGGAAATGTCACACTGCTTTTTTAGTACAACGGGCAGTTCGTCTTTTGCTCCGGCAAGAGTATTAGGACAACACAGTTACTTTTAAAGAGTTCGGCGAAAAATGATGTAGTTCAAAACCAGCTGGTTTATGTATGTCCAGCACTTATTCGGCAATTTCAATGGATCTTGCTGGTACCGGAAAACTATCCACAAATCATTCACATAATGATAATGAGAAATCCATTCCCAACATCTAATAACTTATCTTCATTCAAAGGCTTTTATTTAAATATAATATAACAGAATTAATTCAACCTTTGAATGATTAAATTGTTGTTAATTCAAATCTAACTAATACAAATTGAATTAAAATATTTTTTCATTTACAAAATGAACTGAAATAAATTTACTTAAGCCTTTTTGTATTAGATTTGAATTGAAGATAAATTAAATCACTCAATACATTTTTAAAACTATTTTGGAATGGATATGAATTCAAGAAAAATTTAATGATTCAATAGGGATTTATTCTATAAAGCATATTATTTACGCTAAACGAGATAAAATATGTTTTGATTTAAAAAATGGTGTAAAGAATTAATTCTTTCGAATCTTTGGCGAAGAAGCCATACCAAAAGTCATAAAGAGCATTTATTAGAATCAAGTGGTGCTCTATTATCTAAGCGCCAAAGGAATATTTGAGAACATCTATCTTCAAGAGCCACAAAAACCTGGAGAAACATTTCTTTGATGCCACCACACACTGCAACAATTCGAACATTATATATATAATAGAGGGCAGCGGTTTATATTGCTGCGGACCTTTTAGCAGATTAGAATTTAGAAGAAAACCTGGCTTATTAGCATTAACCACTCCAAATTTCAAAAGCTACCAAGTTCTGTGTGAACAAATCAGCAGCTTCAATAAGCGATAATTTACATACATAGCTCTTCGACAAATTATCATTCATGATGGATTTGTAGCCAGCACCAAATTATTTGCATCTTTCGCTCTATACCAACAAGTCTATTTAAAGCCATGGGGCAACACAACATCATCTGTACGCCACAAGAGCCGTGTTTGGATTCTACCATTTTCCGAGCCCGTAAGTCATTCCTTGATATGACCGGCAATAACTACACACCAAAATTCTATATTTTAAAATAATTTGCAACCAAGTCGTAATGTCTTTGCTCTGGCTGAACAAAGTTTTGCTTACTCTTCATTTTCCCAAATACGACCATACAGTCACACTTTCATCAGGTAGACCCAGATGGAAATGATCCAAACCAATCATTATATAATTTAACAGACAAACCAGAATGACCACTTAAGTCCATATTGACGCTTTGACCGGCACACAGAATGTAATGTGCGGATTAACTGAAAAAACAAATTTCAAGTATCGCAAAAACTGAAAGTACCTGCTTAAAGAGCAAAAAATTCTACATCAGCAACGTTATTTTTATAGTCACGGGTTGAAATTACATATTGTGAGAAAAAACCTAAAAATGTGATAAAAAAAAATTAAAAATTTGCGCAAATAAATACTATTTGTAATAAGTAAGTTCAAAAAATTAAAAAATCTAATTATGTAACCATCAAGTTCAGGGGGGTTACTCTCTATTGCGATGCGAAAGAAAAATTGAGAATAATTGAACAATTGGTACCCTTTAATGCCTTTTCGCATCGCATTAAAAATTTGTTTATAACGTTTTTATCTACAAGTTTTGACATTTCATTTTGCAATTATTCGCTATTGTTTATTTTGTGGTGCAAGTGTTGTTTCTTTTTGCGAAATCATTTGCGTAGACGACGCAGGGTACCAAATTGTATTCTTATCGTATTTACCTTTCGCATCAAACTTGCTTCCGCATCGCAATACAGAGTAACCCCCCAGGTATTTATTGATATGTTTTGGTTAAATTTAAATTATTTGTGGAAGTGGTTTTGTTATTAGTTTTTATATTGGAAGTGCAAAAAAAAAAAAGATTTTATCAGTTCAAATGGATATAAAGTTATTTGTTGGGCTCAGTTGGGCAGAAAGTTTAATATAATTTAAAAGCCTGGACAGTTAAGCGTTGTTTTAGAAAAAATTGGGTTGCGCATCGATGCACCTCATAAGTTATATGCAAATTAGTAACAGCATCACCCGTTAATTGTAGCACTTTGCGATTCTGCTAAACGTTTTATCGCTACACAGTGAGGGAAATTAAAAAAAAGTGTAAATAAATCTGTAACTTCTAAACGAATAGCCGGATTTTAATAAAATTTCCCACGGCTATAGAGAAGGTGTTGATATGCCTCCTCTATATTTTGAATTAAATGCAAAGAAATAATGTTATTTATTTCTAAATGAGTTCAAAAATCCGATGAATTTTAGTGGCAGGTGTTGGGAAAGATCTCTCTCTATCACCATCCCATCACTAGTTAATATAATGATAATCATAAAACAATATGGTAGTTTTTTTTTACCAATAACATGCATAAATTTAGTGTGTCTCACTGATGTAGTTCTATAGATGTAGGAGAATTGTATGGGGGGATCCGACTCCCCTCTCATATACTCTTCCGATTTTGGTGGAACGTTTGTTTTTAGAGTTACCCACAGCAAATTTAGTGTGCATAACTATTGTAGTTCTATAGATATATCACAGTTAATAATTATTTTATATCCCTAAAATTTTGTTACAATATGCGGATTTGTATAAGAGCTACCCACGTACAATTTTGCGAGTGTCGCTATTATTGTTGTTGAGATATTAATAAATCCGGGAAAAAAGGGTCAAATTGCTTACCCTTCATTTTCCCAAAAACGACCCATCCTAATGGGGTGTTAGCAGCATATGAACCATTTTCATCCAGAGACACAATTTCATCAGGAAGTCCCAGATGGCAATTATCCAATCAGAACTTTGGGTACAAGATCATTATATAATTTTAATGGGCAAACCAGGATGGCGACTTAAATCCATATTGAAGCTTTGAGCCCGCAATTTTAAATTTGAAACTCCATAAACGTTTCGCAAGGCATATTTTCTCTGGCTTCCAATTCCACTTACATGCAAATCAACAACTGTTGCTATTTCCTTCGATGCCTTACAAGCATACCAATTCAAATTCAATTGACTTTGATGCCACTGAAGACCCAGTTTCTTCACTAATGAGCTGTCCACCATAGTTACCGACGAACAATCATCAAACAACGTATATATTTAAATTTTGTTACTAGGATCATAAAGTACAATTGACAACACTCTTCAATTAAAATATCAAAATCATATAAAAAAAGAACAATACATTATTTTAACGAGACAAAACTAAAGCACATGTTCAATAATAATTACATATTTATTAAATTAATATTTAGTTGCATATCCATTATTTTTAAAACTGCTGCGCATCTGCGTGGCATGGAGGCAATTAAATTTGTTATTGCTTCTCGAGAAATTTCATTCCACGCATCTTCCACACGCTGGAAGAGCTCGTTTTTGCAGTTATCGCGTAATGTTTTTCGATCTACAATTTCCTACAGATTTTCTGTGGGATTAAGATCAGGCGATTATGCTGGCCACTTTAAAACATCAATTTTATTGTTAACTAACCACTCCTTCACACATTTCGATTAGTGTTTGGGGTAATTATCTTGTTGGTATCTCCATTTAAGCGGGATTTCTATGTCTCTGTACATGAATCGATCCATTATTCCATTTATTTGATAAATTGGGCCGATGCCATATCCAGAAAAACATCCCTAGACCAAAACGTTACCCCCTCCGTGTTTTATTGTGCCTTTACTATAACCGAATTCCATGCGAACCTGTTAAATTAAATTTGGATTCATTGGAGAAAAGTACGGTTTTCCATTGCGTCGTAGTGCAGTTAATGTGTTGCTTTGCAAAATCAATTCTAGCCTGTCTATTTTTCCGTAAGATGAAGGGTTTCTTGCACTTCTAAAAGATTTTAGCCCAACTTCTACAGCTCATCTTTGGATTGTTCTGGGAGAAGCGTTTAATGATAATTGCAAAGGCAATGGACTTTGAAGACACAAATGGATCCCTTATGTACTGTAGTCAAAGAAGCCGAAGACCGAAAACGGCTTATCACTCTCGAAATTACGCTGGATGAATATCAAATTTTTTTTCCAATGTACGTCACCGATTCACTATTATTAAAAACTGTTATTATTTTTTCGCTTAATTGATCTGAATATTTATTACGAGCCATTTCGTTTACTAAATGACTAAAAAAGCAACGTCGACTTTGAAAGAACGGAAACAAATGGTAAATCACTCAAAATTGTTCCTATACACTTTTAGTGATCTCCGAAAAGGAATAACGGTATTTGTTGTTGGTAATTTCATACATATATAACAATAAACATTCAAGGTTAAGTGCTTTAGTGTTGTCGCTGCTGTTTCAGTCATAAACAAAAATTTAAAACAAGTAAGAGAGCTATATTCGGATGTGCCGAATCTTATATACCCTTCACCAAATTATACTTTAAAATAAAATTTAAAAAATTCTTTTTTTTTTTAAAAAAATGTTTTTCGAAATTTTTTTTTAAAAGTTTTTCCGATTTTTTTTATAAAATTTTTTTTAATATAAAATTTTTTTTTTTTAATTTATTAGTGAAAAAAGAGTTTTTTGTGAAAAAAATTCTGGTTAAAAAATATTTTTCCCGATTTTGACCCATTGTAGGTCCAACTTACTATAGCCTATATATCGTTGCAATGGACTTTGAAATATCTATCATTAGATATCCATATTTTCTATATTTATGACTTAGTACTCGAAATATAGATCAAAAATAGGCAACAAAAATAGAGGTTGTCTCGGATTTTTGCTCATATCTCCGTTATTTATGGACGGATTTTGATGATTTTTAAAGCGAAAGCATGTTTGACAGAATTATTAAAGATTTGGATCCCGAAGATATCTGGGGCATTCAGAAAATTGATTTAAATCGACTCCGCTATCTATAAGGATCCAGAATGTATATACTTTATAGGGTCGGAAAATTATATTGTGGATATTACAAACGGAATGACAAATATAATTAAAAGCAACAAATTTTGTATCTATATTTTTAAAATGTATAGCGTGCATTCTTTCAATGATAATGAAATTTTACATGAAATTGCGATTATTTCAAATTTTTTGATAAGTAGAAGTCCTGCTTTAGTTTTGTCCGATACTGTATTATATAATTTGTTCATATCTTTTATGAAATATTGTCAATTTATTTATTTATTTATTTATTTTATTTATTTCATTTATTCAGAATCAAGCCCTAAGGGCCAAATATGATTCAAATTCTACTCAGAAAAAAAATAAATCGAATAAATATAAATATCTTAAAAAATGTTGTTGAATTTTTATAAATATTTTCGTTAAAACCGGTTTACGATCTTAAAAAACGGGTTCCAATAAACCGAAAAGTTAAAGCAAACCGAAACCCTTCATTTTATGAATTATACTATTTTTTACAACGTTCGAGTCTATTATTATCGATTGTAGCGAGTCAAACGTTAACGGTGCCCTAAGTACTGCTTGCCACCAAATTATGCATGTTTTTAGCATTATAAAAATACTCCTCATATTGCCTTCGACATAAGCGCAATGTGCATATTATTATACCTATGAGATAATATTTATTTACAATAAAATAAATTAAAATTTGTTTGTTTTATTTTTAAAACTATTTGGGAAAACTTGGAATTAGCCTATTGTGGATTATTTGATAAAAATTCTAATATCGCTGTTCTTATCGCTTGTTGCTTATATAAAAAACGAAATCGTTATTCTTTTGTACTCACCTAAATCCAAATCATCTTTGCGTGGTCTCTGACTTGCTGGTATATTACGATAAATGGTGTCCAAACACTTTTCCTTTACTTGTCCGATTGTGTCACAATCTAAAACTTTTACTGGCACATTTTCGGTATGAGATGGTAGCATCTCCATATTATTACAAAATATTTGCTGTTGTATAATACTGGCGTACACAGTCATTGGCTTGAAATCGATTAATTGACGTATAAGCTTTTCCTCACTCAATGAGTAGCGAGCTTCATGTGTACACGCATCAACGGGGCCCTTATCCACTTGCCCTTTGACGGCTCGGAAAAGCATATATAAAGGTTCACCGGCACATTCTTTAAGGAATTTATATAGTAAAAAGGTGAACCATGCGCTAAGCATTTTTTCGGCTACACTTTCCGTGCGTCTTAATAGTAGTTTTGGATGCGATTTACCTTCAATGCATTTTTCGATTAGATCTCCTAACAAAGTTTTTAAAATATCCGTGCAATATTCAAGTTTGGATTGCAACGTAACCATAATTAAAGAAGCAACGTTGACACGCTCACGCATTGAAAAATAACGATTCGATTCGAGCGTTCTTATGAAAAGCAATAGAAAAGTTTTATTCATAATTAGTTTGCCAAAGAGTCGTAAACCATTTTCTTTGCGCAATAATTCTGGTCTTTCCCATTGCAACACAATGTGGTCTTCATGGTTAGGAAACAAGATTTTCATCGCATATGTACAATAGTCCAAAAATGGTATACCGCCTGATGTTAAGTCACCTTTCAAGAGAAAATTATGTTTGTTAATTATTAATAGTCAAAGATGATTTACAAATGAGTTCCTTACCCGTTAAGTCTGTCATTTCAGTTTGTAATTCAGCAAAGGCTTCTTTACATTCGGCAGCAACTCTTAGTTCCAAGATATCCATCTGTTCCTGCATGTTTCGTAGAACACGATTCGACTCGGATGTTTTCTTTTTGTAAGCTACCAAAAGTGCAACAAAAATCAGTAGCAATACTATAACACCAGCTATAACAACAGCAAATGCATTTTTGCCCAGATCATGTATAATATTCGGGGAAGCGTAACTTAGCACACCAATTCTATATTTTAATGATCGTCCCACACGTACTATAACTTCAGGTCCGGAACCATCCATACCACTACTAAGGTCACTGTTATCATCGTCATCGTAATCAGCTCCGCTGAAGGGTTCCGGTGGAGGTCGGCATGTTAATTGTTGACGCGACAAGGATGTTATGTTACAGAGCTTCTTGCCAATGAACACTTGAACATCGGTTTCTTTGCAGGCTCGATCTAAGTTACGGCCATTTATAGTCAAATATTCGCTTTTATAATATTTAACACGTTCCTCAAAGTTGAAGTATATCGGATTCGGATACAACTCAAAGAAGTTGTTATGTTTTTGTGAAAGATTTTGTACCTGCAAAACATTATCCATTAGAAATCCATATTCGAGTTTTTCGGGATTTTCAGCATCTAACAAATCGGTGTTGGCCATTTCAATAGCCGGCGAATCGCAACTCATATCGGTTGGAGATTTTACCACACACTGGCTTAAATATGTTATGTTTTGATATATAACATACATACTGGGCGCTTGTATATAATTGAATTGGGTGCCAGTAACAGTAATTTCGATACCGCCGGCTGGTACGCCCTTCGGGGTTTTCAACTGGCCACCTGACGGTCCTGAATAAACTTGCTCAACTGTGGGGTCTAGCACATATTTGTAGTTATACTCATTAAACTCACGTGGTCCATTATCAAATGCCATTTTAAGGCGACCCTCAATTATGCCAGGTGAAGGAGCTGTTTTACAAATAGCTTGATTTACATCCACACTCAAAATTTCACAGGGCAAATGATCATTGATAAACGCTTGAATTCGTGAGCCAGCATTTAAATATTTGCCAATTATACGTATTTGTGTTCCACCCGATACTGGACCATATTTAGGACTAAAATTTGTTATTTTCGGATCTACAAATTCATAGTCCTCCTTCGATTCGCCACGATAATCTCCAATTTGCACTACAATCCTTCCATTGCGGTACATCTGTTCTCCAGGACTATCGACTGTACACACAATTTCTTTCGTGTCTATGTAGTACTGCTGGAATGGCATACAATTTATTCCTGCTATACGGACACCCGAATAGATATCAGTGAAGTTTTTTCCCAAATTTATGCCGCGAATCGTTATGTTTGTGCCACCTTCCCAAGGGCCATTTTTAGGACTAAATGAATGGATTTCAGGGTTGGGGCAAGTTTCCATGCGATTTAACCAATCGGTTTTGCCTTCATTATTATTTTTATTACACTGCTCTTCTACTTCGCAGGTATTTGTAGATGAACACCAACCACAATTGTATTTTTCAGCCAAGGCCAAACACATTCCGCAGCTGTCGGCCATATCACGGCAGCGGTAAATCACCACTGAAATAAAAATTTATATCAAGAGATAGAATATTTACATCATTCAAGAATATTTACATTCACAATGTGTTAATAAATACAACTAAGCCTGCAGAAATTACAATATATACAGTAAATATTGTGAGACCAGTTATTTTGGAACTCAACTGAAATACGTCGTTTTATTCTTACTCAAATTTAGAAACAAAATATTACAATCTATTATTGAAAACATCAAAAATTTGATTCAAAACTATTCTGATATTAAAACAATCTTATATACCCTTCACCAAATTATACTTTAAAATAAAATTAAAAAAATTTTATTTTTTTTTTCGAATTTTTTTTTTTACATTTTTTTTAAAAGTTTTTTCCAATTTTTTTTAATTTAAAAATTTATTTTTTTTAATTTATTAGTGAAAAAAGAGTTTTTTGTGAAAAAAATTCGGGTTAAAAAATTTGTTTCCCGATTTTGACCCATTGTAGTTCCAACTTTCTATAGCCTTATATAAATCGTTGCAATGGACTTTGAAATATGTATCATTAGATATCCATATTGTCTATATTTATGACTTAGTAATCGAGATATAGATCAAAAATAGGCAACAAAAATAGAGGTCTCGGATTTTTGCTCATATCTCCGTTATTTATGGACGGATTTTGCTGATTTTAAATAGGAAACTTCTCGAAAGCATGTCTGACAGAATTATTGAAGATTTGGATCCCGAAGATATCTGGGGCATTCAGAAAATTAATTTCAACAGACGGACATGGCTAAATCGACTCCACTATCTATAAGGATACAGAATATATATACTTTATAGGGTGGGAAAATTATATTGTAGAAATTACAAACGGAATGACAAATTTATATATACCCTTCTCACGAAGGTGAAGGGTATAAAAATACACAGTACAACTTTTTGTGTAGCACAGTTTGATTTGATTTTTTTAAGTTCTTATTTGGCCGAATAAATTCATAACGACATATACCTTCGTATAGATAGTCGAAATACTGCTTATTATTTTACAAATTAAAGGCAAACTAATCAGTGGTTGAGAATGAACGAAAATAAAAATCTAAAAGATAGTACGAAAGTAAATTAAATATTATATTTGTATAACCATAGACAACATATGTACCAAGTTTCAAATATTTTTTTTTTTATTTCCTTCCTAGTATATTTTTTTAAAATTTATATCTCTTTTTTGATTTTTTCGATATAAAGTGGGAAAATTGTTCACCACCATCTAAAACCCAAATGCTGAATATTTGTGGTAAATCGGATAATCATTAGAGGTTGCACATTTTATTTGGAAAAATTTTATAGAAAAAAATCTAATTAACAATAGCTTTTGCATTTCATTTACACATATCTGTTTAAATATAATATATAAAAATTGTTCGTCATCGATGACCTATTATAATTGATACCAAAAAAATCATACATTCTTGCATACCTCAAATTTTACATTTTAAAATTTTTTAAAGAAATTTTATTTTTAAAATATGTTAAAAACAAAATGATTCCATTATCACATTGTTATCTTTTCTCCCAAATTGTCTATTTATCCAATTTAAATTTCACAATAAATAATTATCAGTTACATTTAATAAATCTCTTGCCTGTTAAACTGATTTTTGAAAGCGATGAGTAATTGTGTACAGGAAACTTTTAAATCATTAAATCATTAGTTCGAGTGTATATTTTCATAGATTTCGTAATTGTTGCAAAACAATGACATGTTCCAAATAATATTAAGTTATGAATTTTTCAAATTGTGGTTTGACCACAAGATTTACATGGACAATAATCCAGCGGGACCGTTATTAAGTACACAAAGTCACCCAAGAACTATTTTTTTAATATTTATTTCACCACCAAAATTGGTGAATAACTTTGTAATATCGTGTGTATGTAACATTGTGATATATTCATATGAGTATTCAACAAAGTTTATATATTATTGATCCTTATGAAATTCTAAGCCGATTGTCTGTCGTCTGCTCATTTGCCTGTGTAAAATATTCTCATGTCAAAACTGAACAACCTAATTGAACAAGATTTATATAAAAATGTTTAATTATTCTCCTAAGCAGTAAAATCGTTCAAGTAGATCCAGAGCTATAAATCAAAATAATATTTTTCAAATTTTGTTTAAATGTATTGCAGATAATACCATGAAATTTTGCACACGTAATTCCTACAATATAAAGTTCATGATTTCTCCTAGCCCCAATACAAATTTCTGTCCGGAATGCCTATAGAATATCGGTATTTACACAAAATTCAGCACAATTAAGTGTCATTCGTTGGACAATACTGCAAAGTAACTTCAGAATTACGCACGACCTCGCGTATATGATGATATCTAATATCTAATCGCCTCTCAATCCAACGCATTGGATTGACATACTGGTTAAATAGCGTCAGTTACCTATCTGGTAACTTGATCAGCTACGTAACTAGTTATTTTAACATGTACGGGGCTAATCAACCTCAAAGAGTCAGCTAAAAAGACATATCACAGGCAGTACAATAAACGATTGCATGTAAACAAACCTTTCTTCGACAGTTCTCTAATGGATTGCTTCTGGTGTGTAAAATAACTACTTTCTAAAGTGTAGTACAAAATAACCGTTTAAAGTTACTTCACTATAGGTTACTAAGATACACTAAAGTGACTATTGACTTCATGCATGTTACATGGGATATCAGTATACTTAAGCAAAAATAAAAATTAACTGTATGAGAATTATATCAACACAATTTGTATAAAACCAGTTTGAACGAATTACACACAAAACAGATTACTAAAGACTCGTAAGTGACAATTATCATCTCGCTAGATTACCTGGGATGTATAAAATAACCAATTGACTTTTCTCAGCACTACAAAGAGCACATACGTGTCAAATGGGCCAAAATACATAAATTGGAGTCAGCCAAGTGATAAGACATTTGTGACGATTACTGTCTATAAGGGATACATTGATTACTTGCTTAACTGCTGGGATACATCAAAACGCGTTATTGCATGTCAATCAGTATGGGTTAAGGCGAAAGTATAGTACTACTGCTCTACTTGGTGGACTTACTGATTTAATACGACAGAAGATTAATGAGAGGAAAGTGAGTGTATTGGTTTCGCTGGTTAATCTTTAAGTTGTATGACATGTTCAAATTTTCAAGTTTTTCATGTAAGTTGTTGCAATCGTATCTGTTTGGGAGGACGCAGTACGTTGAAGTGAGTGGTACGAAGTCACATGCTTTAGAGGTTTCAAGTGGTGTACCTCAGGGTTCGGAAATTGGTCCACTGTTGTTTATGATTTATCTCAATGACTTTGTGAATATTTTTGATGTTACTACGTTTGAATCTATTATATATGCAGATGATATTCAGATTTTGTTTGCAACGAATAACCGTGTGTTGGAAACTGAGTGTGAGTGGTACCATCAGAAGATTATTTTCACTTGATCTGTACCTTCCACTTCGTATTAGGAGGGATGTTGCCTTGGAGATATATTCAGGCACCAACAGTACATTCTTGAGGAGAATCCATCTTACATTTAATCGTATGATGAGATTTATATACCGATTAAGAATTAGAACTCATGTCTCTCCCTTTGTTATGTATTTCATTGGGTTTATATTTAAAGATTTCATAAAATTAAGAATGCTGTTACTATTTCGTATATCAATTATGACGAATTGTCCGAGGTATATTGTACATAGTTTCCAATTTTCACGATCTTGTAGAAACCCACAGATAGTGTGTCACCGTATAACTTCTTCCATTTATGCAAGATCACTTCAAATAATAAAATTAAAATTATTTTCTAAGCGTACACTGAAACAATACTTTGAACAAAATTTGTTATTTTGTGTGTCCTTAATTTTATTAATTCTCCCCTTTGCATATTACCTAATACTTGAAATTTATATACAATTGTTATACTTTAAGTTGTCGTTGCAAAGGTCTTTGAAATATCTATCATTAGATATCCATATTGTCTATATTAATGACTTAGTAATCCAGATATAGGTCAAAAAATAGGTAAAAAATCGAGGTTGTCCTGGTTTTTTCCTTATATCTCAGCCATTTGTGGACCGATTTTGCTGATTTTAAATAGCAAACTTCTCAAAAGCATGTCTGACAGAAGTATTGAAGATTTGGATCCCGAAGATATCTGGGGTCTTCAGAAAATTGATTTCAACAGACAGACAGACGGACATGGCTTAATCGACTCCGCTATCTATAAGTATCCAGAATATATATACTTTATAGGGTCGGAAAATTATATTGTGGAAATTACAAACGGAATGACAAATTTATATATACCCTTCTCACGAAGGTGAAGGGTATAAAAATGCAATTAATAAATAACAAAACATTTATATTCTTGAGGATAATATAAAATATCTAGGAAGTATTTAAAATAAAAACTCTAATTTAAACATGTAAAATATTGTATATTTGTGGAAAAAAGTAAAATGCGGTCCTGCCCCTACACAACAGAAGATCTAAACTTTATTTAAAAAACAATATTCTGATAATACAAAATAAAAATCTGAAAATAATAAATAAGATATTCTCTTGATTTACTGCATAGTAACTTTAACCACATAATGTTAGTTATTTGCATGGAAACTGACTCTGTCATTTAATGAAAAATGCAGAACGTCTGCATATGAAATCATAAGAAATATGCTAAATAACCACTAAGACTCTTTTGTAATTAAAGAAGGTTAATTAATGGTTGTTTTTTTAATTTTTGTATACTTATTTTATAAAGGTTTAAATAAACCAGGTTTCATTACACCAAAGCATTAACATTGATTTATTAAAAAGAGTAGACACATTAATATTAAACAATTGTATTATGTCTATAGTGGAGAATGGTGTATAGCTTAACATAAACAAGATTATATAAAATTCTTATTAGAATCAGAAACAATTGTTTAATTTTTTTGGAATTTCGTAAAAAAAATTTTTGAAAATGTAAAACTTGGGATTTGAGATATAAATGTAATTTTAGTATTTTTTTGGTGTCATGTATCATGGTATCATCCATGAAATATAAAAACAGTTTTTTATTGGATTTTTTCAACATTTAATTTTTTAATTTGTTTGGAAATATTGTTACTATATATAAAATGTGCAACCTCTAAACGTTATCCGATTTTGCTAAAATTTTGGTAGCAAAAGTGCAAAATAATAGCCACCTAGTATACATATATATATGTATATTCTGCGATTACTTATATACATTATAGAAAATATATATACAGTATATAATATATAGGGAAAGGGAATGTTTGAATACTCACCATGAATATCGTGAGGATTATCTAAAGGCTTTGAACCACCCCAAATGACGGCAAATGTTGCTGTTAAATTTGGCGATCGTGATGTATACTGAAATTCCATGTTGTCACAATATATAGTATCGCCCAATAGTTGAGCATTTAGGCTCGTCACACGGCCTTCGATATTGAACTGACAAACAAAACGGGTTTGCACTATAAACTGTCCAATGATATGCACTTTCACCTTAATCGATTTACTAGTACCAGCTGCCACTAAAACTTCGCTTCCATCGCCAGTGGCATTGATGGTGGGACAGAAACCGGGACCAGAACGATAACTGGGTCCTATACGGCTCACCCCAGTAACCAAAATATCATTGCGACAGTTTTCCGCTGTATCATGTGTACAACGGTGTGCCTCAACACACCAATCGCACGGAAATTCAGACGAAACGCATCGTGTACATGACGAATGTGTACTGCAGTCGAAAAATGTGAAATCAGTAGATACTAAATCCGGTCCATTGCGAGTGCGTACGGATAACTTGGCTGTGAAATGGTGTTTTCCTTGTTGAATTTGAGGCAGCATGTCAGTGCGTGGAGTTGTACAATTAACGCCATTCCGCTTCTTTGTGGCATTTGTAAAAAGAGCCTTCTCTTCGGTGGTAAATGCACATACAAGATTTTCCTTAAGTTGAGGCAAATGATCGATTATTAATTCTAAAGTACGTGCCGTGGTGCGTTGTAGTTGGTGCGGCATCACGCTAGTTATGGTGGTACATTTACCGGTCTTGTAGCTAATCCAGTAGAGCGGGTCGTTCACATCATCTTGACATGTAGATCTGGGGGAACATTTATTTTCCAGCGAACACCAGCCGCAGTACGGATCGCGAGCTCCTAAGCATTCGCCACAAGTCTTGTAATCACTGCAGTCATATACTTTGGTTTTGGCCACTTGATACTGCGACATAACGTACAAATGTAGATTTTGATTATCGAAATGCATGTCACGATGAATAGGAGATCCAATATTTATTGGTATGTTGGCATACTCATTTGCCACCGTACTAGATTCAACTACAACTTTCTTTAAATAGCCATTTTTAGTGCCAATGAATGCCACTGTATAACCACTGATGCTTGTGGCTGCTATCGAGGTTAAGTTGTCTTTGAACATGGCCACAGGAACGGCAGTGATGGGCTGATCTCCACCCAAAGGTGAATTAACATCAAGGCCACAAAAGTCTTCGCCAATTGTTTGCAATTTAGTTGGTACACAGGCCATATTGGGCGATATAAAATCTAGGCCTCTAGAGCCCACACCGTTGAAGCAAGACTTAATGTTTTGCATGAATTTCCGGCGTACCGCTTTCAACGAGTAGATACATAAAGCTGAATTATCTGTTGACTGATTGCCCCGTCCCTCAGAGAAAACGGCAAATAGAACGTCATCTTGGGGTGTTATCGAAAGATTATCGGCTAAATCTGCACTAGGTTTACCCAGATAAGCGGCCTCCACCAGATTGTACTTAGTGCCGCCCTGCTCAGTGCTTATACAGTCCACGGGAATTTCTGTATATGAATAGTAATTGGAATCTTCTTGACAAATGCGCACAAGTTTCGTGATATACTCTTTGGGATTCGAATGATGATTGTGCTTCAATTGTGTGGTCAAAAAGTAAGAGAAGCGCTCCGAGCTAAATCCATAAATATAGGTTACCAAGTATCCCTCGCGAGCATACGAGTTTATAAATGTTCGTGTGCCCGTTGTAACAGCCGAAGAGGCAATTTGAAACATTTTGGTTTTTTCTAACGAACGTGAAGCAACCGCAGGAATTTCACTGCGATAGGGCGAATTATTTGTGTATGTTACCCCCACATACATGACATTTGTGACAGGATGTTGTGGAGGTCCCGGTGCAATAAATGCTACAGTGGAAGAGTTGGCATCATTGGCCACTACCGCGTCGGGCACCTCTTGTTCAATAATTGACACATTTTGCAAATTGCGTACTGTGCATGTACCTTGAAAAAGACTGCCACAGACTATTAGACGCGATGTTGCACGATCGATTAGTAAAACCTTATTATAATTATCGGTGGGTTTGCGTTGGGCATGTACGGGACAATCTAGAATTGAACACTCGACTGAGTCATTTTTAGGGCCCGTCTTAACGGTCTCATGAATATGTAAATCGGGTGATAATTGATACAATCGATTAACTCCACCAACGTAAACACGGCCAGTAACTGTGTCCACAACCAAATGATTTAGTGTCGTATCAAAGTTAACTTTATGTGTAATAATTGTACTAAAATTTTTATTCTCATCGGATGATATTGATGACGTCGCCGCTGAATTTGACGACGATGTACTTCTGTTTGAGTTTTCAGTTTTTTGAAACTGCTGCAGTCTAGAGGATGTTGATGAAGATGAACCATTGCTGGTGATTTCTGTTTTCAAATCCGCTGTCTCAAATTTGCCAATTCTATAAGGAGAAGTGTCAACATTTGTAAACAATATCCCATTACGAGCTGGCGTTAATAATGTCCCCGTTGACACATGTGTTTGATGAGACGACGACGATGATGACGACGACGACGACTTTAACGTAGAGGTAGACGATGGTATTGTAGAAGTTTCCAAGGATTTTTGGCTACTAATTTGTATAGATGTAACACATTGCATAACCAACATAACTGTTAGGAAGGAAAGAATATGTATCTTCATTTTTTCACAACATATGGTTTCTGAAAAAAAAAAAATATGTAGACGCAAAATTAATTTTGATATTATATTTATTGAGTTTTTTTTCATTTACATAGACATAACAATTACTGAATAACATATATTTTAATTATCATTTGTTTAAGTTATACAAACAACTAGTATAAATATTGCTTCCCTTATTTCTGCTACTCTGCTGGAAGTTTTGACACATATTCTAGAGAGTAAACCGTTAACGGTATCTTAAATATTGTTTGCCTCCAACTAAGGCTTGTTTGTAAGCCATTATTAATTATTACTTCATCTACAAGTCTACGGCAAGGGACTACGTATATATATCTTATAATAACACACTACCTGTTTGCAACTTCTACGAGGTAATATTTTCTTTCAAATAAAAAGACTACAACTCACAAAATTTTGAATTTATTTTGTTTTTATATATATAATTATGGATCCACCGCCGTGTTTAACGGTCTTCTTGGGCTGTGGTCAGATCCTCTCAAGCTTTTTTTCCAAAATTATTTCATCAATCCCAGATACCTCTTGCACCACAATTTCAATATAGTTGAGTATCCGAATCATTCACCTAGTTCTCAAAATGGTCACAAATCTTCTCAAGCATTTTTTTTTTTTTTAAAGAACTCAAATTTATTTAAATTCCAATATTACTTCCGATATCCTAGAATTATTTCACATCAGAAATTTATTTTTTATAGTTCTGGAATTATTAAAATGCATATTTCAGATATATTTTAAGTACTATAATTCATTTATGTTGACTGTTAAGTACTTAACAGTGCTATGTTGACTGCAACACGATCAATATTAAAAAATTGTGTTAAATTCGAATTTATTTTCACACCATCCCAAATGTATACGAATTTTTTGTTTAAATTTCCGTTTAACTTGTGAGAGCGTACTATGGGAGTTTCAATATTTATTTTTTTTATATTTATTTTCAACAACCTAGCCTATTGGCCATAACCGGTTATAAATTTCTACTTAAAAATAGTTTATATAGAGTACTGGAGGTCTGAAATCCTTTTTGTTAAGAAACATCAAATCTACTATAATGAATGTAAAATAAATTGTATAAATCTATATATATATAAAAATGAAATGATCCATGTATGTAATGTCATCACGTGAGAACGGCTGGAGAAATTTGTATGATTTTTTTTATTCGATTTGAAATGTTCAGGAAATGGTTTGTAAAGAAAAAAAAATCAAAAATTCGGAAATTTAAATTTTTAATATATTGCCTTGTTTTCACTTCTCATTTGTCTTAATAAAATAAAATTTTTGTAAAAACTTAAAGATCTAACATTAGTAAATAGATAATGGGCGAAGCCGGTGCGGTCAGCTAGTAAAATATAAATAGCAACTTTGTATATATTTTTATTATAAAAATAGCTGACCGCACGGTAGATGTTTACTAATGATTTGTAGCAAACACATATACCACCACCAATTAAGATCTTTCTAAAGTTTAAGCGTAGGTTAAGTAAAAAAAATTGAGTAGTGAAAAGGAGGCAGTGTTGTTAGCTCTTTATGTTTCTCCAAAAAATTTATCTTATTATGAAAAAATTTGAAATGAAAAGGAGTCAGTGAAATTTAGTACTTTGAGTTTCCTAAAAATATCTCATACTTAAAAAAAATGAGAGGTGTATCTAAACAATTTACCGAGTTTTACCATGAATTTTTAGATTTTTTTCTTTACAAACCATTCCCTGAAAATTTCGAATCAAATACAAAAAAATCCAGCCATTCTCACGTGATGCCATTACATATAATTCTATGGCGATTTTTTAAAACGAAAACATAAATATTCTATATTTCTTACGATGGTGCTATTATTTTGACTGCACAACATCTTTGTATTTTTCAAAAATACCATATAATTAATTGATAGGGTAATATTTCTTAAAGAAAACTTTATTTAATTAAAATTACTATTGAAATAAAAATATTTTCCATGTTAATTGGTTTAAGGTTCTGCGGTGCTATTATTTTGACCGGCACTGTATATATTATGTTGTTATCCCATGGAATACCAAAGATTCCAAATAGTTTGAGAATAATAGTTTATTACAAAAATGAACATTAAATTTATCTAAAGAAAAAATGCATGTTTTCTGAACTACTGGCAGTTGGAATGAGATAATATGGGTAACTTCGATAAACTTATGCCTATATACACATCCTGGATTTATTAACTTATTGTCCGCTAATTAATCTGTTTAGTTTTTTGAGAAATACATACAAACATATGCATATGGGCATTTCCATGCCATGACATTTGTACAAAAATTAACAATAAATTTATCGAAAAAAAACTCGTGTTTTCTGAACTACTGACAGTTGGAATGAGATAATATGGATAACTTCTATAAACTTATACCTATTTATTAAATTATTGTCCGCTAATTAATCTACTTAGTTTTTTGAGAATGTACTTTAAAAAAAAAAAAAGTACATTCAACACATTGCTCAAAATATCGACCGAAATAAGGGTATATTTGTAGGTACTGCTTTTAATTTATTAACCAAATATTTGTCCTTTACAATCCGTCATATTTAAATAAAAGCAATCTCGTTGATTTTATAATAAATAAAATTTAATATGTACGTGACATACCGTACGCGACAGATTTTTCTCTTGTAGTAATAAAATATATTGTATATAATATATATATGTATACAAAAACTAAAAAACTAATAAAAAATATATTTTCGGTTTCAGAAAACAAGGATATAATAGGAAGAAGAAAAAACTGACTAAAATTCAATTCTTACTACCTATTAATTGGGTGGTTAGTTTTCACCGCCTCCTAATACTAATTAAAGTAAAAAAATAAATATATTTTTTTTATTATTTCAGTCTACATATTCATGGAATTACCCATATGTATGCATGCATGTGTACTTTTATTAAAATATGTGTTGTATTTGCTTATAATGGATTCAATATCACTTCAGATGGAAAATGCAAAGTTCGTTTGATATCAAAATAATATTCATATACATACATGCTTTTTCACCCTAAGTGTGCTAAAATTTAATATTTTCCTTGTTTGTTATATATTAAAAGTGTTTAAAATAATTTTTAAGATGTAAAATTTTAAATTTTATATCATTTGAAATTAAGTTTTAATTTTTTTTGTGTCAGAGCTCCGCGGGTTAAAAATTAAAAAATCGCGCGATTATTTAAAAATAATTTTTAATTTTAAATGAAAATATGTTTTCACAATATATATCATATGAAAGTCTAATATGTATTCTATAAAATTTGGAATATATAAAGGTATCTTCATATCGGTATATTTTTAAGAAAAATGCTGTTTTTTTAAAAAAAAGTCAATATTAAAAATTACATTTATCGAAGTTCGTGTTATACATGATCATGTTATATGTCATTTGAAAGCTTTTGCCAAGATCTCTCAAATGATATATAAGAATTCGCTATTGGGTAAAATAAATAAATAAAATTTAGAAAATTGCACTTTTGTAAAAAAGTCACTATTTTAAATCACATTTATCGAAGTTGGTTCCCAATGGGTCAATACACCAGATCATGTTATATATTATTTTAAAGCTATTATCAAGCTCTTTCAAATTAAATACAAATTATGGTTACATTTTAAATCTCCTAAACCTAATGAGAGAACAATATTTCCCTAAAACTTTGTATAATTAATACTACAAATTAATTTAAAAAAAAATCATGTTTATATTTATAGTATAATAATATTCATAAACTTATGTGAGACACTGTACATAGGTGTATGCATGTATATATGTATATGTCTGTACATATGAATTAATGTATGTAATATTAATAAATATATATAATGAAAAAAGGTTACTTTAGCAAAATACGTTGATCCTAATGAATTAAATATAATAATAATAACATTTCCAAAAATCTACAGACGTTACATGGATATTGAGACAGTTTGTTTTTTTCAGATTTGTTATACCTACCGTACTTTTGTTTGGTCTTACCTTAAATGAATTATTTTGTTTTTGTTATTTTGGTTATCGAAAAATGTTGTCATCCACCGGCTGCTCTAATTATGTTATAGTTTCAGAAATTGTAAAATAAACATATCTTTACAATATCGTTTTGTATTTTGTTAATTTATTTCACAACTATTTTTGTTTAATTACAATACATTTTCATATATACATACGTATGTGTATACATTTTCACAAACAGTATTTCTTTTTTTTAACCACTGGGACATATAGTGTTTTGTTTTATATCTTACTGAACATGCCAATAGTATTTTTGAATGATGTTAATAATAATAAAATAAATTGCTATTTCTCTACATTATATATTAAGCCAGTCTTTTTTTTTTAATAAATTTCCTGTTGAATTTTATATATACACTTATTAAAAACAATGCACATCACTTTCAACATTTAAAACATAGTTTAACAAGCATATCGTTATCTCTTTTCTTCTCTTTTAATACTGCAATCATACTTTTTAACCGTAACAAATACGCGATATCAGGCTATCTCTGTTTAGTATTTTTATACATAAAAGAATTGTACATATATTTTTACACCCCTGTTTTAGCAAAAATTAAACAACAATTTGAATTTTAATAACAAATGTTAGGAGCAGGTTAATTAATTATATTTTACAAAGGTTGTACACACGAAACAATTTATTTACGCAAATTTTTTATCAAGACTTTCTATTAACCAGCACCAGTGCTTGCTTAAACACGATATTCTGCAATTTACTAATTATTATAACTACGCCCAGGGATGATAATTTTAGTACAAAAGTACTTTTTAGCTTTGCGATTGCATGTTCAAAAGTACAACAGGTACACCAACATGTAGTTTAGTACGATATTATGTTAGCGAATGGCTTAAATTGAACTTTCTAACTCAGCACTCAGATTTTTCTTACATTTTATATGTAATAAAATTGTTCGTACTAAATTTACGAATGCGCTCTTATATTTTAGAAGTTAAAGATTTTGAAAATTCCCTGTGGAAAATGTATTTTCTGAAAACTTTACGGCAGAATGCCGGCTTATTATGGAGACATGTTTATGCAAGTCCTTTTTCAAAATACTACAGAGTTCAAAGAAGACATTTATTTCGCAACTGTAAAAGGTTTACTCAAGTTCAAAAGAGAATATGAAAAATGAATGAATTTCAATTTCTGCATTGAAAAAATTATTTTTGTCTTATGACAATTTTAAAAGGATTTGTCCATTAAAGTACATTTCAGGGCAAAATGCACAGTTTTTATAGACTATAGTACAAAGTTGTAAATCTTTTTTACCATCTCTGACTACGCCTATATAAATTGGCCGTTTTTACGCTAATAGGCATTTTACACCTACATCTAAGGGCGTTAACAAAACAACCTTAAGGAAAAATGTCTACATTTATTACATTACATGTTTTTGAATATGTGGTGAGTTTTGATGGTGAGTTTATGCATCAAACTTTTTTATTTAATAAACGTTTTTTGAAACGATTAAAATACAATAGCATAAAGAAACAAGAGAAACGTTTTCCACATAGAAATGAAGGATCTAAAATAAAATGAAAAAGTTCTAAATGTGTTAAAAAAATTATAAAATAATGTGTGTTAATGAATTTACATTTATTAAACTTTAATTATTCGACAATTTATAGTTAAAATTTCAAGACTTCTGACTTGTTCAAGTCTCTCAAGAGGGTGTTGAATTCACAGGGCAACGTAATTGCGAGAGAATAATATTGAAAAATAGAGTGTCGGACTACATGATATACATTGGTTCTAAATTATTATCAAAAATAAATTTTACTCTCTTCACATAAACTAGTAATATGTGAAATCAAAATAGTTAATAAAAATCACCATAGAAATTTTATATTCTAAACTGCAAAAAATATTAGAATAGTTTGAAAAAGAATTTGGCAAAATATCAGAATTGTTATTTTTCTGACTGAATAATAACTAATTGAATCAATACAACTAAAGAGAAGAATACAAATTACAAAAAAGGTATTATGAAGATCACTGGAAACCTAGTTCCATAAGTCCTTATAGATAACTATGGCAGAATTCTAAATTTAGTGTTTTCAAACCGGTTAACCGAAAAACGGATTACTTCGCAATTTTTCCAGAATCAATTACAGATAATAATAATTTTGAAACTATTATAATTATTATTAAAATTCGGTATAATTCAAGAAGACTAAATCTAATTAGCCCTGCATTTACACATACAAGTAAATTGATGAAAGTTGAGAATACGTATTGTCGAAAATAATAATAATAAATAATGAATATCGTGATACTGGATCGCGGTCAATATATATTGAACGTGTAGCAGAAACCTACAAGTTGCTTGAGTGTTTACACATACAAGTAAATTAGGGTTCTATAGTCGAAACAAAAAGTCGACTTTTCGAACTTTCGACTTTTTTCGATTTTTAAAAAGTCGACTTTTCGAACTTTCGACTTTTGGTAATTTATGAAAAGTCGACTTTTCGAACATTCGACTTTTTAGTTAAATCGACTTTTTTCCATTTTCCGACTATTTTCGACTTTTTTGAACTTTTTACCATTTTTTGTAAAAAATACATGGTTTCTGCATTTATTGCTAGCCTTGTGTAATGTTTAGCAATAAAAATTAAATGTATTAAGGCGATAATATATAATATGTAGAACATTTACTTATTATTTATTTTTGCATACACTGGAAAAAATGTAAGTGTACCAAATTGCAATAGCATAAAATTATTATGATATTCTGCGCATATTTTGTTTTATTATAATGTTGCAATTACAAATTCTTTTAACAATCTTAAAAGTCGACTTTTTTCGACTTTTCGACTTTTATCGACTATTCGACTTTTGCGATAGCTAATCGAATGTTCGACTTTTTTCTGACCAAAAAGTCGACTTAGACTTTACGACTTTTTTCAGCAAAAAGTCGATTGTTCGAACAATCGACTTATAGAACCCTAAAGTAAATGTTCATTTTGTAAAGGTTAGCGAAGGAAAAAGATGGCTCCAAAAAGCCACAAATATAAGAAAAATACAGCTAATTTAATAAATAATGAATTTAAATATCAGCATGTGTTATTTTTAAGTTCATTTACCTTAGCGTTTACACATGACAACAAAGGTCATTAATTGTTATGATAAATATTTGTCAAGTATAGACAGCTGGTTACTACAACAATACAATAACAACAGTAATGTGTAACCCCTTGGAACTGTAAAAAAAAAATTACTTAAACTTACTTTTTAAAATGAAATAGATTTTTGATCACTTTCAAATATTTTACGCACATAGATCGATGACAAAAACTCACCTTTTTAAATAAAAAATAGTCTTTTGACTCTTATAACAAATTTAAAAATGTTTGAAAAGTTAAGTAAGGTGTTCTTATTTTAATTGTATAAAAAATCTCTCTCAATATTACGTAAGTTTTCTTCATGTACTTTCGGCGCACTGTTAAAAAATTTTGTTTTTGAATGCGGCACGGGACATCGAAATACGTCTATATATATAAAAGAGTAACGTGACTGACTGATTCATTCATCATCGCACAGCCAAAACCGCTAAAGCTAGAAACTTGAAATTCGGGTAATGGGTTCCTTTTACAACGTGTAGATCCACTAAGAAGGGATTATTGGAAATTTGGGGGATAAATTGGGCAAACATGGATTTTGAAAGCCCTTAGGCCTGAAAATAGTATTCTATTTTGATACTTTTTTATTAAAATATATTTTCTCAATAAAAATTCCATGCACTATTATTTTTAAGTAGTACGTATTACTGATAATTAATTGGAACTTTTCGAAAATTATTTCTACACGGGCACAAAGAAAAGGCCAACAATAGGGTAAAAAATTTATTACCGAAGATTAACGAATTTATAAAATAAAATGGACAATCCTAAAAAAAAACCTAACCCACTACATGAAATTCGATTACAAACGTACTTGGTACTTTTTCAAAAGTATTTTTTTTTCCTATTTTATATTGTGTACATATGTTTAATTTGTTTAATAAAAATTGTTGCGCTGCCATTGGGATTCGAAACCAGTTTGTTCTGCTACAAAGCAGAAATGTATAATGCCTCTCAACAGCAGTGCTTCTCAAACTTTAACAAATCTATGGGTATTATTAACGTTGCTGTAGAACATACAACATTGAATAAAAGCTTTGAGTTGAGCATTGCAACACTAAAATGATTTATGACTAACATCGAAAGCTCTAGAATACGAATATTCTAGTTTAAAGATCATTGTAGAAATATAGCTTTCTAGATGGTAGTGCAGTGCATATAAATTGGCCGTGAGAACACCACAAGAGTCAGTCTAATTTGAAACATCATTAAGTAAAGACATCAACTGCATTGCCAGTATACTTGTACATTATAAAGTGTATGTGTATTTCTGCGAATTGATAAACGTGTATAAAGACATTGAGTGACTATTTGAACTCTTGTTGTTGTACATTTTAAATAAATAAAGAGTTGTTACAAATTTTAAACTACTAAACGGCTTTTATTTGCAATCAAAAGTATCCGGTTTATTTAAAGAAAATAAGCCAACGTTTTAAAAAGGTTAATAATAAGCATGAAGTTTGAGGAACTAAAAGTTGAACAACTCAAGAAAGAATTGAGTAAGTTGGAGCTACAAACAGCAGGTAACAAAGCAGAATTGCAGATTATTTAAACTTATTAATGGTGGAATTGTGAACTTTGATGGAATATTTAATGCTATGTTCACATTTGCAGAGTTAATCACCTCAAACGTGATTAAGCTCTAATCACTTCAAATTGACATGATTTAAAGTTAATCATTTCATTAATCACGTAGAATCAACTTAACATACCTCAAAATGATTAGGATGTAGCACAGTGTTGCCATATAATTTTTTAAGAAAACTTTTTATTTCTAAAAAAAAACTTATTTTTCAACAAAAAAACTTTTTTTTAAGTACATACATACTAAAATTACAAAACCCAATTCGAACATGAATCAGACTTAGATAATTTACGTGAATTTAGTACTTTAAATATATTCAAATCAATCTTCCGATTTAGTAAATGAATTTGGGGACATTTAACTTATTGATATCATTAATTTACAATGTTCCAAAAAACCTTTTTTTTAAAAAAATAAAACTTTTTGCATCTTAAAAAACTTGCAAAAAAAGGGAAAACTTGACAAATGGTAACACTGATGTAGCATCAGCCACAATGAACGTACCTTTCAAGTGTACTACCGATAAATAAATTTTTCATAAGCCACAAATAATCCATCAATACTCACAATTCCATCACTAATAAGTTTAAATAATCTGCTGATAACTTTATTAAATTATTTCTTTCCATTTAGAATACTGTAAAGAAATATAAATTAGTTTGTTGTTTTTTTTTTTTTTTTTTTGTCAACTTAATCACTTTACTGTCCACTTAATTATCTCAAATGTAATGTGAACGACGCGTTTGAAATCCCAAGTGTGAACATAGCATTAGATGATTCCATGTGATTATTGAAATTATTAAGTTTTAATCATGTCAAGTTGAAATGATTAACAAATCATTTAAATGTATGAATAATCATCTGCAAATTTGAACAAGCTATTAGATTCACAATTTGCTTTACTTTAAAATTATGTTTTTTGCATAGTTGTGTTTTTATGTTGTATATTTACACTATGTCTCCACGTACAATTTATTTAAGTACCAAAAGTAAAAAAACAAAGAAATTAATGGAAAAAACCCTTCAACACTAAATTTAAGCAAAATACCCATCAGTTTTTCATACAACTTCTCGCATTGAAAATTTTGTATTTGTGACGAACGTTTTCTCCATCTAAAGCAATCAGCATTCATTCTGCTGTTGTTCTGCCGACGTTTTTGATTATGCTTAGCAATAAAAATTGCTACGTGAAGACTCACCACCTGCCTATACTCGACAAATATTATTAATAACAATAATGACCTTTGTTGTCAAGATAAAGTTGTCTGAGCAAAAGCACTAACAACTTTGTCATAACGAAGCAATAATAATAAAAAATGAAGACTATTACTGATAATTTTTTATCTTGACAACCATATTGACGTTTATCATTATAAAAATTTATTAGGTATAGACAGGAGCTTAGGGTCAAGCAATCATTGCGCAATGAGTTGCTACATATGGCAAATGCTGTCTACACATCGCAAATTTGACAATTACGGCAATAAATATTGCTACGTGGAGACATAGGGCTAGGCAAATTTAGTATAAAAATAGAATAAGAAACAATAATAAGTAATTAAGAATCGCTAGTATCTTTGACAATAATTTTGAGTTGCTAATATGTATACAGGTTAGTTTATTTTAAATACAGAAGCCAATTGATTAAATTAGTGTATATCATAGTTTCGAGTAGACGTTATAGTTTTTGTTTAGATGTAATTATTTCACGTGCCGACGTGGCACTTTTATTGTCTAAAATCTATTTTATAAAAGCAATTGTACGGCAACTCCATTATTGTCTTAAATATAAATTAAACAACTGACCCGTTCGATGCGGTGTTCATTTTGTTGAAGTGATTCATATCTCATTTATAAACTGAAAATTTTCGAAAATACTGTTTTGTTTAGTGAATATTATAATATACTCACGTCAAATACATTTTCTATCGCAAAAAAAGAATTATAAAATTAGTAACAATGTCGGCCGATGTGGCAGAAGCTGTGCAAAACTTAGAGTTACCTCCATTGCGTACATTAAATGACTTCATTTTAGGCTCTGCCCGATTTCAGTTGCCTAATCTGAAGGACTTCGATAAATGGGGTAATCGCGTTGTAAAGAATCTTTTGTATTATCAGACAAATTACATTTTGTTATTTATATCGAATTACGCTCTGATGATATTATTCAATCCGATAAAAATTTTATGCGGCCTTCTTGTCCAAGCTATGGTTATGGCAATTATTTTGCATTTCTTTAGTGGTAAACAAAGAATTGTTGGTGTTAATAATCCGAATCAAAAGTGGTATTTCTTAGCCGGTTCGCTGTTAATCAGTTATATGTTGCTGCATTGGTTCGACGCGGTATTATTGTCGAGCTTTACATTGTTGCTACCCTTTTCATGTAAGTATCATTTGAATTTTGTTTATAATTGTTAATTTGACTCAGCTTAGGGAAATAGCACAAACAAAATATCATCAATTAAGGCTTTTAGGGTCGATAAAAAAATACAAAACAAGTAAGAAAGTATGGGACCTGTGACTAATTATGGACCGATCATCGTAGAATTAGGTCACATGAATTCCGTATGTATAAAACTTATTTGGTGCGAAATTTCTATAGATACCTATATAAATAAACATTTATGACTGATAAAGTGCTATTGCGGGAGGACATTTGTATGGGATCTAGGTGAAATAATGGACCGATTTTAGATAGTTTCAATAGGCTTCGTTCTTAGGCCGAAGCAGTTGTATGCACCGAATTATATAAAATTATTTAAAAATTGCGACCTCACTTTGTGCACAAGGTTTACATGGATAGCCAGCGAGACGGATGTCGTTTAATCGACTCAGAAAGTGATTCTGAGTCGATCGGTATACTTTATGCTGGGTGTCAGACCAATATTTTAAATATACAGTGTCGGACAAAACATATTGGACTGAAGAGAAATTTTTGTTAAGCCTTACAAACATGTCAAATTAAATACGATAAACACGATATATGCATTTAAATTCAAAATATATGCTTTATTATTAAAATATAAACGATATTTTTACATTTTATTCAAAACTTAAACATATTTATTAAAAAAAAACAAAATTTGTCAAAAATTCACGCGACAAAACACATTGAACTAAACGTTGGGATCAATATTTTGTGGAATACCCGTTGTTTTTAAGGACGGCTGCACATCTTTTTGGCATGGAAGCAATAAGGTTATCTATTGTCGTTTTTTCTATAGCAAACCAAGCAGCTTTTAAAGCATCAAATAATTTTTTTTTATCTACTCCTACACCTTCTCTATTGATCCTCTTATTCACTATTTCCCAAAGGTTCTCAATTGGGTTGAGGTCTGGAGATTGCGCTGGCCACTTCATAACACGAATTCTTTCCTTCTCAAACCAATCTTTTACATACCTTGAGGTATGTTTTGGATCATTGTCCTGTTGAAATTGCCAAAAAAGTGGCATATTCCACTCTGCATGAGGAAGCATTACACTTTCTAGGATTCCTTGGTACATGAACCTGTCCATAATTCCGTCTATTTTGTGTAAGGGCCCTAAACCATTTCCGGAAAAGCAACCCCATACCATCACATTACCGCCTCCGTGTTTTACAGTACCTTGGCAATACTTAGGATCCAATCGTTTATTTTTCGGTCTGCGTATTCTCTTCATGCCATCAGAGTTTTTTAAGTTGAATTTTGATTCATCTGAAAATAAAACCGTATTCCATTTCTGCATTGACCAGTCGACGTGCTCCTTTGCAAATTGTATTCGAGCTTTTCGGTTCTTCTCCGAAATAAATGGCTTCTTTGCAGCCCGATAACTATAAAGTCCTGCATCACATGCTCTTCTCTGTGCGGTTCGACTACTTATTTGTAAGTCAAGAGTTTTTACAACTGCAGGAGCTGACTTATCAGGATATTTTTTAAACTCTCTTACTATTCTTGAATCGTCTTTCGATGTCGTGCACCTTGGTCGGCCACCACGGTGAACATTATTAACTTTCCCTGACGTTGTAAACTTCTTTATAATAAAGCTGACAGTGGATTTTGGTAAAGAATACTTTTCGCAAATGTTTTTTTGTAATAGACCGTCTTTAAAATCTTTAATTATTAACTTTTTAAAGTGAACGTGCTCCTTTGCAAATTGTATTCGAGCTTTTCGGTTCTTCTCCGAAATAAATGGCTTCTTTGCAGCCCGATAACTATAAAGTCCTGCATCACATGCTCTTCTCTGTACGGTTCGACTACTTATTTGTAAGTCAAGAGTTTTTACAACTACAGGAGCTGACTTATCAGGATATTTTTTAAACTCTCTTACTATTCTTGAATCGTCTTTCGATGTCGTGCACCTTGGTCGGCCACCACGGTGAACATTATTAACTTTCCCTGACGTTGTAAACTTCTTTATAATAAAGCTGACAGTGGATTTTGGTAAAGAATACTTTTCGCAAATGTTTTTTTGTAATAGACCGTCTTTAAAATCTTTAATTATTAACTTTTTAAAGTGAACATTGTATTTGTTTCCAGCCATCTTAGATCTAACACTAAAAATGAGGAAAATGTAGTAAGATTTCACTCTCGCTTCCTTAAGCACCAACCTTTGTCATAGGAAAGTAATTATACGACTACAGAATGAATAATGTAACACCACATGCTTCAATATTAATTTGTTGTACTATTATTTTCTCTTTAGAATAATAACGGCACATTTACAGCTTTACAATGATTACATTGTCGAAAGTCCAATATGTTTTGTCGCATGCTTTTTATATAATTTGAGCTCTTTTATATAATCAAAGTAAGAAATGCAATAAAAATTTCATTTTTTCAAAATGTTTTTGTTTCTTTACAATATATAGTATAAATTATAATCCTTTTCACGGATACTGTTTCGACATTTCAAAACAAAATGTACAAAATAATGAAATGTTATTCCAGTACAATATGTTTTGTCCGACACTGTATGTAAAAATCAAGTGTGTAAAAAAAAACCGTCGAAACAGCTTGTATTTTAAGAATTTTGTCAGTGTTGAAAGTTTATGAATTTCTAAATGTAAAAAAATGTTTTTAACTGTTAATATCTACTATACTGGATAATTCTTCTGGACAATATGGATATCATTAGAATGTACTCGGAAAGGTTTTTCGATTGATATATAATATGACCGAATTTTTTAATTTTGACTTTTTGGCTAAAATCTAGTTTATGGGCTCCAATCTGGATCTCCAGAGTTAGATCTTTTTATGATGAATGTGACGGTATAGTAGTTTTTTTTGTCGCCGTTCCCTATTTCCCTCTATATGTATCTCCGAAGAAGAAATATTGTATTTTTCATGTTTTTTATCCGATTTTATTATACGTCATTAGATATATTTTTACAATACCTTATATTGGGTAAATGCACCAATAGTCGGCAGTTTAACTTTTTTTCAGTAGGAACATTGTATTATGATGTTAATGAATTAATGATTTGTATAGTTTTAGACTCAATTAACTCTTTTTAAGCTGTTTTTATTAAATTTGAGCAATATACGTTTTTTTGAAAATACACGCTTTGAGCCTAAAGTCGGCACCCTTTATCCTAATGTCGGCATTTTATGATCCAGTTGTCGGCATTGCATTTTTTTATTAAGAAAATAATAAAATCTTAAACGAATTTAAGTTATTTTGTATTTAAAGTCTCAGCCATTTAAATAAATACTAATGAAAAACAAAAATTTGTGCACTTGAGGTGAAAACACTGAGGGAAAATATCACATCCTACGTTTTTCAGAGCATTATCCTCAGTATCTGTATCCAAATCTTCTGCATATGTGCTCCAAATAGTAAGAAAGGCTTTTTAAGGAACGATGTTTAGGGCACCATTCTCAAAGGATCAGGTACACGGCAGTATAATCTGTCCTGTATGGTTGATCGGGAACTGTTCTATTATTTCGAGGTGTGTCCATATTTGGAATTCTGAAATGTTAGAAAAAATAATCCCTACTGAATCTCATAACATTACTCTGTTTTACGGTCTCCAGTCAAATAAAAAACTGCTACCGAATTCAGGATGCTTTATCTTCTATACTCGGCAATTCTTAAAATACTCAATTAAAACTGTGCCGACTATTAGGTAAACTCATTTTCTTCAAATCTATTGTCAAGAGAGCTGAGTAATAAACTGATTTGTAGAATATGAGCTTAATATAAAAAACTACCAATATAACTGAAGTCGCCATCACTATGCCGACTATGGAAAATCATAAAAATGTTTGTTCCTAATTAAAAATAACCAAAACAAAATATTTCGCATTGGAGGTAATATTTAAACAAACTTTTATCTGTTAAAACCTCTTTGGTAAAAATATTATTTAATTGATATGGCTACTAACTTGTTTTAGTAGGCCTTGTCACTAAAAAATTTCTTAAAAAATAGGCACTACCGCACCTGGTAATAAGTTACTTGGATGAAAAAAAAAAAACACCTGCTTGGTCAAAATTTCAAATTTTGGCCCCCTCTAACTGAGAAAGTTCTCGGCCGATCTTGTTGAAAAATCGTGTCTGAATTACTATTTAATATAACTAACCATGGTGCAAATTTCATCCCAATCGGAAGACATCGATTTCAAAAGCTGGTTCACTTGACATGAAATGCCCCATATTTTTCTTCCGGCAGCCGTTATCTTATTACATGTGACAAGAGTATGATTTGGAAGCATCCTATAATATAAAACGGATTCGTCGGCATTGTAGATTTGGTGTAGAATTTGCTCATCAACGTAATAATTAAACTCTTTCACAAATGGATCAATAAGATGAGGTTTCGAAGACAATTTCTCGTCCATAATTTTAAAAAATTTAAATCCATTAAATTTTCTTCGGTCATCCTTCACTGGCATTGAAACCTGAATTGGTTTGATAAATTTGGGATTACAAATGACTGGCTTTTGATCGTAAAATCGCTGCTGATATTGGAATATTGTTTCCCTTTGTTTTACAAACCACTTATAAGGCATTCTTGGGTACTCAGCTTTCTTTAAGCTGCAGCGTTTCCCAGGTCCACTTTCTGTTGAACGTACGAACTTTTTTAATGCATTTTCTTGCTTTATAAAGGGGTAAACCGATAGAATTGAAGATGCCTATCATCCAAAAAGGTTAATATTCCAAAATACGGGGATTCCCAAATTAAAAAAAACCCATTTAGTACCAGCAATTTTTAAAATAAAGCCGTCGCGATAATGAGTAGTCGCGAATACCGAGCTTGCACTGTACTTCAGAAATCTATCAAATGATATAAAAATCCTTTTAATTAATAACTCGGAAAATATGGAACGTAAATCCAATAGAACTGTGACCGGTTATCACTCCTACTAGTTACCTTAGACTTTTCCTATCCAAATCGAGAAAAAAACTCCATATAAGTGTAAACTCCACTGTATAAAATACACGATATTAAGTTTTAATGTAAGATATATGTAATACTAGCTTGACCCGGTGCGCTTCGCTACCCCTGTCGTAGTCTATGTTGGAAATTTCAGTAAAATCGTTTCGGCCGTTTAGTATTTATTGTTTAAGAACTAAAGGTACAAATTTTACCGGTTTTCCCCCTGTTTACCCCTTTCTGGTCCAAGTATTGAAAAAAGTTATATATATAGCTATTATATATATATAAAAGTTATTATATATATAGCTATTGACGCTTCCAAGTAAGGATCTATCTACGTTCCAAATTTCAATAAAATCTATTCAGCCGTTTAGGCGTGATGCTCAAACAAACAAACAAATAACCAAACAAACTTACAAAGGCATTTATATATTTATATAGATGACCCTCTAGGAGGTAGTATAGATCCCAAGATATTATAAATATTGCGATTCTTAAGCATACAAACTGTGTAGTGACAGCCAAATGCCGTCAATACAGTTAATATTAATGCCATCAATAAAAATATATACAGTTTAACTTGAGATAAATTGATAAGTTCCAAGTTTGATCTGTCGAAAATTTTGTCGTTAAGATCATGAATGAATCTTGAGGTTGTCATAGGTGAAGATTATTTAAAATAATGGTGTGTGAATTCAGGGCCAGTTTTTAAACTTCACCATTTGCATGAAGATCAGACTTTTATAAATTTCCAAAACTTTTTAGAGCCCTGAGGCAAATTTGCAATATATTCTGACTATGATTCTTTCCGGTCTTTATTAAGGTGAAAATCAATGAGATTATTTAACTGAATCAAAATAATTTTTAATTTATATTTTCATTTGTATTTATTTCTATGACTAATTAACATTTTAGTAATATCAGAAATTTCTCGTTGCCAATAGATGTTCACCCTTATTCTATTAGGCATCGTAGACATTTTTATACTTTTATAAGTCGGGTTAAAGTACAAAACGCTGTCAAAAGTTACCAATTGTTATCGATATCAGCGAAACATATACCACTTTCTGACTCAATATTGACGACGATGTCGAAGACGTCAAATAGAATAAGGGTGAATAATTTATTAAAATAAAAATCTATATTTCCTGAATTAGTAACAGGCACGATAATACAAGGGACCTGAATATGTCATATTTGGAGCATGTCCAGAAATAACAAAATATTGGCACATGGTCCAACTATTTTGATGTTGGTCCAGGGTTGAAAAAATAATGTCTTCTGTAGACAGCTGTACTGGGTTTATATTTTGACCAATGCTAGTTTATTAATTTGGTTAATATATTTAGTAACTGGATTGGAGGCAGTTGCTGAAGAGCTCCTTATTTTACATACTATTCCAAAGTGTATGTTGGTCATTCAGATCACCAAATATAGAATAGAAGAAAGAGAGGTTAGTTTATCCCAATCAGCCTTGGAAATGGTAGCGTGAACTGGATTATACGCTGAAGTAAATATTACTGGGCATATATTTATCATAACTTGTATGGAAATATTCTCAGAAGTATTCGTTTTGATTTTCGGTACCAGCCTATGCATTATATCAACTTTTATTGCAATTAGAACCCCACCGTCATGCGTAGATCGATGCTCTCTATAAAATGTAAAGCTACTAAGTGGAAATTTGTGGTATGGTTTCAAAAAAGTCTCATTTAATAGGAGTTCTTATGCCTTGGGCGTTACAATGCATAACAGGAACATTGTGTAAGAAAGTTCAGTTATATGGCATGCTGAAACATCATACTCAAAACTCGTAGCTTGTCCTACTTATTTTGACATATTTGCAAAGCATCGACAGCATGAACAAGTATTTCCAAAAGTATTTCATTGGGAATGTCATCATTATTGTTTTTGGGTAGCTTCTGTTCATAACTAATTCTGAATACAAAATTTCCATAAGAACGGGAATCACGTGTATTATTATTTGGCGTTCTTGCCTTGGCAATTGAGGAATAAGAAATATTAGTTCTTTTGTTGCTCGCATTTGATCTAGATGTTACTCGTTACCGAATCGCTTAATATTCTTGCCGACTGGGGCTCTTTGGTTCATCAGCACTATTACTAACATTCCTGAAGTTATTTTTCATGCATATATAGCATTTATGAATTATACTACCATTGTTAAGTGAACATACTGCATAATCATGGTTTCCAGCGCATGCTGAATACTAGGTTGGGTTGATTTCTAGAGCCAAAATTGTTTGTTATTGTGCCATAGATTTTTCCATAGAGTTTGGCATGAGGAAATAAAATTTATACTACGACATATCAAAAAAATCATTTACTTCTACTTTTAAGGTTTTTTTTTAGTTGGTAATAAAAAAACCTTAAAAATAAAAGTTGAGGTCGATTATGTAAATGAAGAATTAATAAAAAATTATTTTTTTTAATATTTAAGGTAATTTAAAAAAAATTAAATCAGCCGATTTTTGTATTACCTACTAAAAAAATATTAAAAATAAATGTTGAGTAAAAGTAAATTTTTTTACTTTTTCTGAAATTTGGGCGCCTCGAAAATTATTTTTTTGATATGTCGTAGTGGTATTTTTTTTCATCATGCCAAAAGCGAAAAATCCCACCACCATGTTTTACGATAGAACTGGCCTTCGACACTGTCAGTCACGCCACACTCTTCCAGGACATCCTGCAGTCCACAATGCCCAACAACGCGAAGAGATGGATAGTGAACTATCTGAGTGGCAGGCAGTCGTTCGTGGAGTTTAGAGACAAATGCTCAAAACCCCGTAGAGTTAAACAAGGAGTCCCTCAGTGCGGGGTTCTGTCGCCGCTCCTGTTTAACTTCTACCTCTCTAAACTCCCAGTACCACCACAGGGTGTGGAGGTAATCACCTATGCGGACGACTGCACCATTTTGGCGACAGGTCACAACGTTGATGAGCTTTGCGGTTTGGTAAATGGTTATCTAAACGAAATCCACAATTTCTACACTGCACGTAACCTGCAGCTATCACTAACGAAGTCATCGGCAACACTCTTCACCACCTGGACGAAGGAGGTAAAACTCAACTTAGGCATCATGGTCGACGGCGTACAAATTCCGACAGTGAACCACCCGGAAATCTTGGGTGTCACTTTTGATAGCCTTTTTACCTCCTCAGCACACGCCACTGCAATCACGCATAAACTGCGAAATAGGAACAAGGTCCTCAAGGCACTATCCGGCAGCACTTGGGGTATGGACAAAGAAACCTTGTTAGCAACCTACAAAACGATTGGCCGGTCAGTGGTTAACTATGCAGCTCCAGTGTGGTCGCCTTCGTTAAGTGATACTCAGTGGAGAAATATTCAAAGCTGTCAAAAAGCAGCCTTAAGGACCGTCACAGGCTGCCTCCAAATCACCTCCGAACACCACCTGCACGAGGAAACTAAGGTTCTACCGGTCAGGGAACATAACGTCATGCTGACGCAACAGTTATTTCTGGGATGCCACCGGAGGAGTCATCCAAACTTCAACATCACACAGTTGGAGTCTCTCCCGAGGCATGTAGAAAATACCAGGAGAGCATACAGAGGTATGTGCAGGATCCATTTGATCGCAGCACATATATGACAGCTTTGAACGACATTCATAGAGACGCCATCAATTCCGCGGTAGCAGGATACCGTATGAATGTCGTACTTGGAGGTCGCCCATCACCGATAGCAGACGCCGAGAAGATTCTGCCGCGCAAAACAAGAGTCATTCTGGCACAACTAAGATCAGGAAGGAGCAACAGGCTTAATGCCTTCTGGTCCCGCATAGACCGTGCCGTCCTAAACTTATGCCCAGCATGTGGTCAGGGTCCTCATGACACCCTCCACATTTTCAACTGTCCAGCCAACCCTACTTCACTACATCCAGTGGATTTATGGACCCACCCAGTAGAAGTGGCACAATTTCTTGGTCTTGATATAGCAGAACCCCCAGACTAAATATTGTATAATTGTTCGCGCTGCTACAACAACAACAACAACGATAGAACTAAGGTTTTGTGGAAGCACCTCACTATTTCTCTATATTTTCAAATTTACTCTTATCACTAAATATTGCAATACATTATTCCAGAAATACTATGGAGAATATAAGTAGGCATTTGCAAAGTCTTTACCATCACAAAACTTTAGTGCTACCGTAAAACATGGCGGTGGGTCTTTGATGGTAATGAAAAGGCAACTAGAGGCCAACAAAATATTAACTTTTTATTTTCGGATTTTGGTTATATAAAATAGAGCGTTATACATCAACTTTATACTAACTTTTGGCTTTTTAGGTATTTTTTCCTTTTCCCCATAAATTGTCCACGAAATCAATTTTAATTTTCAAAGTTTTTTAAAATAATAAAATATTAAACTTCTAAATTTAATTTTAAGTTTATTAAAATTTATTATTTCTTTCACTAATTAATTCGTGTTGTATACTAAATTTTGACTCTGGTTGTATATCACATGATATGAATTTAAGTAGCATTTCCAATAAATTATAATGCAGATTTCTTAGTTTTGGACCGACAATGGGACAATTTCTTTAAACGTATTTTTTAGACCGACTTATTGAAGAAAATCTGAAATTCTAAATCTTTATAGATAAAGTTACTGTATATCCAAGACATTAAGCTTTAATTTGACTTATAATATGACTTCTTGTTCCGGACTGCCTAATTCCGGAGATGCATGGTATTTATTGGTTGATTATGGTTTGCAACCGAACTTCAGTTGCGTTGCTAGAGGGCAACTGGTTGCCAGTTTTTCAACAGAAATGATAGCTGCCAGTTGCCATCTGTAATACCATTTAGGCAACTGAAGTTCGGTTGTCATCCATAATCGACCCATTAGATAATACCGAAGTCACAAAAAACTGTTACCTTTAAGGAATATTTTGTATACCCTTCACCATGAGTGGCAAGGGTATATATAAGTTTGTCATTCCGTTTGTAATTTCTACATTTTTCATTTGCGACCCCACAAAGTATATATATTCTGGATCGTTATAGATAGCGAAGTCGATATAGCCATGTTCGTCTGTCCGTCTTTATGTTGAAATCAACTTTCAACAAACATAATTGATACATTATTATATCGAGAATTCTTCCGGCTCGGTCGCTATTTAAAATCGAGAAAATCGGCCCACAAATGGCTGAGATATAAGGAAAAAACGGGGACAACCTCGATTTTTGGCCAATTTTTGATCTATATCTGGATTACTAAGTCATTAATATAGACAATATGGATATCTAATGATAGATATTTCAAAGTCCATTGCAACTATGTATATAAGGCTATAATAATTTGGACCTATAATGGGTCAAAATCGGGAAAAATATTTTTTAACCCGAAAAAAAATCTTTTTCATAAATTTTTTTTTCACTAATAAATTTAAAAATTTTTTTTTTAAAAATTAAAAAAAAAAATTTAAAAAAAATTAAAAAAAAAAATTTTTAAAAAATTAAATCAAAACAATTTCGAAAAAAAAATTTAAAACAATTTTGAAAAAAAAATTTTTTTAAATTTTAAAAAACAGTTTTGAAAAAATTTTTTTTTGAATTTTGAAAAAAAAAATTAATTTTGTTTACCTAAAAATATTTAAAATTTTTATTTTAAAGTATAATTTGGTGAAGGGTATATAAGATTCGGCACAGCCGAATATAGTTCTCTTACTTGTTTTTACAAATACTGTATTTTTATTAAGTTGGAGGCATGGTATGTATATAAGATTAGGCAAAACCAAACATAGCTGAGTTTGTTATATATATATATATTTTTTTTTTAATTTTGATGACTAATTTTCTACTTGTTTTTAGATACTATATCTGTTTATCTAAATACAATTTTTAATAAATTTGTTCTCTTGTTTTTTTTTTTTTTTTAGTAACATTTGTACATGCTTCGTTACGTTTAAGAAATCTAAAAAATAAAGTCACCAACACCATGGTTATTTTAAATCCATCTACTCCAATGGGGATGTTCTTAGACGCTTTCAATATTGCAGCCGATAGTATACTCAACTAAATTGTTTAGTAATGAATTTTACCACAAAATAACTAAACTAAGACATTTTTTGTAATATTTAATTTAATTTCATTCAGTTTAAAATATGTTTATAATGAAGTATGATTCAAGTTTGAAACTGTGAATAATAACATTTAAAGAACTTGAAACAGCCTTCTTTTGTAATAAATCTTTATTGTCTCTTCATTATATTTAAAAAAAATTATTTAATATTGTTGGATATGTGTATTAAATGAATTAATTACAGCGAAGAATACACAATTACTTGTTTAAAAATATGTTTTTTTTTTTTTACAAAATATATAATATAAGATGTTTTTGTAATAATATTTTCTTTCCGGTTAAAACACAAACTATAGCATCTAAGAGTTTTTTTAATTATTAATATTTTCTTTCAATTCAAAATATGCATGTAATGAATATAATTCAAGTTTAACACTATCAATGATACCAAAAACACTAACAGTGTTTCTTTATAATATTTACATTTAAAGAACATGAAGCGGTCTTTTGTAAATCTTTATTATTTCTTCATTTTTTTATTTGTGAACCAAATGAATTACAAAATTTTTAATACTGTGAATAATAGCAAAAACATAAATTGAAAGAACATGAAACAGCCTTCTTTTCTAAAAAAAAACTTTATTGTAAAAAAAAATTACTTAATTTTTTTGTATTTAAGAAGTTTTTGTAATAATTAATTATACAATTGTATTCTTTGGTAATAACACTTAACTGCTGAGCTTTGGGTAAAATAAAGAAATGTAATGTATTGTTTTTTTAATGAATTGTTAAATTTGATTTTTACATAAAAATATTAATACACAATTTAATTGTTTAAACATAATTTTTAACTTTAGATATCTATAACTAAGAATTTTTATGTAATATTATTATTTATTTTCTTTGAATTTCAATTGAATATGTATATAACAAAATATGGAATTTAAAAATTTGACTTGTTGCAAAAACACTTATGAATGTGTTTAAAAAAAACCACATGTAAAAAACACGACACTATTTTTTTGTAATAATTTTTTTGTTTTTCTTTGTATAAAAAATTTAATAATAAACATTTAATATTATTTTTGATTAAATTATTAAGTTAGTTTTTTTTTTTTTATTTATGTATAATAATCTTTGATATATTGGGACATTCATGGAAAATTCAATGCTAATTTTAAATAAACAATTAGACTACATCCTCCAAATGAATAATTGAATGCGTAACGCTTAAATTATGCCATAGAATACTAAGTGGTCACTAATCTGTTTCATTGCCAATAATGAGGGGTGTGAAACGTGGCGCTCATATAGAGAGATTTTTGATATGTAGGTTAAAATTGATATGTAGATTTAAATTTCACAAAAAAGCTTGATTTACACATAAAATGGGGGAGATAACAAACGGGTTCCTTAAGATATATAAAAAATTTGGATGACTATAGGGTAGCCAGATATTAAATTGGCAGAAATAGTACACCAATGAAAAAAGTATATTTGTGTTTTTATTGAAAACGTCCTTAAATTCATTAAATAATATAAAATAACATATTCTTCAGAAAAAAAATGTCCAGTTTATTTCCATTTCTAAAAATAAAGCTTTGCTGTGTATATTTACAATTAAGAATTGATATATAAATGTTACTTACTGCGAACCTATCAAAAAGTTATTTAAACATTAATAAATTATGCGATATTCTGCTTTACAAACATTTTTATATTTAAAAATCTATCTTATTCGCTTTTCTAAGAAGACGCTTGAAACATGAAAAATATTTACGTTTTTTTTTTATTAAAAGATTGATCAGTCGTCACGAATCATATACAAGGTGGCGCAAAAGTAATCCTCCTATCAGAAAATGCTATAAATTTTGCCATTGGCCCCTAATGTCAGTTCTGTTTTGACATTTGTGTAGTAAACACATGCGAAATACACGTTAATAAACAATGTTACGCTACATTGCTCCAGAACACGGAATATTGCTGACTATTTATTTGACCAATAATCGGTCGGTGACTTTGGCACAACGTGAATTTCGTCGCAGATTTCCTGGCTGTCCAACGCCTACTGGTGAAACACTGCGACGTTTAGCCGCTCTTCTCGAAGAGACTGGCACAACACGAGATGCTGCCAGGCGTGGCAGACCCCGGAGTAGCCGTTCTGCAGAGAATATTGCTGCTGTAGCCGAGGATGTCATGGAAGCGCCGTCGACATCGACCAGACGACGTGCCACGCAAATGGGTATCAGTCGACGGTCTTTACAGCGAATTTTGGTACAAGATTTGAAGATGTTTCCGTACAAAGTCCAGACGTTGCATCAGCTATTAGTTGCTGACCGCCAATCGCGTCTAACATACGCTCAAGCCATCCTTAATCACCACCAAGAGGAAGATGATTTTTCATCAAAAATAATCATGAGTGATGAGGCCCATTTCCATCTTAGCGGGTACGTAAATAAGCAAAATTTACGTTTCTGGGGCACTGAAAATCCGCGTGTAACCCACGAAGAGCCATTACACCCACTCAAAGTCACTGTATGGTGTGCTGTTTTCGCTGGAGGAGTCATCGGACCTTTTTTCTTCGAAGACGTCGCGGGCCAAACGGTTACTGTGAATGGTGAGCGCTACAGAGCAATGATCAACGAGTTCTTTTTGCCGCAACTTGATGAATTGGGATTGGAAAACATGTGGTTCCAACAGGACGGTGCAACGGCACACACTGCACGTGCCACAACCGATATGCTGAAGGATGCATTTCCCGGGCGCTTAATCTCCCGTTTTGGCGATTTGCACTGGGCAGCAAGATTGCCTGATTTGACCGCTACAGACTTCTTTTTGTGGGTCTGTTTGAAGTCGCGGGTTTATGTCAACAAGCCTCAGACTCTTGCAGCTCTTAAAGACAATATGACAATCAACTGTGGCGGCGGCCATTTACATGACATCATATTCTCGACTAGATGTAAAAAAAATTAAAAGACCAGATAAAAATAATCCACAAGAAGAATAAAAGTTTTTAATTTTTTTTTAATTACAGCCAAAAAACATCGGAAGTTTCCTTTTCGCCACCTTGTAAAATACAATGAAAAAGACTTCGGTTTGTCGCCATAAATGTGTTTAGGGCGGTTACTGCGTAACTCAATCCGAAAACGAAAATGTTCGAAATTGTGTGCTAAATTCATTGTAATTCGAAATGATTTACTTTCTAATCGAATTAGGGAGCAACCCCCCAGATTGTAAAAACATTTCAACTAGGTGCTTCAAACCATAGACGAATATGTGAACGGAAACTAGAAAAAAACTCAAACAAAAAAAAATTACTCACATAGTTTTTATTATTAATACATTCTTGCCACTTAGCTTTTTGAGAATTATGTGAGGTCTTTGTCAGGCGAGTTTCCGACCTATGTGTATTTATCGATGCTTTAAACTATGTGATTCTTTCTCCACTGAAAAAAATCTTTCTAAAGACGCTAAACAGAGAAAAAAAGTACAACAGTACATTGACTAAGAAAAAGTTGGCGCGTAGTGCTAAAAAAAGTACGTCTGGCCTAGATGACTGCTACAGTCATCAAATATAATGCAAATACAATATTGTTAACCTAGGAAAAGTGCATCTGACATTCGTTTTGAATTTCAGATTCTAAAGCGATTAACCCGAAATACATTTTTTTTTTCGACACCAAAACTATTCATTATACATAAATTATTCTTAGTAAAATAGTTTATATCTAAAGAATTGATAGTTTTGGTGCAGAAAAATGTGTTTCTGTAATGAAATACTCACCAAAAATAAATTTTGTGATTTAATTCATTTTAAGAATTGAGGACTAATTTCTAATTAAATAACTTCCTATTAAAAAAATTAATTATATCTCCAAGAAATGGAATACCCTACACATAACAAAATAATCAAAATTATATTAACTAAGTAATTTTGTATATGAAAATGGACAACTTATGGGTCGATTATGAATGGCAACCGAACTTCTGTTGCGTTGTCAGTTGCCTAAATGGTATTACAGATGGCAACTGTCAGCTATCATTTCTGTTGCCAAATTGGCAACCAGAAATTTGTGATATCCCTCTGGCAACGCAACTGAAGTTCGGTTGCCATGCATAATCGACCCATTAGTTTTATCATCCATTTCAATATGTAATTTCTTTCTTTTTCCAAGATATTAGTATGGTTTTCATACCCTTCACCATGAGTGGCAAGGGTATATATAAGTTTATCATTCCGTTTCTAATTTCTACATTTTACTACATATATTCTGGATCGTTATAGACAGCGAAGTCGATATAGCCATGTCCGTCTGTATGTTGAAATCAACTTTCCGTAGCCCCCGAATAACTTACAAACATCAATATATCGGAAATTCTTCCGACTCGGTCGCTATTTAAAATCGAGATAATCGGCCCTCAAATGGCTGAGATATAAGAAAAAACTGGGACTACCTTGATTTTTGGCCTATTTGTGATCTATATCTGGATTACTAAGTCATTAATATAGACAATATGGATATCTAACAAGTAAGAGAGCTATATTCGGCTGTGCCGAATCTTATATACCCTTCACCAAATTATACTTTAAAATAAAAATTTTAAATATTTTTAGGTAAACAAAATTAAAATTTTTTTCAAAATTTAAAAATTTTTTTTTTTCGAAATTGTTTTGTTTTAATTATTTTCAAATTTTTTTTTTAATTTAAAAAAAAAAAAATTTTTAAATTTATTAGTGAAAAAAAATTTTTTTTGGTAAAAAAAAAATTCGGGTTAAAAAATATTTTTCTCGATTTTGACCCATTGTAGGTCCAAATTACTATAGCCTTATATACATCGTTGCAATGGACTTTGAAATATCTATCATTAGATATCCATATTGTCTATATTAATGACTTAGTAATCCAGATATATATCAAAAATAGGCCAAAAATCGAGGTTGTCCCGGTTTTTTCCTTATATCTCAGCCATCTGTGGGCCGATTTTCTCGATTTTAAATACCGACCTAGCCGGAAGAATTCCTGATATATTGATGTATCAATTATGTTTGTAAGTTATTTGGGGGCTACGGAAAGTTGATTTCAACATACAGACGGACAGACGGACATGGCTATATCGACTTCGCTATCTATAACGATCCAGAATATATATACTTTGTGGGGTCGCAAATGAAAAATGTAGAAATTACAAAGGGAATGACAAACTTATATATACCCTTCCCACTCATGGTGAAGGGTATAATAATAGATATTTCAAAGTCCATTGCAACGATGTATAAAGGCTATAATAATTTGGACCTATAATGGTTCACTAATAAATTTAAAAACAATTTTTTTTAAAAATTAAAGAAAAAATTAAAAAAAAAAATTTGAAAAAAATTAAATCAAAACAATTTCGAAAAAAATTGAAAACAATTTTGAAAAAAAAAAAATTTTTTTTTAAATTTTGAAAAACAGTTTCGAAATTTTTTTTTTTTTAAATTTTGAAAAAAAAAAAAATTAATTTTGTTTACCTAAAAATATTTAAAATTTTTATTTTAAAGTATAATTTGGTGAAGGGTATATAAGCTCTCTTACTTGTTTAAATTCAATATGAAAAAAACTAAATATAACGATATTGTAAGCACAAACTAACCGTGAACATAATTGAAAATAATTGTTTGGGTGTCTCTAACAAAGTGGCATAAAAGTATCGAATATCCAGGTGTTGATTAGAATACAAATATACAAAATATTTTTAAATGCAAATAAAGAGTGTGAAGAAATCATTGTATTCCACAATCTAGTGACTCTCATACAAAACGGTCGACTCTTGATCAATGATGAATATCTAGGACATGTCAAAACATGTGTGCTACTAGACGCACAACATTAAAATTTACGGTTTAAATATTCTGGCTGACCAGTCTTTAAAGTCTTAAAAAATAGTATTCGTGTTATGTCAATGTACTGTTCAAATTCACAACCCAATACGTCTTTCCGATATTGCGATATACTTTCCCTAACGTGAAGACCAAAAATGTACCCTCTTAAAGCAATTCCTCAATCTATCCAATTACCTCGCCGATGTACATGTCATTGCTACTGTATATTTATATAATTTAAAGGAAAATAAAACAATATAAACATCAATCAACTTTCTGTGGAGAGTATATATTTGAATCTATGAGAATTTAAAATCTTATTTCCAGCAGTAGTCGTTCATTTGTGATGTGCACCGTATATTCAAGCTATGTATTTGCAGATGTTCTGCAAGCCAAGTGGCTTGTTTCAGTTACTGTCAAATAGTGGTGAACATGTATAAATCGAGAGTGCAGTTATTTCAATAGTGTTGCAAACAATGACAACTTTATAATGTTATATCTCAAAATTGGACTTGCAACCAGACAATCTATTACTTTAGTTGTATGTAGTATATTATTCTGTAAAATTGGCAGTTTTGTATGAGGAGGATGCTGTTGTAATTGTATCTCAGCAAACTTCTTAATTGAGTCAGTTTTGTTTCACTTGTTATGATGTTAATTATGATAAACGGGATGGATCTAGATACGTGAACTATTTTATACTTCAAGTAGGACCGGTGATTACACCTTATCTTGTTACCTTTCTAAGACCAGGTATTATACTAATTTAAAAGAGCTTGTAAGTAATTTTAACAAAAAAAATTTTTTTGATTTTTGATTCAAAAATTGTTATATTAACTAAGGCACTTACTTTGTAAATGTTATTCTACCCTTGCACTTAATTAAATGTATACTATATTATTAGCAAATATTAGCTATGGATTTTTGCGTGCATTAATCATTGTTGTAGAGCTCTATATACAATTTTGGGGATTATTTCATGACGTCAACATGACAAAGCTGTTTTAGAAAAGGTGGTAATTAATCCTGGGGCCGAATTACCGCATTCGATATCGAGTAAAATCGATCGTAATTTTCTTATTTGAGATTACGGCATTCGATATCGAGCATAAAAATTTAGTACATTTTGTTATAATTACGATATCGAAATTATTTTTCGATACGATAGTTCATTCGATCACGAATGCGGTAATTCGGCCTCTGATCTCCAGAATGGTTTATCATACCTCAGATACACGAATACCTGGAAATATTTTTGGATATTTCTTAAATACATATACAGAACCTAGTATATGTACATCAAATGAGAGGAAATTTTAGCCACAAAAACAGAAAGAATGATTAATATCGCAAAAACTATAATTAATATTTATTTTAAAGTATACAAATGTGAAGGGTATATAAGATTATGAATATATTATATTGATTATCTTATGTTGAAAAAAGATTGTCGGTTACAAGGTGGAACAACTGAAGGTAGAATAAATGAAACATTTTATCTTTCCAGATAACTTAAATATATTAAAACTACAATGCATTTACATTGTATTTTTATTTCTGGACGGAGTAATTAATGCTTTACAGTTTTTGGCATAATGATATTTTCACGAATATATATATATAATTGTTGCTCGAAACAGGTCCATACAAAAACAGTCTTAAATGTTAAATCCTTATAATACGTGTATGTATATTTTCCCAAATAGACGACAGCTGGTAGATAATAAATTATTGTATTTGTTGGCATTGATTCCTTTGTTAGTTTATTAAATTCATTTCGGATTTTGGTCGAGCTTTGGCTAGAATGGAATGTAACTCAGCTGAACGTGCAGTTTTATACTAAAAAGTAAGAAAAACTTATCAAATCATAAACAAATAGCAGATAAATTATAACACATAAAGAAAATTACTACATCATTATACAAAACAACAACAAAAACGAAAAACTTACGCCTGAAACGCTTTTTTGCAAACTTAATTGTGATGCCAAACGTTTTCCTTCTTTGCTGCCACAAATTTCCATAATACGTTCTCGACTTAAAGCAAATAATTCCTCAGCATTGACACCTATAAGACGTTCAATTGTAGTTGTTGAAAATTCTTTGGCCCTCAACCAGGCAACAACTTCTGTTGGACTAGATTTTTGATCAATGTAAATTGTTAAGGTCTTATGGATGTCAAGATCGTTACGTCGTTCCCGTTGCTTCAATACGTGTTTTAATTCATCTTGCACCGATTGACCAGTATATACAGGCGAATCAGTTTGTTTCGTTTCAGTTAAAGATGAAGAAGGCTTAGCGTATAAAACTTTTTTGAAAAGAAATATTTAGAAATACATATTACAAAAATAAAGGCAAATGATTGCAACAAACAAAAAAAATAAATACCACACATATATAAAATTTCTTTCCAAAATAACAGAAATTCTTTTACTATAAGACATTAATTTTTATATTGCGCTACAACGTAACTAGTGTGCAAATGAGTGTATAAATCATTATATATTATATACATAGAGAGACAAATTAGACAAAATAAATAAACACAATCACATATATAATGAAGAATATCGGTTGATTATAAAATTGATATACAGTGACGCTCTTTTTTAAAGATTATGTTAAAAGATTGTACTACACTACCAAATACCAACAACACATCAAGCTAGTAAGAGTGCTATATTCGGTTGTGCCGAATCAATATAGCCTTCACCAAAGATTAAAACAAAAATTGGTTAAAAAATGTATCGAAATAGTTCCCGAAATTTTCAAATTGTGGGTCCACATTTCTAAGTCGTGATGTATCGCATGATGTATATCATTTGATATACATACATATTTGCATATACATGATTATTTTTCAAATATCGCACTTGAGAAATGTGGAAATTACAAACGGAATGACAAATTTTCAGTCATGGTGAAGTGTACAATACAAATTGTTTGTTTTATTTGTAATTGTTTGGTATTTGTAGTACAACCTTTTAGGGGAATTCCTAAAAGAAAGCGTTTTTAGTTCAGATCTACACAAATCTATACAAAATATGTTAGATTACAAAAGTTGTAATAAATTTCAATAGATTTATGATTTTTGTTTAACCATAGCTTATGCGTTTCTAGCAAACTAAAGGTACGTTCACAATGATCAAATCTAATATTAGATGACTTTTATAAGAGCAAATAATGTCAATAAAAATATAATAATGATCTTATATTGTGATATTTTGTAAACTGAATGTGAACGTGCCTAAAGGTTCAGGTGACAAAAAGCCATTAATTAAAAATAATTTAGGAATACATGTGATACAAGTTAGTTAAAAATTATATAATTTTATAAAATTTATAAAATAATGCACAAAACGTTTTCGAATCTTTATCGAAATCGATTTGCATCATAGACCTAAATATGAAAATAACTTTAAACTATATTTAAAAACATCAATAAACGATTTATGACTTTGAATATTATATATGTATATAGCTGACTGCGGAATTATCTGCACATCAGTTCCAAACGTTAGCATCACAGGATATATTGCAATTTGCTGAGAGTATCGTTTTGATTTTCCTCCTTTCAGTTGGGTCTGCAGGTATATCTAAATATATCTATAAAAACTGATTAAAAAGTTGCAAAATATTTTCAAGTGTTTAATGAATTATTACCGAAAATATAGTTAAAATTTTCTCACTGTCAATATTCATATCCATATATAAAAAAATTAATGATTTAGCTCGTATTTGCCACTGCATCCATCTTGTATAAATCCGGCTTGTTTGAGAGTTTTTCACATTGAGTTCACCACTTTATATATTCGCCTTGGATGTACACTAGCCCACATTTTAGGCCAATACGTTTTGTGCGAATTCTATTTTATGCCTTGTCTGTTCGAACTGTTTTTAAATGCCTTGTAATTTAAAAACAGTTCGACAGCTGATAGTTTAGGGACAATATTTTAAAAAATAATTAAATTTTGATGGCAAAAGTTCGAGCTAAATCATCCTACGCATATTTTCACCTTGATGACTTTGTTAATCCCTACATGTGATTTTCGAGTAACAAATACATCCACAACGTGTCACTTGTTACGGATTTTGGGCTGGATGCATCATTGGACCATATTTTTTCGAAAATGCAGATGTTCAAGCAGTAACTGCTACTGGTGATTGATATCGTAACATGATAAGATATTTCTTTCTGCAAGAGATCAAGCCATCTAATTTTTTTCAACGGTGGCTTAACGCCCAGTTTTTACCAGCTTAAAGTTAAGAATGTATTGCTATTATAACAATGCCGATTTTTTTTACTATTTTATAAAACGAAATTTGTTTTCAATTTATTAAGGTATTTTAGGCGACAATACTGCTAGCATATTAATAATTAAAAAACAAGTAAGAGAGCTATATTCGGCTGTGCCGAATCTTATATACCCTTCACCAAATTATACTTTCAAATAAACATCTTAAATACATTTTGTGACAAACTGTTGAAGTAGTGGAATGTGTTTCTGGTTTTGTTACGAACATGCCGCCCCAGTTCTCGCCATGTTCTACTGCTTGTTTCCCGAGCATCTAGGACATTTGGGCGTTATCACATTCTCGAACCCACATTTGTAACAGAATAGGTTCCTCAGTTCTGAGTTGCAATCTACAAACGAATGTCCTACGACTTTACAATTCCAGCAGATCAATTGTCTGGGTGTGTTTAACTTGATTGCCTCAATGTCGTTAGTTATTTCTTCGAATTCTACTTCGTTTACACGTCTATTGTTGTATGGACGATGGTTATTTCTTTTAAAGATATTTCTTTCTGCTCTTCTACACTCTTCCAATAGATGATCGAAGCTATGGATGTTTATAGGGTATATGAGTTGGTAGATGCCGTCCTTAAGATTATCTTTGACAATTCTCACTAGTTCTTGTTCTCTAATATCTCTGCTAAGTTGGTTTTTAAGTGCAATAATTTCCCCGATAAATGCTTCAGAGGACTCCGAGGAATTTTGTCTTCTTTCCATAATACATCTCTGTATTTCGGAGTCGCTTTCGAATCTTCGAAACTTGCGGATCAGATTATATTTCAATTGGGGCCATTCGTGTGCGCTCCCAGATAATAAGTGATGAAACCCTTTCATCAGAGTCGCCATGGGACAGTTGTAGTCTAATTGCAAGGATTCTACTCGGAAGACGAAGTCTTCGACGGTGAACGATTTACGGCTCCCATCGAACTTTATCCCCCATTTTTCCAATTCTAGTGGTGTGTTTATTCGTTGATAGGACTGCACATTTTGAAATGTAAAAGGTTGTTGTTGTGGCTGTTGTTGGTATGGTTGTTGTTGGTGTTTTGAAATCTCTTGTGGCCTAGTATGCGAATGTTCTTCCAGGTTTCTTATCTGTGTTGGCTGACTTGGTGTTATGTTTATGGAATCAAACGAGCAATTACGTTCTGTTCTGACAACTTCTCGAACTATTTGTGGAACTAGTTGTTGGAGTGTTTCTTTGACTTGTGTCATTATGGCTGCTTGTGATGCGCCAACCGATGCACTGACGTAATCGCGTAGAGTTAGACCGTCCGTTACAATTGGATTTCCAACTTAAGTGTTCTGTCCAATGTTTTATGTATTTTCCCGGCACGAAACTTTTTAAATGTGCACAAATCTAGTGGAAAGAACCACTCCCAACGAGCTCAAGCCGTGCTAAGACCAGCGTGCCACATTCCACTACTTCAACGGTTTGTCACAATTTAGCTAAACAAAATTAATTATTTTTTTCAAAATTTAAAAAATAATAATTTTTTCAAAATTGTTTTCAAAAATTCTTTTTCTCCCAATAGTTTTTTTGAACCTTTTTCAAAAAATTTTTTTTTTTAAAATTTACTAGTGAAAAAAAATTTATGACAAAAACGATATAGATCGTTGCAATGGACTTTGAAATATCTATCATTAGATATCCATATTGTATCGCCAAAAATCGAGGTTGGCCTGGTTTTTGCCTTATATCTCAGCCATATGTGGTCTGATTTTTTCGATTTTAAATAGCAACCGAGCCGGAAGAATTCCCGATATATTGATGTATGAATCAAGTTTGTAAGTTATTTGGGGTCTTCAGAAAATTGATTTCAACAGACAGACGGATATACGGACATGGCTTAATCGACTCCGCTATCTAGGATTCAGAATATATATACTTTATAGGGTCGGAAAATTATATTGTGGAAATTACAAACGGAATGACAAACTTATATATACCCTTCTCACGAAGGTGAAGGGTATAATAACTGTTTATATTTGTTCCAAAAATATCTATATAAAACACAAAAAATTGTTCTATCTATGTCCGTTATAGACTCTGAAACCATTCAACCGATGAACTTCAAACCGGTTTCATTAGAAAGGCAAAAATGTCCACAAAAAATTCGTATATGCCAGCAAAGCCATGGAGAGCTGATGGACTATTCCATACAAAACCCTGTATACCCTATTAATTCAATAATATAATAACAATCTAAATAAAAAATTGTGTTTTCTATTTGTTTCAAGTTAGAATCACACCTCTGACCGTTTCGGATATCATGACATACCTACTAGATACCTAGAACCTTCTTGCTACTTCTAGTTCTTGCTGATTTTAAGAGGTCTCTATTTGGGCTATAGGGTCCGTAAAATGTAACTTTGAGTTAAACTAGGTCTCGGACGAACTTGAAATACCTGGTTCTAAACATGGTGGTGAGAAATAGGCGGAAAAATGTTATTTGCCACTTTTACTGGTTTATATGATAGAGGTACATGGATGCCTCTACCAAACATATGATAGCAGAACGGACTGCACCTAGGCATGACAGGTTGTGGGGGTGATAACGAGTAAATGTTCAATTAGAGCTAAGATTAGTAAATGGGATAAAAGCACTTCGGAGTTGTGTAAGATGTGCGACATCTGTCATTGGTCAATACATACAATAGGATTAAGTAGCTGGAGGACATTACTTATTGAAAAGTCCGACCTAAACCTTTTTTTCAGATCCGAACCTAATATTCAGTCTAATCTGCAAAAAACGTAAACTTTTAAATTTTAATCGATGGACAGTTTTTATTATTTTCATTATAGTATTACAAAATCAAATAATTCACTGGTGTTTATTCATTTTTGAGGCTGAGTGTATAGTCTAAAATAGTGGTTAAATTGTAAATGAGACTAGCTAATATTAAATCCATTAGCACAACGAACAAGCACTTGCATGACAGGGGGTTCTAATAAGCACCGGATTGGTCAAGGGCTGTCAACTCAGCAAACACTGCTGCTACAACGGCGACGACAATCTACTTAGTCAATAAGATCTACACTTCGGAAAGGCTCCGAGTTGACTCGACCAACCTAAAGTTTTTTTCCCCAAGAAAGAACTGAATAAAACAATGGAACTGTTACAACAACTATCAATCTTGTGTTAACTAGTTGCTGTTTTGGTTGTAAATTTCCATAAGTGAATGATGGCATAAATATTTTGTCATATATAGGGCTGCTAATTTTAGTATATATATTTATTAAACTATTGAAAAAAATATAACACAAAATTCGATTAAAACGATTCTTTATTTTAAATTCACATCGCCATAATCGAATGCAACAGGTTGTTAAAAGCAATATGTCAATGAAACAGTACATTCTTATACGGTATTAGAATTTTAATTTTATATTCGATTTATTAATATATAAATATTTTTTGGTTTTAATGTATATATGTATATATATGAAAGAGTATAATTATCAAAATAAGTATGGAACGGAAAAAAATAATTCAAAACATAAATAAAATTATTTCAAATATAACTAGTAGACAATACATACTATGTACATATACATGCCAAAATACACAATAATTAATGGCCAGTCTCAAGAACGTATGTACAACGCATTTGAACCATACATATTTAAACTAATTTAATATCTTTTCATAAGTTTTGTATTTTCTTTCAAAAAATTTAATCTGTATTTTCTTTTTATTAAATATGAATATTTGACTTTAGTATAAAAACAAAATAGGTATATTTATTAATTACAACAAACTCTTGATAATGAAATCGATTCAATTGAAACCAATTTTTTTTTATAATATGTTAAAATATATAAAAAAAAAAAATTATTGCAAATTTTGTTACTTTAAAAAAATTTTTAATGGTTTAGAATTACAATTAATTAAATCGCTCGTTTCCAATTTTGTAACTAAAATTACAAGTTTTGATTATAATTTTGTAGTAATAGTATTTACATTTCAAAAATTCAATACCTTTTTGAGACTTGCCACTTACATTCACAGACAACACAATATAATCTTTAAGAAATAAGAATTGTTAAATAATACATAAAAATAAATCTATTTCGTTATCAAATGTAAATAAATATATTGTAACTGTGTATTGTACAGCTATGGCAACCCTAGTTTAAAATTGATATTCCCTTTAATTTTTTTTATTCCTTCTATTACTAAAAATATACCGCCTTGTAATTTTCTCAACAAGTATATGAAATAAATGTTTGTATTTAAATACACAACAACTGAAAGTCGACGAATATGAAAATATAATTGCAGTAAAGATTTAAAAATCTCGTTTTTTAATACATCAAATATGCATTAATTTCTATTGAACGTAATCGGATTTAACCTCAAATTAAAATGAATTCTCAAATGCATCAATTGCTATTGGCAATAAATGTCATGATGGCAACAATGCAACAACAGCAAAATCAACAATCGAGCAGTTCCAGCGTGAATACAATATAAAATTTCGACCTGTTTGACTCTAAATAAGGGTCACTTCGAGTACAAAGAACTTTTAATAACAAAGACTTGTAAGCTAAACTACTTTTGGAATATTTTGAAGCAGTAATGTATTCCGTGTTATCGACATTGCCATCTCCCAAGAAAATAAATTACCTAAAATACAACGAAATATTAGAGATGTTAGATACGCATTACTGTCCTAAAAATAACATATTGGTGTATCAACACAAATTGCTTTGCGAATTACAAAATAACGGACAGTCTATTGCAGATTTTGTAGCTGCTTTGCAAAAACGAGCAACAGAATGCGATGAATTGTTCCTAAGGTCACAATTCATAAGAGGCCTGAGTGATAGGTACATTAGAGAACAACTACACAACATGTTCAACAGGCAATGAAATATCGGTGTGGTGGTAAAAATCGTCACCACAGCATGCCAAGAAACCGAACTTCGAAATCAACTACAGCGAATTGGGCTTAGAAGGTTTGTGTTTTCGGTTTGGCCGCAACAGTAACAAAAATAAGTGCGACGTTTTTGTACCTTTAGGTGACGTGAACGTAAATGTTAAGTATAAAGACAAAACTTCGAAAGAAAATTTGTATGTGGTGTCAGCAGATCGTTCAGCGCATTTAGAACGTATGAATTCGTCACATGAAAATTAACTTATCTGAAATCGACCAACAAGAGTACTGTGGAGAAAACAATAAGATTAACTAATGGGTCAATTATGGATTGCAACCGAACTTCAGTTGCGTTGCCAGAGGGCAACTGGTTGCCAGTTTTTCAACAGAAATGACAGCTGCCAGTTGCCATCTGTAATACCATTTAGGGAACTGACAACGCAACTGAAGTTCGGTTGTCATCCATAATCGACCCATAAATTTACAAAATAAAACAAACAAAAGTTTAACGTGAAGTGGATAATTTAGGAAGACGAGGAGGTAAATAAGAGCAACTGAGTTCAACCAAATGCAGTCAGCGTCAAAAGAAAGTGTACAACTTGTTTTTACATTTAAAACGTTTTATTTACATATTAAACAAATTTGTTCAATATTTAATTGTTCTCTTACAATATATATAACAAACAAGTAAGAGAGATATATTCACCAAACTATACTTCAAAATAAAAATTTTAAATATTTTTTTTTTTCCTGTTTTTTCATTTTTTGGAAAAAACATTTTTTCGAATTATTTTTTTTTAAATTTTTTATGTAAAATTTTTTTTATTTTTTTAAAATTTAAAAAAATTTTTTTTTTAAATTAAATTTTTTTTTTTTTTTTTAATATTTAGCGAAAAAAAACTTTGATGAAAAAAAAAATTTGGTTAAAATTTTTCCCGATTTTGACCCATTGTAGGTCCAACTTACTATGGTCTTATATACGTCGTTGCAAAGGTCTTTGAAATATCTATCATTAGATATCCATATTGTCTCTATTAATGACTTAGTAATCCAGATATAGATAATTGCCCTGGTTTTTTCCTTATATCTCAGCCATTTGTGGACCGATTTTGCTGATTTTAAATAGCAAACTTCTCGAAAGCATGTCTGACAGAATTACTGAAGATTTGGATCCCGAAGATATCTGGGGTCTTCAGAAAATTGATTTCAACAGACAGACAGACAGACGGACATGGTTTAATCGACTCCGCTATCTATAAGAATCCAAAATATATATATTTTATAGGGTCGGAAAATTATATTGTGGAAATTACAAACGGTATGACAAATTTATATATAAACAAAATTAGTTTAACAGCAACAAAAACAGTAACAAAAAAAAATAAAAAAAATATTCAATTTTTAACGCGTGAAAAGAAAGTGTACAGTTTAGGGAAATTAGAAGAAAAAAGCGTGTGTAGTATTTTATTTGACATCCTTTGGCTTTTAAAACAGTTTCAAGCCTCCTTGGCATTGTTTCTACCAATTTTGATGTCAACTCTTTTGGGATTTTTGACCACTCTTCCTGCTGGATTTCCTTTAGAGAGTCTTTGGTGGTAATATTTTTCTTTTCTGATCTGTCTGTCCAGATGTTCTCACAGCTATTCAATGGGATTAAGTTCCGGTGACTGTGGGGGGTATTCCAATTCTTTCAGTGTATGATACAACAAACATTATTTAATAGGTTTAGAGGTATGCTTCGTATCGTTGACCTGTTGTAAGTTCCAGGGGGTTACCGCGTAACTCAATCCGAAAACGGAAATGTTCGAAAATGTGTGCTAAATACATTGCAATTCGAAACAATTTCCTTTCGAATCGAATTAGGGAGTAACCCCCCAGGTTCGATCTAGATTTAATTTTCTGACGCTGGGTTCCAAATTTTATTTTAGAATGTTTATGTAATCGGCTTTGTTCATAAAAATATCAATAAATATGAGTTTTCCCAAGCCACTTGCAGCCATACAACCCCACACTATCACCGAACCCCCACCATACTTTGCGGTGGATTTTTTGGTCGAACCCTGGATTTTTGCTTGTCCAAATTTTACTTATTTTTTATTTACGAAAATCTCAAACTTGTTCCTCCGTAAACAGCACATTATTCCAAAACGATTTTTCTTGGTTTTTATACTTGTTTGCGAATTCTAAACGTCGCTCTTTATTTCGATTGGAAATGTGGAGATTTTCTCTAGAAAGTCCACCATTTGCGTGTAGCGCTCGGGGAACCGTACTGGCACTAACTCTCACTCCAGACGAATCTGTTAATTCTTCGCATAATTTTACTGCACTTACTGTGGGTTCTTTGTTCACTGCTCTTACAACTGATCAGACTTCAAGGTTGTTAAGGCGTTTTTGTCTTCCGCCAAGTGGCTAATCTTCTAAACTTAAAATTTTTTTTGTTTGTCTATAATTTTTTTACAATGGCTTCTTCCTATTATAGAGGCGATTTCGCGTAACGATCTCCCTTAATTTTTAAATTTTGTGACTTACACTCTTGTTTCAATTGCAGTTTGTTTTTTAAAGTTCTCACGGTCAAATAAGAAAAGCTACTATCTTAAAATCTCATGAGTCTACAACAAGAACCACATAAAATTATAAACAAGGCAAAAATAAAGAATAACAATATTTTTCTTATGTAACTAGAAAAATTGCAATTCTAATTGTGGACACTTTTTTCTGACGCGTTAAAAAAGGAGTATTTTTGTTTTTGTTGTAACTGTTTTTTTTTTGCTGTTGAACTAATTTAGTTGTTTTGTTTATATATTGAAGAGAACAATTAAATGTTTTGTGAAATATACTCGAACTGCAGAAAAAATAGTTTTGTAATATGTAAATAATACGTTTTAAATTTAAAAACAAGTAAGAGAACTATATTCGGCTGTACCGAATCTAATATACCCTTCACCAAATTATACTTTAAAATAAAAATTTTAAATATTTTTAGGTAAACAAAATTAATTTTTTTTTTTTCAAAATTCAAAATTTTTTTTTTTTTAAAACTGTTTTTTAAAATTTAAAATTTTTTTTTTTTTCAAAATTGTTTTCAATTTTTTTTTTTTAATTTAAAAAAAAAAAAATTTTTAAATTTATTAGTGAAAAAAAAAATTTATGAAAAAGTTTTTTTTTTGTAAAAAAAAATTCGGGTTAAAACCGAGCCGGAAGAATTCCCGATATATTGATGTATCAATTATGTTTGTAAGTTATTCGGGGGCTACGGAAAGTTGATTTCAACATACAGACGGACAGACGGACATGGCTATATCGACTTCGCTATCTATAACGATCCAGAATATATATACTTTGTGGGGTCGCAAATGAAAAATGTAGAAATTACAAACGGAATGACAAACTCTTGCCACTCATGGTGAAGGGTATAACAAGATGTACACTTTCTTTGTTCCTATTATCGTCTCTTGAATGCTCTTGTTTCTTTGTAAAATTTTAGATATATGCAAAAACTATATCTAAAATTTTTAAGTCATCAATGTTCGGTGTTTTCGTATTCTATGTTTTGTTTTCCTCTGTCTATATTCAACTTTTCGTATGCCAAAACTTTTTCTCAGGCTCATATCTTGATTTACTCTCTGAGGCAAAGTTGTAGCTCTTGTCATTAAGAACAAAAATTGTGAACATATAAAATCAAAAAAACTTCGTCTTCAAAATCAATATCGCCTGTTCAGGTCTATAGGTAGAAAAACTTTCAAAATTCAAGGAAACAATCAACTACAAAAATGTATCTAAGATCTCAATAAACAACTCACGCGCCAACCGCTGCAGCGCAGGCAAAGCAGTAAGCTCAGAACATACATCAAGGGACACAGCATACAATTTAAAATCGACATTACACAGCGCGACGTCAATGAGAGCTCAGTGGTGAAAGTTATAGAGAAAGTGCTACAGCATAATTGGCACACAACATTCGCAACTGACAATTTCAATATGCAGTGTGAAAAAATGTATTTATTGACCGCAAACGTGGTCATCAAATCAGAAAAAAAGTTATACAAGATTTTAAAAGGAAATAATCTTTTAACTAGTGAATTCAATAGAGCATATAAGTTATTTTTTCGACGAAGTAGACTTGACCGGTGAAAATTACACAACTATTACAGTGTGTCGCCAATATTATAACAATCTCATGGCATGGTTGAGTGGTGGCAAAGATAGGATTAATCGCCCAGGTGATCATGATGCAACCAGTTGCAGAACAACCTGTACGTGAAACCCGAATATATAGGAGTAATCATTGAAAGTACTGTTGCCAATCAAATAAATTAACCAGCTTTAGAGCCACATTTGTTATCCGTACCAAGAAGGCAGAGTAAGAAGATCCTTCCGGGTTAGAAGATTACTTGTAGATTTAAGGGACCATATTCTCCATTAAGAGCGGGAGACCGTATCCCTTTCATATTCCTTATTATTCCATCTATTACTAGAAATATGTAATCGTGTGTTTATTAAATACACTACAGCAACGTATTTCTATAGAGCTTAGTATATTTATTACATATGTATCTACATTAAACCGTACCTCAAAAAAAAAAAAAAAAAATCCCCGTACACCCCCAAATATAATGTAGTTCTGCAAGGCAGTTATGAAAAAAAAATTAATATTTTGTGCCTACTACCCTAATGTCAGAAAATTGAAGTTCGCAAAAAATCATTAAACTTTCGAAGTAAATGCAGTAAATGTATACATATGATGTAACGAAATCGTGTATTTTTTTCAAAGATAATTTTACAAAATTTGGTACAAGCTTTTCTATTGCTCCAAGGACGAAGTCTATTGAGTTTGGTTAGAATCGGTCCATTATTTCTCCTAGCCCCCATATAATTGCACTTTCTGAAAATTGTTATGCTCTCATAAATATCTTAGTTATATAGATATTCAAGCCAAATTTAACACAAATAAATTTTATATAAGGTGAACTGGCAGCACTAAATTTTGTGACGATAATAAGTCATAGGCCCACTTCCGAAAATCACTTTAACTAGCATAATCTTTTAGCATAAATCTTTTAAAAATTTTGGTATTCCAATTAAATTTAATACAAATAAGTTATACAGAAGTAATTTCCCCAAATTTTAAAGCGATCGGTCCATAATTAATCATAGCTCCCATATGAGGCCCACTTCTGAAAATCATTTTAACCAGATTTCTTAAAAATGTTGGTATTCAAATAAAATAGTCATAGCTCTCATATACATTTTAAAAGGGAACTGTGTATAATCATCTTCTCGATGTAGGGTATCATATGGTCGCGCTTGCCCGACTATACTTTCTAACTTGTTATTATTCTTTTTGTATAATTAAATTTTAAAGTGTTTCTGCTGGAGTTATCGAATTACTTCGTTAACAAAAGTTTAATGATTTCTTGCGAGCTTTAATTTTCTGACATTAGGGTGGTAGGAACACAGATCTGGTGGATAAATAAAAAATCAGGATACTTGAGGTTAATGGCCCTTAGAGCAAAACATTGGTCTTCCCGAGACAAAAACATTGATATATCATACTTTAAGATCCTATTTAAACTATCACCCCTATCGCGAACCAATATTTCACATGAAATGTGTTCCCTTTTCCCATTTTTCGTTCATCAACTTTGTTCACGTGAAAGAATTCCCTAACATGGGAAATTTTTAGATGGAATTTTGTAAACAACAAACATTTGTTACGAACAAAGTTAACTATTGTGACTGAAAAGTTTAAGGGAATATCACTATAGCAAATTCTCCTTCGAGGGAAATGCCGATAGGGGTGTATATAAAATCTAGACTTTTATTCTGTTTTTATAACATGTTCAGAAATGGTAATAAGATTTTACGGATGATTTCATTTTTTTCTTTTTGTCGATCTAGTCGCAATCGCCAAATCAATTTTGGAACGCTTATTTCATGTGCCAGTAGCTAGGATTATTTAATAGTTTGTCAAATTCTCTTAAAACATTTGAGTATTCGTATAATACTAGAGTATCCAAAACCGAAAACCGGTCAACCGGTTTTTTCATCTTTGTAAAACCGACCGGTTTCGGTTTTCTTTAACTTTTCGGTTTTTTGACAAACCGGTTTTTTAAGACGGTTAACCGGTTTTAACGAAATACTTTGTAAAACTTATTTGAACATATAACTTCAAAATATTTTGACATTTTTCAAAAAATATTCATTTATTTTTTAGAAAATTTCGGTTTTTAGAATGACAAAACCGAAACCGTTTTTTTATAAAACACTATTTTCGGTTAAACCGGAAACCGGTTTTTTGAATTTGACGGTCTTTTGGACACTCTATATAATACCTTTAAAAGCAAAATTTTTAATCATCTTGAAAATAATGATTTTTATTAACTATGTATAACTAAATTGATACAGTATGCAATTGAGAATTATTTTTGTTTGGTTTCTATTTATCTTTATCAATACTATTATATGTTTTCTATCTAATATTTGTATACCCTAGTTTTTAAGGTTAGATATAAGTTTGCTAAATTTTTATTGTATCATTATTATTAAAATTTTTTTTTGCAATGTTGCTTTTTTTTAAAAAAATTGGAAAATTTGTTAACTATATATGGCCTATTGGGCTCAGTGATAATTGTATAATACAGTCGAACTTCTCTATAGTGAACTTCTATACAATGAAGCTCTCCCTATTATGAATTGATTTCAAACACACAACTTTTTCCGTTCCAATTTCATTGTTTTTGATCTCCTTATAATGAATTTCCATACAATGAAGATTTCTATACAATGAAGCAATATAGGTGTAATATTTGACTCACATGCGTTTTTGTCTCCATATAATGAATTTTTCAAACAATTTTCTGTTACGCATAGTAACAACTCTGTGTACCGAGAAAGATGCCACATATAATGAGGGGATTCCCAAAAAGGAAAATAAGAACAACAAAAAAGAAGAAAGCTACATTAATAACAATTTTGACATCAGTTGCCGGTGTTCAGTGATCGAAAATGAAGCAGCGAAGTAGCATTTCTCTTGAAAAAAGATGTGGCTAGGCAGTTTGGAATTCTTCCCAGCTCATTATCAAATATTTTTAAAAACAAGGCTGTGATTCTAAAAAATGTAGAAGACGAGCAATTGAGCACTAAACGCAAAAGGATTCGAACCTGCTTTTTTGAGGATATTGATGAAGCAATGCTCAAATGGGTAACTGCCGCACGTGGTAGGATTCTTCCTATATCTGGGCAATTAATGAAGCAAAAAGACAAAGAGTTCGCTGATGCATTGGGACACGAAGATTTTGAAGCTAGCACAGGATGGTTAGACAAATTCAAAAAACGGCATGGTATTGTAGCAAAAAGTACTTTTGTGGAGATGAGGAGTAACGTGCCGAGAAGGTTTTGTTGAGGAAGAGAAATGGAAGAGTGTAATCCAAACTAAAATACCTGATTATTTTAAATAAAAATGGAAAAAAATATAATTTTTATATAATGATTTTGTTATTTGGTATTACAAGGTTTTGATGTGGAAGAAAAATGGAAAAGTGTAACCCAAACTAATATGCCTAATTATTTTAAATAAAAAGTGGGGGAAAATATAATTTCTGTATAATGAAGTTTCTATATAATGAAGTGATTTTCTGGTCCCGTCAAGATTCATTATAGGGAAGTTCGACTGTAATAAATAAATAAAAATTGTAAATGGCGAAGGATCGTCAAAAAAAAAATAATAAAATAAAAATAAAAACAATTTTCGTAAGTGCCTTGCAAAAATACTTTATACTAGGGGATGTACGGCGGACTTTTTTTTTTTTGCTTGTAAGGTCGTACGCTCTAATGTACATACATACGTACTTCGAATTTCATTCAAAACTAAATCAAATTTGTAATTGAATACGATTTTTAAAATATAAATTCATTACTAAAATATGTAGGTTCTGACACACAGTTAAAGGTAATTTAAAATCACATGCTTTTTCGAAATTTTAGTTTATATTTATGTCCAGGATCACTGGGATTTGAACCTGGACACATAAGGTATGACATAAAGTAAAATTTAATTATTTATAAATCTCATAAAAAATTTAGTTTGTATTTCGAAAATCGGTATCACTTTTATTTGAAATAGGGCATTTTTTTGCACAAACGAAATTAGCAAAAAATTTACCCAAAATTGAAACTAAAATAAAATTAACATATAGTTCTGTTAGCAAAAATGTTTCTAATACTTTTTGTTTATGAATGTGCTCTATTGAAAATTGCTATCAAATGAATGAATACAGTGGATTTTAAAATAATCTAATCGAATTTGTTAGTGTATATAGAAGAATTTTTGTGCATCTACGAAAAACATATATTATATTTGTGTTTAACTCTAATTGGTGTTTGTTAAATAAATTTATGTGTAAACATACATTATACATACATATATGTGTATTAGAGTGTTCCCCTTTGTATGGAAGAAAAATGAGATTTCAATGTTTTCAAGTAAAATTAAAGTTTAGTTTGTCAACATATTTGTCCTGCTGTTAGTATTTCGTAAGCTGGATCAAATGATAAAAATTTCCATTTCCTATTCTATCCCCGATCTGAATTTCAAAAGACAAATATTTTTGAAATTACACGAACATGTCTGACACGCCATTGAAAGCGCCCTTTTAAAGGTCTTTCATATATATATTTCCTATTGTAAATTTTAATCATAAAAACCTTTTTATCCTTTGATCCAGCTCGTCTAATACGGACGACATGACAAATATTTTGAGAAATGGTATTTTCAAAATTAATTAAATTTTCATTTTAATTAGGGACATCTACAACTTGTACAGACAATCACTAAAATAAGTATACACTATTTACTTCAAACTATATATGATATTATTAAATTATTTTGTATTTGGTGAGTTGGAGCAATGGATAAGATTCCTTTTTGAAGGTTTTTATGATTTTTCATAGCTCAGGAAACATATGAAATATTGGTTTTTGTGAGGCGTTTTCAACAATACACACAATCGCAAAATAGGTGGTGATAAATCTGAATCGTTTAAACCACTGTAGAGGAGGACATAGGCTTTAAGAAAGTGAATTTGTGAAATCTGTTGGAATAAATTTGTGAGATACAGGGTCAAAGTGGACCACATTGGGTAAGTAAAACTTTTACAGTTTGTTTGATTTCAATCAATGAAATTGTAATAACGCAAGTCTGAAGGTCAAGACATTCCAGTTTATTTAACTAAGTTATCTCTTATAGTTTAAAATATATTTAAGTTTAAATTTTGACGTTTTAATTTTTTATCATGACTTTTTTTTCTAAAAACATCCTCTTATTTCTAATAAATTCCGTTGAGGTACTTTTAACGGAATTTATGAGAAATAAGAGGATGTTTTTAGAAAAAAAAGTCATGATAAAAAATTAAAAAATAAAACAATTTATTATAAATTAAATTTCTGATTGATATATTGAATTTCGAAAAACGATAAAAAAACCCGTTTCGGTGATATTATATATAAAATAATTTAAACGTATTATTTTATTGTTTGTATGACTTAAAAATGCGGGATTTACAATAGATGGTTTTTGTTTTTAATAACTTATGACATTTTCATGGGTACATATCTATTATTTATTCTCACGTAGTTATTGAACATTACAGTGTAAGCAAAAACGTTTTTTTTTTTTGCTTTAAAAATGTCGAATTTTGTGGGAACAAAGCGGTAAGTCCCGGTCCAGACTGTGAAACATTTGCTGCAAAACATTTTTAAATTCTCTTTTGAAACTGTATTCGTGTCCAAACAGTGAAGTTTTTGCTTTTCAGTTTTTGACATTTCTGTACAGAACGAATATGAACGAATAAATGTGGATGACATACTCAACAAAAACTTCATGTACATGAAACACAGTACCTTTTTCCATTCCTCTTTCCCCTTTCATCGACAAACTCAAATGTTTTGCAAAAAATGTTTCACAGTATGGATGGGGACTAAAGGTTCAATGTGATGGTCTGGCATGATTTCAGCAGCTCATAACAGATAGGACCCTTTTGATTCCACCAAATTCAGAGCACTACCTTAGCGATATTTGACTTTGGTGTCGATTCGGCTGGTTAGCCGGGCTTTACATACTATTTCATAGTCTTCGGGTTATCGTAATGAATCCATTTTTCACCGCAATTAATGATTCGGTGTAGATTGGGCTGGTTGGCCAATCTAAAAGCCAAATATCTATGGCGCTAAGGCAATGTTCTGTATTTGATGGGACTAAACGTGTCACATCTATTATGAGCTGCAAAAATCTGGCCAGACCATCACATGGAACCTGTACCAAACGCAACTGATTCGTTTGGAGCGAGCATTTGCCGAAAAACGCCTAGAATAGGCGGCCAGACATGAAACCGTAATATTCCATCATGACAACGCTCGGCCAAATTATGCAATATCTGTTAAAACTATTTAGAATGAAGTGGTTGAAAAGTTTTGTTTTGCCTCACCCGCCTTATAGTTCAGACTTTGCCCCGTGCGAATACAATTTCTTTCGATCGATGCTGAATGCTCTCTCTGGGATACGCTTTAATTTGGAACAGAGTATTCGATATTGGCATCAAAATATGAGCAGTTCTTTTGACTCGGAATCCATATGTTGCCAGAAAGATGGGAAAAGGTCGTTACTAACAATGGTCAATAATTTTAATAAATTTATATATCAAAATAAAAGCTAAAAATTTAAAAAATCTCGAATTTTTAAGTCATACACCCAATAAATAATTCTAATTATTAAAATCTTGCGGCTTTCAAATACCTTTAACATGATACCAATATTTCATATGTTTACTTAAAAAAGGAACATCAATCCTTGGATCCAGTTCACCAAATACTGACATCAGGACAAACATTTAGTGAAACGTAATCTTTAAATGAATTAAAGCCAACCAAAGACAAACACAAAATTAAACATGAATACGATAATTTAATAAAGTACATAATCCAGCAAATATGTTGCACATTCTCATAGAAGTATATTAATGTAACATTTTAAAAAGGAAAAATATCAGAATAAGCTTTGCTGCGTAGCAGTAGAGAAAGCAAGTGAATTCTTAAACAAATAAATAATAAAACTTAAAATTCTTTAATACGAAGCAGGTTTATAAGGGAGAAAATTCAATTGTAATTATGAGTAGAAACACAAGCTCACGGACTGATATGTGGTTGTTTTGACAACAGAAAATACAGGCGACGTTAAAAAGGCAGCTACTTATTATCTGCTCGATATATTTTCTGACAAAGTTTGTTAAATTAAATATAACGTTCTTGATTCTTTTATGAAAAAAATTAAATGAAATTAGTAAGTGATATTGTTAAACAATATAAACAATATATATGTAGTTGTATATATATAAATATAAAAAAATTGTCACCCCTGTTTTTGATATTATGAGTAGAAACACAAGCTCACGTACCGATATGTGGTTGTTTCTTATACGAAGTTTTGACAACAGAAAAATACGTTAAAAAGGCAGCTACTTATTATCTGCTCGATATATTTTCTGACAAAGTTTGTTAAATTAAATATATAACGATCTTGATTCTTTTATGAAAAAAATAACATGAAATTAGTAAGTGATATTGTTAAACAATATAAACAATAATTATATAGTTGTGTATATATAAATATAAAAAAATTATTTTCACCCCTGTACCCCGTTTCTGTAACTATTTGTGAGAAGTTCTCACATCGAGAAGTGTGAAACAAAAAATTCCATCGTTTCTCGATTTGGGAGAGAAAAGTGTTTCTGTAACTTAAAGTGAGAAGAGCCAGCACTAATTACGTTTTTATTGGAAATTTCCAATCAAGCTGTCAAAAACATAAAGAAGAAAATGAAAATAAACAAATCAATTTATATTAAAAAGTAAAATTATAATTTTTTTAAAAAATAAATAATTTAATAGTGATCAGAAATGTATACTAATTTATTAATAGAGGCAGAGCAACATGATCGTAGAAATATGTTGCGAATTTATCGCCAAAAATTAAGGAATACATCCATTTACTATTCCGGAGCAACGTTTTAAAGACCTCTATAGGTTAAGCAAGGAAAATAATTAACATTAATTTAAGTTTTAATTAAAAATAAAATCTTAGCTTTTCTTTATTTTTTGTATTCATATTATATTTTTTGAAAAAATTTGTTTTCGCACCGTTTTTAAATGTGAGTTGTTTTGACAGTTCATGTGAGAAACTTTTCACAAAATGTTCTTACAGAAACACTTTGACTCACAAATTTCCAATAAGTTACGTCAAAAAACTTAAATGACAGATAGTTCTCACAAAATGAAATTACAGAAACACTTACATGTGAGATATGAAATCGTGTTTCAATTCACGTTGTTTTTTATTCAATTTCACTGTTTCATGCGAGAAATTTCTCGATGCGAGAGTTACAGAAACGAGGTACTGTTTTTGATATTTGCAGTCAGCTGTTTGACAGCTTATTTTAACAAAAACGAAATGTTATTTAATGTAAAGTTGTATTGGTTGTAGAATTGGTAATATCCAAAGTATATTTATATTTTTTGTATGTAATTGTAAACAATTTTTGACAATCTCACAATGTTTTACACAAACAAAATTAATGTTGTTTTTTTATTGTTGATTTGTTGTAGAGTTGCATGTACTTGTATAAATATACTTTGGTACTATCCAAGATGTATTATGAATGTATCATGAATAGAGCAAAAAATAGTCAGCTGGCGTTACGCTGCCACCTGGTTAAATATGCCTTGGTACTACCTGTAAAAAAAATCGTATTGATAACGACATGTCGCGACATAAACTTTTATTTTTTTTTTTATAAAAACTCTGAACCACAGGAAAACAAGAAGCGCTTAGCTATATGTTAGTAGGCCTAGAAAATAACAATATAGTTTCCAAGTTGGAACTGACCCTACAAAAGGCATGGCTTCTATAAGTGTCTTTCTGCCTTACAAACCTGCTTCGTTCGAATCACCCTTACTGGGAAATAGGTTAAGCTAATTATTTTGTTCATTTGTGTTGCAATTTTTTTTACTTGTTTTAAAGAAAATAACATACAGAATATTTAAAATAATGAATGGATATTGTGTGTTTTGTGTTACAAAAACTGGCGGGTTGCATGTAATGATTTCTACTAAAATGCTAAAACGTTTAAAAACAATTAGAAGTATCTAAACTCGCCCTTCTTACCCAAATGTTTGTTGCGTATCCAATCGGCGTTGTCATTGCTTGATGTACGTGTATCAACAATATTGTCCTAAAATAAAATAAAAAAAAATACTCAGATAACAGTGATGCTTGTTTTTAAGAAAAAAAAAAATAAAAAAAATTACGGTTGTACTAGAATTTCTTGGTTTCGTATAATTGGAAGTTTGCTGATGATGGCCGGCATACATGTTTTGGTTTCGAATAGTTTCAATGTCGCCATAGTTGTAGGGTGTAACAATTGTGTGTGGCACATGGGCCATTTGGCCCCGGATATTTCTGGCTTTCCACCACTTCCGAGTGTCGTCTAGAATCTAGAAAATAAATATACATTACAGGTGTTTGTCAACGTACATATCTAGAATTATGAAGCAGGTATCCATAACATCTTGACCATATTTCAACAACCTACGCTTCTTAAACACGGTGCTGCAAGGCCATGTTTTTATGATCACTGTAAAACTCGTATAAAAGTTTGCTTCTCCCAATTATCTTTTTTATGTTTGACTCATCTGCTCTCATGTATTGAAGGATTTTCCAGAAAATAGTTTTGAAATTATATTGCTATCTAAAAATATGAAAATTAGCCCTTTTATGAACATGAGACCAAAAGAAAGCAATACTAAATGTTGTCCAATTTTGACTCCAAGGCCATACAATGGTTTATTTAAAAATTCATAACAAAATGTTTAAAGGGCTTGGGAAAATTGTACTTATTTTGCCCTCAAGTACATCAAAGGATTAATTTAGACTTAGAAACTTAATTTCTCTAAAGTTTCATCAAAATCAATTATGTTTTTATGAAAACTCCCTAACATTAATAAAACAACACATTAACCAAATTATTGGCAAAAATTTAGCTTTCTCCGAAATCATTAATCTAATACTTATGGGCTTTTAAATGCTCTTAATATAATCCAAAAGAGCAATTCTTGAATTTTGAGAAAATGTTTAAAATTAGAGTTTTAATAATGTTATGTAAAATTTACTGTTTTGGCCGGAGAAGAGAATATAAGAATTTCATATTAGTGGTTTTATGACTCTAAGGAAAGTAAAAATTGTCTAGCATTATAGAATTTCCCAATATGATTAAGGAACACATTCTATTTTAAACTTATTTGCAAAGTTCAAATCAGATGTAGCACGTTTTAACATTAACCAATTTGACTAATATTTTCAATGTTGTAGTTTTATACCAACTGTCATACTAATCCGATCCGTACGCCTTTTTCCGAGACTATCACTAATTATAGCACAAGCATAGAGTGTTGAAATTACACCCAGATATTATGGATGATTTGCCCTTGCAAAACTTTAGGTACATCAAAATTTAAAAAAAATTACGTACCTCGAGATATTCACCACGAACCACACTTAATTCTTTATCATTATTGGCGGTGCGGGGATATGTAACCAATACTATTTTAGCACCAGCCGCCTGCAGTTCATCTAGCCACTGCTCCACCATTTGATCGTCCCCAGAACGTATGCTACTTGATATTTCTGGCATTGCATGAGTTCCTGTAGTCGGTGAGGGTGAGTTAACCTGATCCATCATATTACCGTGAGCCTGAGACGAGCGCATGCCACGGTTGTAAAGATTTTGCACACCAGACGTGATTGCGTGTATTCCTACAGCACCCGCATCTCCAGCAGTACCAACTGTTGTTGCCGCATTTGTATGATTTTTGGTATTTTGCTGGTGATCACGGTACGACATAACGACTTCGCTATAACGATCCGCTGTGTCAATTGTGTTTTCAATATTATATTTATCACTACCATCGCAATCGTCGTAACTAAGGCCAGTGTTGTCATGCGCAGCTGAGCCACTGTTTCCTGCCATATCTAGAGCTAGTTCACGGCCATTCTCTGGGTGACCACGTTTATTGCTGTTGCTTACAATAGCTGGTGGCGGAGGAGTCATTGTAGTTGGTTTTTCCAATTCATCAATTATTAAGTAGTCTGGCGACCAGCCGTCTAAAAAGACCGGATGATAAGAACTAACATCATCCTTCCACTGATCCCTAGGCACTGTCCAAGCGTCACCTAAAGAGCGCCAAAGTTCGGTCTCTTTACTAGTCACACAATTGATAAGTAAATTAACAGCTTCCCGCGTCAGCAAAGGATTTATCACTCTGGCTGGAAGCTGAGACTCATAGTATGTGTCACTTGCTGCCTCAACAATTAAAGCCAGAGGTGTAAACAAAAAGTGTACTAGCTCTGGAGCGTTCGGGTCATGAATATGAGCCTTAAGTTTTGCCAGTAGATTAAAAGAGAGCTTGAATTTTGCAAATATATCAATAAATTCCTTTTCATGTGGTGGCCGTGTACGCAATGTCAAAAGACCCTCACCGGGATCTTTTTTCTTAGATTTTCGATTTCGCCTTCTTCTTTCGAGCTCTCGCGAGGCGGCTGCCGCATGCTGCAGACGAGCTATAAACTTCTCGATATCGTCAAAACAATGATTAAGTACATTGACATCGCGTTCATATTTATCACTGGAAACCGAACTAGTTTCATCATCATTTAAATTTACACCGCCTAAAGCACGTGCATCATGAATACCCCCATGCTCAGAGTCAATTTCACCCAAACCTATTGCTATATTGTCATTTTCCGCTCGCATATTATAGTTGTGTTGTTCTTTGCTCATGGAATGCTGCTGATAACTTGTGGCATGTTGTTCTGTATTACGTGAATGTGTAACTTTGTTATGTCCACCCATCATCACACCACTATTACTGTTGGAATCCATATAAACTTGCGAATGAGAGTTGCTGCTATGAGGTATTTGTTGTTGCTGTTGTTGTTGTGTATGACGCGAATTTTCTTGTAATGTCATTACTTCACGTTGTTGTACATCAAAATTACCTCTTTGTAAGTTTTTCAAATCCTCTACCAAATGAACGGCGGAAACATTTTGTGACTAAAAAGTAAAAAAGATAAAATAATACAGTTGTAAAATGCATTTGTGCAATAAAATATTCATGCTCCATTAAAAATAATAAATAATACAATACAATTTGAATAAAGACGTTACTTTTTAAAAATACATTGTGGAATATGTCTCAATAATATTAACCAAATCGGCCCATAAATGAAGCTTACGATACTTAAAGTAGATTTGCTATAGTTATGCCCGTAATTTCAACAAATAGATATCTATCAGTGCTTAGTTACTTATGGGGTAAACATTTTTGGTAATTTTTACCCATAGATATTGATTTGAAATTAATATCAAGTTACCTTTTAGGTAATGGGTCGATTATGGATGACAACCGAACTTCAGTTGCGTTGTCAGTTGCCTAAATGGTATTACAGATGGCAACTGGCAGCTATCATTTCTGTTTAAAAATCTGGCAACCAGTTGCCCTCTGGCAACGCAACTGAAGTTCGGTTACAATCCATAATCGACCCATAAATTTAACTGCCGGGTACTTTATACCGTAGATATCTATTTGTAGAAATTACGAGCATTATTCTGTTTCCAGTTTTTTTTCTTCCACACACAAGAATATTGCACTCTAACTTGTTTCTTATAAGGTATTTGTTTAAATTATTACTTATACCAATGATGTATTGGTGATTTACATAATTATAAATCTTTATTTGGATAAAAAAACATTCGAAATTATTCCTTCGCCAAGTTGAATGTATCCTGCTGAAACCACATATCTGTAATACTAATACCTTCCAATTGAGGAATGAAAAAGTTAGTAAACATGTCTCTATATCTCTCACTGTTGAATGTAACGTTCAGACCATGGTTATTTGTGAAGACATATGGATAAATGATTCCATCGTCCCATAAAGCGAACTAAACAGTGAGTTTTTCTGGATGTAATGCTGTTTCGACAATGGCTTAAGGTTTATCATCGCTCCGACTATTTAGATTCACCCAGAGAATGTTTATATTCTTTCTAGTTGTGAAAATAATAAAAACTTTTCGGAACAAGCTTTAATCATTAACCAAAATATGTTATAATTCATATCAGATGCATATCTACTTATAACATTTACATATATACATTATTGTTTTATTTCGTAATATTAAACCTTCAAGGCCATAATAACATATTTAACTACATTAAGAAAACGTTATATCAATATAAAAAACATTATAGTTACCTGAAAAATATGCATTTCAGAACGCGATCCACTGCCACCGGAAACAATGAATACCAATATATTATTATACAACTCCATAGCATCAGTAGAGGTAAATGCTGTTGGTTCTTGAATAAGCGTAGCAGGAAACCTTTCAATAATATTCTGAAAGTCAAATATACATTTAACAAAAGAGTTTTTAGAACTTCATAGCTGTACAAACCCCTGTTTCATAATCCATTATTAGCACCCAACGATAGTCCAAACATAACTGCATCTTTTGTGACCAAATACCAGTAGTTTTCTCTAACTGTAGCAAACGCCTCATGCCGTCTGCTGGATAGACTATACCGGAGTCTTTATTTACAGTAAACGTCGCCAAGTGCTCAAGCAAATATGTGGGTATATCATGTAATATTACATCACTGTCATCATTACGTCCGACGCTGCCGCCACCGTCTTCGCCACCACTTCGTGACTCACGTTCGTCACCCGAATAACCTCGATGGCTGCCGGCATCACCCATACCTCCACCACCGCCATTCGAATGAGAATATGACATTTTGATCGAGCCTTTTCAAAAGTGTTCCAAATTACCGGCAAATAAGTTAATTTTTACAATACCAATCAAAAACATGAAACAACAATTATATTGCTGTAAATAAATGAAAATAAAACAATAATTTGTCAGATATTTATTTCGTATAAAATTGGAAGTATATAGGTCAAACTGAATTAAACTTCTTAAATAATAGTATATTAGATGCATTTGAAATTAGAATTCCTAAATTCGAATAAGTTTGTAAATAGTGAATTGATTAAAAATATCATCCGAAACTGTTTTTAAATGGGATTTGGGAATATTAACCCTTTGACGCATATAGTACTCCGGTGTGCCTAAGGTTAAATGTGTATTTTCATTAAATAGAGCTTTATTTTGAGTGTAACCAAATATTAACTAATACACAAAACTTAATTATACCCTTCACCTTCGTGAGAAGGGTATATATAAATTTGTCATTCCGTTTGTAATTTCCACAATATAATTTTCCGACCCTATAAAGTATATATATTCTGAATCCTTATAGATAGCGGAGTCGATTTAGCCATGTCCATCTGTTGAAATCAATTTTCTGAAGACCCCAGATATCTTCGGGATCCAAATCCTCAATAATTCTGTCAGACATTCTTTCGAAAAGTTTCCTATTTAAAATCCGTCCATAAATAACGGAGATATGGGCAAAAATCCGAGACAACCTCTATTTTTGGCCTATTTTTTTATCTATATCTCGATTACTAAATCATAAATATAGACAATATGGATATCTAATGATAGATATTTCAAAGTCCATTGCAACGATGCTATACGATGTTGGACCTGCAATGGTTAAAAATCGGGAAAAATATTTTTTAATCCGAATTTCACAAAAAACATTATTTTGTGATAATTTTTTTTCACTAATAAATTAAATTTTTTTTTTTTTTTAAAATTAAAAAAAAAACTAAAAAAAAAATTAAAAAAAATTTGTTTTTAAAGTATAATTTGGTGAAGGGTATATAAGATTCGGCACAGCCGAACATAGATCTCTTACTTGTTTTATTTTGATTTCGGTAGCCTACATACTTAAAAGAACTAATAAATCTCTTTATCTTTTAAAAACCTTGCACTCTCTTCCATTTTATTATGGGGGGATTCAAGCAGTTGAATCAGAATAAAACAAGTATAAACAAGTAAGGTATAGTTAGTCAAGTCCAACTATATAATACCCTACATTTTTCATTTAAAATTTCAATAATTTATTTTCGTGAGTGATTTTTGGAAGTGAACCTTATATGGGAGCTATGGGCAGTTATGGACCGATCGCCATGAGATTAGGCCGTGTGATTTACTGCTATACGAAACTTAATTCTGTTAAATTTATATGTTTTCCAGCATTTTCATCATAAAACAAGTAAGAAAGTATGGTCGGTCAAGCCCGACCAGATAATACCCTACACTAAGTAAATGAGCAAAAACATTTTTCTTTCAAAATTTCAATAATTTATATTCGTGAGCGATTTTCGGAAGTGGGTCTTATATGGGAGCTATGACAAATTATGGACCGATCGCCACGAAATTTGGTCACGTGATTAATGCTTATATGAATGTTATTTATGTTGAATTTTATGTGTATACCAACATTTGTAGGAGATTTATGCTCGTTAAAGTGATTATCGGATGCAGGCCTTATATGGGAGCTATGACTAATTATGGACCGATCATAATAAAATTTGGTGACATGAATTCCCTATATATAAAACTTATTTGGACAAATACTTGTGTAGATACCTATATAAATTAAACATTTGTGACGGATAAAATCCACTTTCGGGAGGACATTTGTATGGGGGCTAGGTCAAATAATGGACCGATTTCAGCCAGTTTCAATAGGGATCGTCCTTGGGCAGAAAAAATGATATGTACCAAATTTTATCGAAATATCTTAAAAATTGCGACCTGTACTCTGCGCACAAGCTTTACATGGACAGCCAGCCAGCCAACCAGCCAGCCAGCCAGCCAGCCAGACGGACGGACGGACGGACGGACGGACATCGTTTAATCGACTCAGAAAGTGATTCTGAGTCGATCGGTATACTTTAAGGTGGGTGTTAGACTAATATTTTTGGGCGTTACAAACATCTGCACAAATCCATTATACCCTCCCCACTATGGTGGTGTAGGGTATAATTAGGTCACATGACTTACGTATACTTGAAAGTTATTTAGATAAAAATGATTCCGAGTCGATCGGATGTTGGGCTTTACACACATTAGCACAAACGCACAGAACATAAATAATGAATTGAATTTTCAATCGAGCTGGACATATAACTAGCTCGGTATTCAAATAAAACTTTTATTTTTAAAATAAATTATAAAGCTACGTACACACGGTTGTCAGATTGTTAGAAACATGCTCAGAAAATGATAAACACAACCATGAGAACTTATGTTGAAACATATGGTTGTTAACCATTTATTGAACATTTTCTTACAACATTGTAAGAATATGACAATCGTGTGTACGTAGCTTAAAGGATTTTTTCATTATTACATTATGTCCAAAGTTGGTTTTTGGTATGGTTGTTTATGATTAAAGCTACGTACACACGATTGACATATTCTTACAATGTTGTCAGAAAATGTTCAATAAATGGTTAACAACCATATGTTTCAACATAAGTTCTCATGGTTGTGTTAACCATTTTCTGAGCATGTTTCTAACAATCTGACAACCGTGTGTACGTAGCTTAAGTGACCTAAAACTAATATACAAATTTTATATTTTCTTTAAAAAAAATTAACATCTGCTCGAAAAAATAAAAGTGAAAAATAATTTTTATTTCAGCTCGAAAAAAAAAATTAACTATTATTCTGACTTTTATGAATGCCTGGAAATTTCTTAAAATATTTTTTTTTTTTTTGTGTTTTGGATTTTTTATTATTTTCAAATTTCCACTGTTGCTCATAAAATTAAAATGATTGTTTCTAAAAATTTTTTTCACTACTTCGAAGTACTACCCAATTTATAAGCCAGGAAATAATCTTAAATTACCGCCCAGCTATAGATCAATCAGGATTCTAAGCCTATTGGAAAAATTATTTGAGAAAATAATAAAAAAGAGAATTTTAGACTTTTCTAATCAAACAAATATTTTAATATCATCAGTTTGGATTTCGCAAGGAGCATTCTACTGTACATCAATTAAAAAGAGTTGTTAATTTTCTTGCAAGTAAGAAAATAAATCGTAAGAGTACTGCAGTTTTTTCTTGACATCGAAAAAGCCTTTGATTCTATATGGCATGATGGCCTAGTTTTTAAGCTTATTACCTAAAGTTATGCAACGTACCTGCAACAAATTTTAGAAAATGCCCTAAATACCTGCGAGTCGGTATTATCACTTTCTACGCAGACTATAGTTCTGTGGTAAAGTATCATACGCAATAATCAAAAGAATGGAAGATAGTTTAAAATGTTCCCACAAATTCGTTGATAAATGAAAAAAAATATTTCCATATAATAGGTCGCATAAGTGTTTTTATCATACTGAAAGATAAAATCAAATATCTAGGAATTACTTTAGATAAAAAACTATAATTTAAACGACACGTAAAATATATTTGTGAAAACCCAATTAAATGCGGTCGTGGCCTTTGTCGCCTACTCAACAGAAGATTTAAAATTAATTAATAAAAAAATTCATATTTACAAAGATATTAACAATTAAAAATAAATGACTATTATCAATTGCAAAAAATATAAATTACAAATTTCTCCTAAAAATTCGTATGCAAACGTTTTGTTATACATTGTATTGGTCAAAATCCATTAAATTTTAAATTTGCGTTCCATTACACAATTTTGTACTTCATATAATCACTATAATGTTGTAAAATTTCGATAGCTGGATGTTACTTCTTACTTTGTTATTACAAAAATTTTGTTTTTACTTTTTACTGACTATAATCAATGTTTCTATATTTTTACATGTAATTTTTATACCCTACACCACCATAGTGGGGAGGGTATATTGGATTTGTGCAGATGTTTGTAACGCCCAAAAATATTAGTCTAACACCCACCTTAAAGTATACCGATCGACTCAGAAAGTGATTCAACGATGTAAACCTTGTGCGCAGAGTACAGGTCGCAATTTTGAAGATATTTCGATAAAATTTAGTAACTGTCATTTTTTCTGCCCAAGGACCAAGCCTATTGAAATTCGCTGAAATCGGTCCATTATTTCACCTAGCCACCATACAAATGTCCTCCCGAAATTGGACTTTATCGGTCATAAATGTTTAATTTATATAGCTATCTACACAAGTTTTTCTCCAAATAAATTTTATTGTATACCGAATTTATGTGCCCAAATTTTATTATGATCGGTCCATAATTAGTCATAGCTCCCATATAAGACCTGCTTCCGATAATCACTTTAATGAGCATAAATATCCTTAAAATGTTGGTATACACATAAAATGCAACATAAATAACTTTCATATAGACATTATTCACATGACCAAATTTCATGGAGATCGGTCCATAATTTTTCATAGCTACCATATAAGGCCCACTTCCGAAAATCACTCACGAATATAAATTATTGAAATTTTGAAAGAATAATGATTTTGCTCATTTACTTAGTGTAGGGTATTATAAGGTCGGGCTTGACCGACCATACTTTCTTACTTGTTAAGTATTGAAGTTGTGCGCCCGGATAAAGGCAAGAAGTTATTAACAATAAAAACATATTTTCAATAGTCGAGAGAAAAGTGGTTGTAAAATATATAAATAACCATACTATTCGAATTTACTTTATTGAGAACTGTCATTGGTTTCATATCTGTAATAATTTGTGATATATTGTTATACTATAAGAGAAAAATCTGTCTACGATATTAAATTTTATTTATTATAAAATCGTCAGAGATTGTTTTTATTTTAATATGACGGATTGTACAGAAAACGGATTAAAAGAAAACAGAAAGACTCTGACGATTCGCAAATTTTCGCATATTTCTACAAGTATCTCAAAATTACTTTCGTTTTATTTCACGTACGATATACCCTTCTTTAGGTAGATATTTTGAACAACAATATTTCGAATGTACTTATTATTTTTTTAAATATAGTACCCTCTGAATGGATACTCTTATTTTTGCAAACCCTATTCCACTCTATAGGCGTACAAATGTCACGTACAATGACATGGAATTGCCCATATTTCATTTTTGGATTTGGATCATAACAAACATTTCTGTTTAAGGTATCGTAATAACTTTTTAAATTTAATAAGATTTGTTAGGTATGTAATAAATTTAAGTATAGTTGTTATGCAGTTGTATAAAATGCTACTAAAAATGTTACTGTTTTTACAAAATCAGCTTCACTGCCCACGTTTTTTAGACGAACGGGTAACAGTTAAATGACAGATCTATTATCACAATAAATTTATTAGATGAAGAAATTGTAAAAACTCTATGCTAATTTTTTTTTATTTAATGATAAGCTTAGAAATTTGTTCATATCGATTTAAAAATTTATAAATATTAGATTTTTTTTTAATCTTTGAAAAAATTTAACAAAATTATTTATTTATTCATTTGTAATATATGTATCTATTTGGTCAATAACAAATTTATCCATACATCCCGACGACTCCCACAAATATATGTTCAATTAAAAAAAAAAGTAAGATACGATTTTAAAAACCCTAATTATCAGCATAAAGTCAAATATCAAACATATTAAACAAATCTAGACAATATGTACAACAAATGATTGTTCATAAGTTGAATGATTGTATCCATTTGGTCAATAACAAATTTATCCATACATCCCGACGACTCCTACAAATATATGTTCAATTAAAAAATAAGATACGATTTTAAAAACCCTAATTATCAGCATAAAGTCAAATATCAAACATATTAAAAAAATCTAGACAATATGTACAACAAATGATTGTTCATAAATTGAATGATTGTTCATAAATTGATACAATAATTTGCGGATTTCTAAGAGATCTTGTAAATGATAATTGTTGTTCAATATGCACCGGTTTCTGAAATTTAAAAATTTTATAGAAATAAATTAACAAGCTAAATTTAAGGTAATCCTCAAAATTTAGATTCAAACTATTTTTAAAATAAACAAATAAGAAAGTATGGCCCTACACTAAGTAAATGAGCAAAATCATTATTCTTTCAAAATTTCAATAATTTATATTCGTGAGTGATTTTCGGAAGTGGGCTTTATATGGGAGCTATGATAAATTATGGACCGATCATCATGAAATTTGGTCATGTGATTAATGTCTATATGAAAGTTATTTATGTTGCATTTTATGTGTATATCAACATTTTAAGGAGATTTATGCTCGTTAAAGTGATTATCGGAAGCAGGTCTTATAAGGGACCTATGACCAATTATGGACCGATCATAATAAAATTTGGTGATATAAATTCGGTATATATAAAATTTATTTGGAGAAAAACTTGCGTAGATACCTATATAAATTAAACATTTATGATCGAAAAAGTCCAATTTCGGGAGGACATTTATATGGGGGCTAGGTGAAATAATGGACCGATTTAAGCCAATTTCAATAGGCTTGGTCCTTGGGCAGAAAAAATGATATGTACTAAATTTTATCGAAATATCTTCAAAACTGCGACCTGTACTCTGCGCACAAGGTTTACATGGACAACCAGCCAGCCAGCCAGCCAGCCAGCCAGCCAGACGGACGGACATCGTTTAATCGACTCAGAAAGTGATTCTGAGTCGATCGGTATACTTTAAGGTAGGTATTCATTTTCATACTCATTTTCAATTTGTTTTTTTTTCACGACTATGCGGATTGGATTTTAGAAAAGAAGTTTTTACGTCATACTTTGGAGTGTATTAGATATAAAATAATATTTTTAGAAAAAAAAAATTAAACAACAGTATAAAGTCAAGGTAAAAAATAAAAATTTCAAAATTAAATATATTTTAAAGAGATAACTTAGTGTTAAAAACATGATTTTTTTATTATCCTATTTACTTTATAACAAAACTTGAATTACTATCTGTCCGTATTTGTACAAGTTACGAGCTCTACAAAGCTTTGATAGCTAAAAGTTGTACACTTTAACACCCTATATCTCCATTTGGATTCTAAAAGGGTGGTCATATATTTTATTATATGAATACTTATGTATTCCTGTACGATTTGTTTGTACATCATTCTGCAATCGGAATATACAGATTTATTATGATTTGGAATATACAGATTCATTACGAATTTTCTTTCAATTGTTTTTGGGTCTATACTAGTAGAATATTGGACTATCATGAGGAAGACGATTTGAAACATTTATAAAAACTGAATTAACAAGTTAATTTTTATTTTCTGTTCTAAATTTTTGTTATATTTCCTTTCTTAATAAATATCTGAAAAGTTTGAAGTCCCGGCTTTGTTTCAATATTTCTCACGAGTTATACGGCTTAAAATAACAAACCTCCTATATATGTTTCACATCATGAACAAAAACCTAGTAAACTAGTGTAATCAAATTTAAATGCGTACAAACGAGAGTCTACCACACAGTATATTGTCAAGAACTCTACTCTGAGTGAAAGATGTACTACATACAAATTTACATATTTATTGATATCGAAAGAAATTTTACAAACATTTTAGCTTTTAACAGACTGATATTATAAATTATGGTAGTTTTTATATTGCAAAATAGTTTATTTTAAGCCTTTATAATTAAACATTTTAAATTCATTGTAATATTTATATTACCGACAGTTTACATATTGAATTCCACTTATTTTTTAGTAGGCGTGGCAATGTAAAAAAATAAAATTCAAGGCAGTCAGGAATTAGAGTTACTTCAAAATAATATGGAAAATTAAAACTTATAAGTGGAACTTTTAAACATATTCCCAACTAATTTTTGTATATAAATAACAATTAATTAAATCAATACATACTAATATTATGTAGAACATATGTACATAGTTAAATACGTTTGTAATCAATTGTAGAATTTATAATTGTATTGAAATTGGTTGTCTTCACTATATTTGTTTTTGCATTCTTCTTAGTATTATAATTCTCTCAATTAAGGCGCGTCCGTCGTTTTCCTAAAATTCTTGCATTGTGGCATCATTACTAATCTTGGCTTATGTATTTCGTATTAAACTTGTCTTTACGTTTATTTTTTTAGATTTCACACTTTTACCTTATATTATAATTATTATTCTTAGTTTTTGGTATTTATTTCCGCTGTATTTAACAAATAATCGGTTTTAACTTTTACTTAGTACGAAAACTTTTTTTTTTAACTAGTTTTTATGAATTTATGTTAAGGGGAGTGTTAAAGTATAAATTTTAAATAGTTAAATTTAAATAGTTATTTAAACACGTATTACAAACACTACCACTTTTCTAACAACTAGTATGTTACTTCTACAAAGTCGTCGGTCGTCGCACACTTGTTTTTAATTCTCCTCGTACGCATACCAACATCAACAATATTAAAAAAAAAAAAAAAACAAAATTCCAATAGAGAACAACAAAAATATTGTTAGATGGGCAACAAATGATTTTCCCCTTTAGGCCGCATACAGTTTTGTTAGAAAAATATTAAACAATTACAGTCTCTTGTTTTATTTGTTATCGGTTAACGTACCCCAACAACAACAAAGGAATAGTAATAGCACACCTCACTAAAGCGTGTGTAGAAAAACGTTACCAAATGCTGACTAACTTTGTTTTTATTGTGTTTTTTCAACCAACCAGTTAGCCTCAGCGTTGCCGTTGTGTCACAAACTATACTTTGTGGTTGTGTTCCAATTGGGCCAAAAGTTGTAGTTTGAAATTAATAAAATGTGTTTTGGTAGTTTGGTTCAAGGCGAATTCATATAAGGTGTACTCGTAAGCCCAGCTGATCATCAGCTGTTTCATCTCTATTGTCAAAATTTGTGTTAATATTGGTGCGCGTCATATATATGTGTGACTTTGTGTTTGTGTGTTTTTGATGCGTCCACTTTTTTCCTATTGTTTTATATTCAATTTCTTCTGTTTCTCCACGCGTTTGAACTTTCATCGAACATTTTAACATCCTCCACATGAAATAAAGCAATAAATATAAAACTTACACTGGTTTGTTGTTAAATTCCAGTTTAATATTGAATTCGCCGTACTTGTATTTTTTGACAGATGGGATGAAAAGCAAAAACAAAAATGTATGTTGTTTTTGTATTGTTGTATTTGTTGTAGGGACGAGTACACCTTATATGAATTCGCCTTGGTTTGGTTCATGTGTTTTGATTATTTTTGAATTTTGGTAGATAAAGATAATTGTTAAAACATAAGTATATAATTCATAATAAATAAACTCTTTCAAATTCAAATCTGGCTAGATAAAATTATGTACTGACTTTTTATGTGGATTTAAAAACCTCATATTATGTATTTTTCGGGTTACAGTAGACCTTACTGTAAATAAAAAATGTAAATGAAAATATATTTGTGTACTGCCGAAATCGAACACTAGATTCTAATTAAAGTTTAGTCTCAAAAATGATCGGTCAAGCCCCAACATTTAATACCCTACACTGACCAAAAACATTTTTCTTTTAAAATTTCCAAAATTTATTTTCGTTAGTGATTTTTGGAAGTGACTAGTGTTATTTGTTTGGCGAAAAAGACGTAACCACTAAACAAAATATATTTGAATTCTTTTATTTATTTCCAAAACGTATCTTATTTTGGATGATTTAAAACAAATATTTAGTTTTATTTGATGCTGTTGCTCTTACAAAACACTCGTAATAGTAATCAACGTCAAACAAATTTGTGCTAAAAAAGTGGTTACGTTTTTTTAAGTAAGTATTTGCCGTATATTTGTATTCCAATATTTTTAAGAGATTTATGCTCGTTAAAGTGATTTTAGGAAGTGTTCCGTATAAGGTAGTTATGACCAATTATGGAACGATCGAAATGAAATTAAGTCGAGTGATTTATGTCTATATGAAACTTATTTATGTTGAGTCTTATATGGGAGCTATGAGCAAATTTGGACTGATCACCTTGAATTCAACCTTGTTGAATTCTATGTGCATAACAACATTTTTAAGAGATTTATGGTCGCTAAAGTGATTATCAGAAGTGGGTCTTATATGGGAGCTATGATTAATTATGCCAATCATCATAAAATTAGGTGGCATGACTTTGGTATGCATAAACGAAATTTGTATATATACCTAAAGTGACTTTAGGAAGTGGTCCGTATAAGAGAGTTATGACCAATTATGGACCGATTGAAATGAAATTAAGTCAGACGGATGGACATTATTTAATGAACTTAAAAGGTGATTCCGAGTCAATAGGCATACTTTACGGTGGGTGCTAGACCAATATTTTAGACTAATATTTTTTGGCGTTACGAACATCAGTACAAAACGCATAATACCCTCCCCACTATTTTGGTGTAGGGTATAATAAAAGGATGGACGATGTGAGATTTTTTAGAGTTAAGTTTTGTCAAACTGTAGAATATTATTAATACGTTTGATTTGCTTGAAAGTGAGGACCAAAAAAGTAAAATATATATATTTCAGCGTCTATTTTTTTTACATTTATTTTAATATTTTTGTTTGTTTGTTTTTTAAGTTAGTTCTTGGCCTTAAATAATGACATCACCAATTACGGCTTACGCCTAAGAAGAGTCTCGTCCAGGAACTGCCACATCGACCTATACCATCGTATAGGAAGCCGAAAGAAGTATTATGTATTGTTACGAATGTGCAATAGCGATTTGAATTTAACGGTCTGTAACGACTGCCTGCAACATTAATCAAGTTTATAAACACGTTCATTAGTAGGGTTCTATAGTTGAAACAAAAAGTCGACTTTTCGACTTTTTTCGATTTTTAAAAAGTCGACTTTTCGAACTATCGACTTTTGGTAATTTATGAAAAGTCGACTTTTCGAACTTTCGACCAATCGACTTTAGAACCCTAGTCATTAGTAGAAGCTTCTATTTACCAACAATGTTGATAGCATGCAGTTATTAGCATTGTTTATAAGTGTGGCAACACTAAATGTTTAAGCTGCTAACATTAACATCGAAAGCTCTTGAATTCGAATGTACTAGCATGTCCGTTAAGAGCATTGTAAAAGATTCCCCATAGATGGCGTGTGTATAAATAGTGGCAGAGCTGGCAGTCGTGAGTTGAGTTTATCATAGGCGCTGTTAGAGTTAACATCAACTGTATTGTACATTTAAGTTTGTACATTATATTGCGAATTGATAAACGTGTATAAAGATACTGAGTGACTATTTGAACTGTTGCTGTTGTAGATTTTAAATAAATAAAGAGTTGTTACAATTTTAAACTACTAAAACTGCTTTTTATTTGCAATCAAAAGTATGCGGTTTATTTAAAGGAAATAAACCCCGTTTTTCAATGGTAAAAACGTAACAGTATATTCATTTGAATTATCAAAAAATTTAATTTCCTTCGTTTGCGTGATTTGATAGCAAAAATAATATATAGAAATCTTGCTGTCGTTTTGGGATCGTATCTATATCACAGATATATATACAGATTCATCAAAACTGACTTTTACAAATGTGTTGTATCAGCTTTTCTTCATTTAACCCCATCGAAGAAAAAGGATAGCCATACATTTTACATACATAATTGCTATTCTTTTCTTCCGATGGGGTGTATATATCGTTACTATATCGTTACTTAAATAATTAAATTGTTGTTGCAAGGTTGGCCGTTACCGCTTAGCTACCATTACCCCTAACTTAAATTAGCGTTATCTCTAAAAAGCCGTTAACGATAAACAATTTTAAATTATAAAAATACAAACATTTGATTTTAATATGAGTTTATTGAAATCTACAGAATTTACAATATAACTTTATACAATATAATTACAATATAATTTTATATTAAGTAGTATAAAAAAACATAAAAAAAATGTTTTTTTAAGTCACTTTCTCAAAACTATGGCCCATAATCATAGTCAATCAATAAAGTCGGTTCTTTTTAAAAACAACTTTAAAATAAAAAAACCGCTTTTTATTATTCTCTAACTATAGTCAAAATTAAAGTATGTTTTAAATTGAAACGACTTTAAATGGGTGTCACCTCAAATTTAGAAAATGTTTTCATACAATATGCAACCAAATATAGACAAGTGGCATCGCTGAACAGCTGACTTAGAAAATTTAAAAAAAAAAAAACAAAAAGTGACGAACAATAAATGTAACGGGGAAGCTAAAGAAAAAAACAGATTGTGGTGGAAAAATAGAAAAGGAAAGATTAATATCAAATGTATTCTATTTTGGTACTAATTTTATTGATTCAATAATTGCAAAATCTCTGCCAATATCTTGCAACTTAAAAATTGTTGACTTTTTGTCGAACTTTTTTACATGGCGAAGAACAGCTGATGCTGTTGTTAAATGAGTTAAAAACAACTTCAGCTAGTTTTATATTTACAGTCGACTTTAACGTCAGAAGTATACTTTAACTTGTCTATGGTAAACCTAAAGTCCACTCAAAAGTAAAGACGACTTTATTTCTCTTAAAATATACTATATTTATGACTATGATTATGGGCCATAGTTTTTTTAATAAATACATTTTATTAATATTTTAAAAATTTTTTTACATATTACAATTTATTTTCTTGCCAAGACAGCTTTCCTTCATTATTCTTCAAACCCTTGGCGAATACTTTGCGCTGCTCCTCTTCCATAATTGGTTCGACTTGAATCCGGGTTTGAATTGCAAGTTTGGCTTTTTAAAGGCAATGTTTCCATTAAATAATTTTCATTTTTGGAAATGAACACGTTGTGCAAAAGGCAACAGGTTTTTGTGATAAGTTCCACTTAATCAACAGATAAATTTATTTTTGTTTGAAAAATAAAATTCCAAATGCTCTTTCAACAACTTGGCGAGCTCTTGATAGGCGAATGTAAAATATTTGTCTTTCCTTCTTAGCAGTGTTGTAAGAATAGGGCTTCATTATGTGTTTTTGAAGAGGAAAAGTGTTATCACCAATGATAACGTATGGGAGTAATCTTCCATTTCCAAGAATTTTATCTGCTGGAAAGTGAGTTTCATCGTTGACCACAACTTGAGGTCACTCTGCAAAAAAACTCCGGCATCATGAGTACGCCCATTACATCCAACGTCTATGTATATAAATTGACAATGAGATAGGGACTTACAAACGTTGTGCTTGCCATCAAGCTCGCCAAGACAGTGTGGAAATTGTCATTTGATGGTAAAGCCATCTGCTATAGCTTCCTAGTTCCTTTTTTTTTGTTTTTTCTTATTTTAAGTTTTTGACATTATGGTTGCTGGGTAGCTCTCTCACCAATACATCTACATTTTTTTTTTTGAACACCACTGCTCTAAATCTCTATTTAGCTATTGAATAGCTGGCATTTTGTTTGTGTAAAACTATACTGAGCTTGTTAAAAACAGTTGAGTACATTACAGTGATGTGCATGAATACCATTAAAATGTCATATTTATTAATTTGCTAAAGTGAATACTGATGCATTGAAGACAGCAGGCTACACGACTACACGAACACAAATCCTGCTGTTCATTGTATCAAAATAAGACGAAATTTAGTACTTGAACCACGAGCGAAAACTTATTTAAAACAAACTAATGCACTGATTTTGTACTATGCATTCAACTTATCATCGAGCTTTTGTGAATAATTTGAATACTTTGCATACGAATCAAAACACAGTAATCATAATTATAAATTTATTTATCGGTAGTACATCTGAAAGGTGTGTTCATTGTGGCCGATGCTACATTATCATCAGTTTGAGGTATGTTCAGGTGATTCTACGTGAATTATGAAATGATTAAGTTTTAATCATGTCAATTTGAAGTGATTAAGAAAACATTTAAATGTATGCATAATCATCCCGATTTTGAAGTGATTAGAGCTTAATAACGTTTGAGGTGATTAACTCTGCAAATGTGAACATAGCATTAAATATTTCACCATTAATAAGTTTAAATAATCTGCTGATAACTTTATTAAAGTATTTCTTTCCATTTTAAATGCTTTAAAGAAATATAAATTTGTTTTTTGTTTTTTATTTGTCAACATAATCATCTCAAATGTAATGTGAACGGTTGTTACGGGCCGGTTGGCCTGGCGAGGTTTCCAACTAGCTCTTGGCATGTTTTAGACGTCAGGCGGTTCCAACCCTACTCACCAGTAGCGTATCCGAACTCTAAATATAAACCATTCTTTTATTTTGTCTGTCTCCATTCTTCAACATTTTTTTTACAACACTGTAACATTTACTATGCTTACTAAACACAGCTACTACGATTTAGTATACAAACCAGAGATGTGAATACCATTCAAATGACATAGGTATTTTGTATTTTGCAAAAATGAATACTGAGTTATCACTATACATACACTAAACGAAAACTGTCATTGTATGATTCATCACAGCGAGTGTTTTGTTATAAAATGCATGTAATTGCTTGCATATTGAATATATTATGAATATACGAAGAGCTTTTTGAGCAAATATACACACTTCCTATAAGAGTATGTTTGAATTAATTTAAGACTGTATTTAGGAGGATTTTTCTTGCATATTTCTATTTTTTACAATACGGAAAACACCATTTTCAATATTTTTTATTATTTCGAAGTTTATTGTATCAAAATATGACGAAATAGTTCTTGAACCACGCGCGAAAAGTTATTTAAAACAAATTAATGCACTGATTTTGTACTATGCATTCAACTTATCATCGAGCTTTTGTGAATCATTTGAATACTTTGCATACAAATCAAAACACAGTTATAATTTTTGATTTGTTATTGCTAACGGCATTTAAAAAATGATTGAGAAAATGACAATCAATTGTGAGACCGTAAGCAATTAAATTAGCATATGTTGATGATTGAAAACACAACAATTGCAGTGTAGGGTTCTTTTTGCTGAAAAAAGTCGAAAAGTCTAAGTCGACTTTTTGGTCAGAAAAAAGTCGAACATTCGATTAGTTATCAAAAAGTCGATAATAGTCGAAAAAAGTCGACTTTTAATATTGTTAAAAAATGTTTAATTGCTACATTATACTAAAACAAAATATGCACAGAATAACATAATAATTTTACGTTATTGCAATTTGGTACACTTACATTTTTTCTAGTGTATGCAAAAATAAATAATAAGTAAATGTTCATAAAAAATGCTCTTTCTATAAAAATTAAAAGTTCTTAGACATATCGTATATACTCAAATTACAGCAACTTTTAATAATAAACATGCCAAATTAGTAATGTAAATTTGATTACTATTTTATAAATTTAAATCTAACTACATATTAGAAACAAAAGTGATAATATTATTTAATATATTATCGTCTTAATACATTTAATTTTTATTGTTAAACATTACACAAGGTGCATCAATAAATGCAGAAACCATGTATTTTTTTCAAAAAATGGTAAAAAGCTGAAAAAAGTCGGAAATAGTCGAAAAAAGTCGATTTAACTAAAAAGTCGAAAGTTCGAAAAGTCCACTTTTCATAAATTACCAAAAGTCGAAAAGTCGACTTTTTAAAAATCGAAAAAAGTCGAAAGTTCGAAAAGTCGACTTTTTGTTTCGACTATAGAACCCTTGTTTACACACATAAACATACACAAATTATAAAAATTTGCCTGAAGGAAGGTTCTCCATACGCTTTTTTTTGTTGCATCTGCTGAGCAATTTCCGGTTTTTTATAGTTAATACTATATTTATTGCATAAACTTCCATTGGCCTGTACCAATAAAACCAATTGTTCGTCGTTCTCAAATTTAATGGCAAGGTACGTAACCAAAATGCCAGGGTATCCCACTCGATTTGAGTATGTCCCTAGTCGACCTATATCTTCATATAGGAAGCTGGAGCGCTTAAAACAATTTACGAAATGAGTTTTAAATGGTCAAATTTTATACAAAGAATATACCTGCTGCATAATGGATGACGAAATGTACGTATGGACAATTTTTCGCAGCTTCAGGGTCAATTTTTGTATGTTGCAGATGCTCGAGGGAATGTTGAAGAAAAGTTTAGGACCCAAAAGCAGACAAAATTTCCCAAAAAGTACTTGCTATGGCAAGCAATATGTAGTTGTGGCAAAAGAAGCCAATCAATTGTTACAACGGGCTATATAAATACCGAAATTTACATCAAGGAATGTTTACAAAAAAGGCTGCTTTCATTCATAAGACTTCATAATGTGTCCACTTATTTTTGGCCTGACTTGGCATCCTGTCACTATGGTAAACACGCCCTTGAGTGGTACAAGAGCAATAATGTGGTATTTGTACCAAGAGAGGTAAATCCTCCAAACTGCCCGGAGCTAAGGCCAGTGGAGAGATATTGCGCTCTTATTAAAAGAGAATTGAAGAGCACAAAAAAGGTGTCCAAAAGCGTGGTAGATTTTAAACGGAGATGGCAAAGTGACAGAAAGCACTTTAAAAACCTTAATGGAAGGGTTTCCGAAAAAGGTTCAAAATTTTATCACCAGTGATTAAAACTATAAAAATATTTAAATTATAAAAATATTTAAACTATAAAAATATTTTTCTTTTTTGTAAATTGTAATAATTTCAATCAAATAAAAAAAATTAAAACTAAGTTTAGTGGTTTCGTTTTTATTAACATATCTTGATACATATATTGATCTCACTCCTTATAACAGTATTTCTTTTTTTGCTAAAATTTCACGAAGTTTCAAAAAAAACTTTATGAAATAAAGCTTTTGGTTAACAATCAAAAAATTATCAAAAAATCAAAAATTGTATTTTTGAACATAACAATATTATGTTTTAAGAAAGTTTAAAAAAATTCTTACAAATTAAAAAACATTTATATTAATGAAAGAGTGTGTAAGAAAAAACATATACACACTATTCTTGCCAAAACTTATCCTTCGTCCAACAAATAATTATTTTTTTTAATCACGTTAGCTTTTAAAAATATGTCAGATATTATCTTTTCTAAATCATTTATTTTCAACTGTTATTTCCATCATAATGGACAGCGAAAGAAAAGTACGTGAAAAAATAATAAAAACTTTAAAAAAAAAAATCCTGTTTCAAAAGCTATTAAATAGTAAAAGGAAGACTTGAACATAGAAAGAAAACCTGGATCAGGATAGAAGTGTTATTTCGAAGAAGTGTTCTTTCTATCAGAAAATCAGCTCTTAAAAAAAGTTCCAGATCGCAATGCGGTAAAGAACTGAAATTTAATAAAAAAAAAAACCGTTGCGGGATGAACGACGTAGTGGCTGACACAACTTCCGGGTGAAGATTATGTAGCTGAAGGACGAGAAACAATACCTGACGAAAATACAAACAAAATTACCCAAGAAGTTTCTTGTGTGTAACAAGTCATTTGCAGTTGTGGCAAAAGAAGCCAATCATTTGTGACATCAGGCACGAAAAAACACAGAAATATATATTACGGAGTGTCTACAAAAATGGGTTTTAGCTTTCATAAAACTGGACAGAGTGCCTTTATATTTCTGGCCCGATTTGACATCATTTAATTTAGAGTTTTTTTTTTTACTTTCGATAAATTCCTATCTCTCAAAAATTGTTTTAATTTTTATTATTTTAATTTTTAGGTTTCCACCAATCAGGGTAACGGTGTTCCATGCTTCAGCATTTCGTTCCAAAAAATCCATGCATTAAGTTTCGGCCAAAATTTAAAAAGAGTGTGTAAGTAAAAACAGTAAATTTTCAAAAAATAAATAATTACAAAAAATTTCATTGAATAAAAAATTTTCTAAAACAGAAGATTCGTTGAAAATTTTTTAAGTACAAAATTAAAAAAAAAAAAATTGAATTTTGAGAAAATTTACCAAAAAACTTTGATAAAAAATTTAGTTTAAAACAACGTTTGACAAAAGCCAACTTAGTTTTTTGGTTGTTTTTTTTTTTTATTAAAAAGCAATTTTTTTATTAAAGTTGCTAAATAAAAAAAAAAATATTAAATACAATTTTTTGAAGAGCAACTTGTTTATAAAAAATGCTTTGTTAATAAGCTCTATTTCAAAAAGTTCTTTTATAAACCAAAAAAATTACCATAAAATTAAATTACAAAATTGCATTTTTTAACATAAACATTTTGTTTAATTTAATGATTATTTTATTTTTAATTTTTATATTTTCACCAAACAGGGTACTGGAGTTCCATTCTTCTGCATTTCGAGCCGAGAAATCCATCCGTTACGATCAGCCAAGAATAGATTTTCTAAAAATAGATAATCTTAAATATTTTATTAAATAAAAAACTTAACAAACATTTTGTTAAAATTAAATAAAAAATATTCAGGATTTCAAAATTTGATAATTTTGATAATTTTTGATAATTGTTTCTATTTTCCTTCTATAATATATTTCATTTCCAAAGAAAGTAACACATATTAATTGCCTGAATGTTACTTCTCTTTTAAATAATAAAAAAAAGGGTGAATATACTTTCTACCGAAAATGAACCACTGTCGACAAAATCACCATTAAACAAATTCTTTAGCATCTATATCATTGGGTATTTTGATACATATTGATAATCCGAAAGAGCCGGTTTGAATATACCCAATGACATATGAGCCGCTGCAAATCTAAACCTCTCCTGTCGTAAGTGAGCCAATAATCGATTGGCATAGAAAATTGCATTAGTTGGTATTAAATCTATAGCTTTGGTTTACATTTCAATTGCTTTAGTGAAATCTGACCTTGGCACGCTGGTGTTAGCTGCGGCTGTAGCTCGCCGGAAATGGAGGGGTTGCATTTCCTTGGGTTTTCACAATTATAAGTTCGTGCCAAATAGATAAATATGACAAAAGAAGAAAATAACGGACAAGACAGGAACCACCATACATTAAACATTCTAGTTAATTTTATTTTTGTTACTTGTGCTGCCGTTTTTTTTGGTTTTTCTTCTACAACTTTTAACAATTTAATTTCTTAATACTAATTATATGCTAGCTGCTCTTACGTTTTTATTAATACTTAAAATTTGCAAATATACTATATACACACAAAAATTTAGTTTGAAATTTTCTTTAATCGAAAATTCAATGAAATTAAAACAACAATAACAAAAATTATACACCAACTATCGGCGGAGGCAAAATAACAACAATAGTACTGTTGTGACAAAAGCAAAGAGGGAAAAAAGAATAGCACAAAGAAAAATAAAATGTTGCCACCTGGTAATCCAAACCACTCTTCAAAATTGGCAAAGGATTGGTTTGCTGTCAACAAAGTACATCTTATGGAATGGCCTTCACAATCACCGGACCTTAAACCCATAGAACACCTTTGGGGAGTGCTCAAGAGGAAGCTGGAGGGCATCAGTCGGAAAAATAACGACGAATTGTGGGGAAAAAACCAGGAAGAAAGGTTTTCCATTGACAAGGATTTTTACAAAAAAATTGGTTGATTCTATGTGTCGCAGATGCAATGAAGTTGTGAAAAACAAAGGAAGAGCCTGTAAATATTAAAATAAAATAATTTTTTTACAAAACATAAAAAAATATTATTTTTTCCAGCAAAAATATTGATTCCTTACATTGTTAGTCATATAGTGTATTAAAATAATAATGAAAAGAGGAATGATTATGTTTTTTGTTATGTTGTAAGTTTGATAAACAAAATTGCATAATTTTTTTTTTTACAAAACAAAACTTGACTGATACTTACAAAATTGAAAAAAAAAAAAAAAAAAATGCTATCGTTTCTATTATTTTTCCAACACTATATAAAATATTTGTATATTGAACATTCTTAATTCCAGTATTTTTTACAAATCTTGCTATAATTTATATTCTTAGCTTTTTATACTTTTTAACAAAATGTTGCAGTAACCCTAAATAATTTTTTAGATGTTTAACAATTAAACCTACAAAAAAAGAAAACAAAATGGAGTCTTGTTGTTTTTGTATATTTTAAGATTTTTGCACTTTAATAAAAAAAAAAAAAAAATACATTGACATAAAAAAATGTATGTTTGGATTTGACTTACAGCTTTTTTTTGGTTTTTCTTCTACAACATTTAGCAATTTAATTTTTTTTTAATACAAATTATGTACGTTTTTATGTTACGTTTTTATTAATACTTAAAATTTGCAAATATACTATATACACACAAAATTTAGTTTGAAATTTTCTTTAATCGAAAATTCAATGAAATTATAACAACAATAACAAAAATTATACACCAACTGTCGGCGGAATCAAAATAACAAGTTGAAAAAAGTAAAAACAAAAACAATAATACTGTTGTGACAAAAGCAAAGAAGAAAAAGGAATAGCACAAAGAAAATAAAAATGTTGCCACCTGGTGGAGTGGCAGTGATGGGTATGGCAGAAAAGGGGGCCTATAATTAATAAAAATTAAAACATAATCTGTATTAATTGTTCTTATTATTGTTGTTGTAATATCTGGTGGAATTAAAACAACAATAACAAAAATTATACACCAACTGTCGGTGGAGGCAACATAACAACAAAAATACTGTTGTGACAAAAGCAAAGAGGAAAAATGAATAGCACAAAGAAAAAAAATGTTGCCACCTGGTAGTAGTAACGAATTACCATAGTGTAGAAAATACTTTAGCTTGTTCCACTGGAATCCAATACAAAAATGCATTTTTTTTATACGCATAATAAATAAAATTATACAGCTTTCACGAAATGCATAGCGATAGTACTTATTTATTTTAAATTATCGATAACAGGTCGACAACAACAGAACTACCGATTTAGATTCGAGGTGATCATGACTACGGAGTGATATCGATGTCGAAATACATAATAGGGGTGATTGTTCTGGTCATAGCTGGTGCAGTTCCTAAACAGCTTTTTTAATATAATCTGTTTCCAACTAAATTCAGATCATCAAAGTTATTCCTAGAATTTAATATACGATATAAATATTTTAGGATTTTACTGAGTTAGAGATGTACATGTAGCGTATATACAGTGTTGGAAAAAATAACAGAAACGAGAGCTTTTTTTTTTTCAAATTTTGTAAGTATATTAGTCAAGTTTAGTTTTGTAAAAAAAAATTTATATGCAGTTTTGTTTATCAGACATACAGCATAAGAAAAAACATAATCATTCCTCTTTTCATTTTTATTTTAATACATTATATGACTAACAATGTAAAGAGTCAATATTTTTACTGGAAAAAATAATAGAAACGCGTGAAAGGATTAAATTTTTAGAGACACATTTTTATATTTTTTGTTACAAAATAATTTTATTTTAATATTTTGTTGTTCCACCTTTGTTTTTCACAACTTTATTGCATCTGCGACTCATGGAATCAACCAATTTTTTTGAAAACGTCCTTGTCAATGGAAAACCACTCTTCCTGTTTATTTCCCCACAATTTATCCTTATTTTTCCGACTGATGCCCCCCAGCTTTCTCTTGAGCACTCCCCAACGGTGTTCTATTGGTTTAAGGTCCGGTGACTGTGAAGGCCATTCCATAAGAGGTACTTTGTTGACAGCAAACCAATGCTTTGCAAGTTTTAAAGAGTGGTTTGGATCACTGTCCTGCTGAAACTCTCATCTCAAAGACATCTCTTCCTCAGCAAATGGAAGGATTATGCTTTGCAATATATTTACGTAGTCCGGGGCGCATATTTTGTTCTTTATCCAAAATATTGAACAGACACCAGAAGAAGAGAAACACCCCAATAATACTATTGTATTATGGATCATATGCCTTATTGTGTGGGTGCCAAACATAATGTTTCCCATGGGATCCAAAAAAATTGTTCTATGTTTAGTCTGACCATAGCCCAAGAAGACCGTAAAACACAGCGGTGGATCCATCATGATATAGGGGTGTTTCTCTTCTTCTGGTGTCTGTTCAATATTTTGGATAAAGAACAAAATATGCGCCCCGGACTACGTAAATATTGCAAAGCATAATCCTTATATTTGCTGAGGAAGAGATGTCTTTGAGATGAGAGTTTCAGCAGGACAGTGATCCAAACCACTCTTTAAAACTGGCAAAGGATTGGTTTGCTGTCAACAAAGTACCTCTTATGGAATGGCCTTCACAGTCACCGGACCTTAAACCAATAGAACCCCTTTGGGGAGTGCTCAAGAGGAAGCTCGAGGGCATCAGTCGGAAAAATAAGGACGAATTTTGGGGAAAAATCCAGGAAGAGTGGTTTTCCATTGACAAGGAATTTTAAAAAAAAATTGGTTAATTCCATGAGTCGCAGATGCAATGAAGTTGTGAAAAACAAAGGTGGAACAACAAAATATTAAAATAAAATAATTTTGTAACAAAAAATATAAAGATGTATCTCTAAAAATTTAATCCTTTCACGCGTTTCTATTATTTTTTCCAGTAAAAATATTGACTCTTTACATTATTAGTCATATAATGTATTAAAATAAAAATGAAAAGAGGAATGGTTATGTTATTTCTTATGTTGTAAGTCTGATAAACTACAAAAAAAAAAGAAAGCAAAATGGAGTCTTGTTGTTTTTGTATATTTTAAGTTTCTTGCACTTTAATAAAAAAAAAAATACATTGACATAAAAAAATGTATGTATGGATTTGACTCACAGCTTTTTTTGTTTTTCTTCTACAAATTTTAGCAATTTAATTTTTTAATACTAATTATATGCTACCTGCTCTTACGTTTTTATTAATACTTAAAATTTGCAAATATATATACACACAAAATTTAGTTTGAAATTTTCTTTAATCAAAAATTCAATGAAATTAAAACAACAATAACAAAAATTATACACCAACTGTCGGCGGAGGAAAAACAACAACAATAGTACTATTGTGACAAAAGCAAAAAGGAAAAATGAATAGCAAAAAGGAAACAAAAACGTTGCCACCTGGTGGAGTGGCAGTGATAGGTATGCACAGTGGGGCAGAATCAAAATTTTTTGGAAATAAATCTGGCATTTCTAAACGGCTGGTCCCATCGGGATAAAATTTGACATGGGCGTAGCCAAGGAGTATTCGAGTTTAAGTTATTAAAATGGATTCTACAAATGCTCTAGGCGCGGCGCTATGGCTGCTCAAAGTAGGGTACCTTCGACATGTAAAATTTTTAAACACGTGCCATTTTTTTTGTTTCCCATCCGATTTCAAAGATTTTTAAATTTTTGGGAAGCTAGATCTTGCAAAAACATGCTTAGGTTTGCTATTTATCTCTTATAATTTCCGAGTTGTAAGCATTTCAAAATTGAAATTTTCAAATTTTGCCATACCTTGGTACGCTTTTTTAAAAATATAGGGCGTACTCTTGAACGGAATGGACTCAAATCATTAGTTAGATAACTAAATTACCAATAATATGCAAAAATCAATTACGCAATATCAATTACGGATCCGAAAATAAACGATTTTCAATTTATAAATTCAAAAATTCTAAGCATGTTTTTCCAAGATCTAGCCAAGCGCTTCTCAAAAATTTAAAAATCTTTGAAATCGGATGGGAAACAAAAAAATGGCACGTGTTTAAAAATTTTACATGTCGAAGGTACCCTACTTTGAGCCGCCATAGCGCCGCGCCTAGAGCATTTGTAGAATCCATTTTAATAACTTAAACTCGAATACTCCTTGGCTACGCCCATGTCAAATTTTATCCCGATGGGACCAGCCGTTTAGAAATGCCAGATTTATTTCCAAAAAATTTTGATTCTGCCCCACTGTGGTATGGTAGAAAAGGGGCCTATAATTAATAAAAATTAAAACATAATCTGTATTAATTTTTCTTATTATTGTTGTTGTAATATCTCGTGAAATTAAACCAACAATAACAAAAATTATACACCAACTGTCGGCGGAGGCAAAATAACAACAGTAGTACTGTTGTGACAAAAGCAAAGAGGAAAATGAATAGCACAAAGAAAACTAAAATGTTGCCACCTGGTGGAGTGGCAGTGATGGGTATGGTAGAAAAGGGGGCCTATAATTAATAAAAATTAAAACATAATCTGTATTTTTTCTTATTATTTTTGTTGTAATATCTGGTGCATGAATTACCATAGTGTAGAAAATACTTCTGCTTGTTCCACTGGAATCCAATACAAAAAATGCATTTTTTTTATACGCATAATAAATAAAATTACGAAATGCATAGCGATAGTACTTATTTCTTTTAAATTATCGATAACAGTTCGACAACAACAGAACTACCGATTTAGCTTCTAGGTGATCATGACTACGAAGTGATGTCTATGTCGAAATACATAATAGGGCTGATTGTTGTGGTCATATAGCTGGTGCAGTTCCTAAACAGCTTTTTTAATATAATCTGTTTCCAACTAAATTCAGAGCAAAGTTATTCCTAGAACATAATATACGTGTCCAAATGGCTCAAAACATTCAAGATCGAATAAATATTTTAGGATTTTACTGAGTTAGAGATGTACATGTAGCGTATATATTTATTTTACTGAAATAATATTTAGTGTTCCCATAAATCAAATCTTTTCAAATGTTATTTTTCAAAAACAATTCTTAAATAATAACTCAATTGCTAAAAAAACAGTATAAAGAATTTATATTTCGGTTTTAATGTATGAGTAATTCTAAAATTTACAATTTATATGTGTCAACTATATTTAATTAATTTGTACCTATATAACTGTCCGTCTCTGATATCCCTACTTTGTCATACAACTGTGTATTGTTACCCTAAAAACGCAACCAAGTTTTTTTTTATAACAGAAATGACAAAATAAAATAAAACAACTGAAATTAGTTGAAAATGTGTAAAATCTCTGTAAATATAAAATAAATTATGTGTTATATATGTAAAAATATTTGTATATTGAAGAGCGTGTTTTAGTTACAGTATTTAATTTATTAGAACAATGGCGGTAAGTTTTGTTTTGTTTTTTTCAATAAACAAAAATAATTTTATTCAAAATTTCTTTCAGAAAAAGGTAAACGTGTCCTCTATAACAGTTTTATGGAAAAAGACTATTTACTTAAAAGGGTAAGCTCCCATTGAAATAATATATGTACAAATATTTGTATATTGAAGAGCGTGTTTTAGTTACAGTGTTTAATTTATTAGAAAAATGAAAAGAAATTGTCTACCAAACATTCGGATGTGGCAGTCAATGGCGGTAAGTTTTTTTTTTTTTTTTTTTTCAATAAACAAAAATAATTTAATTCAAAATTTCTTTCAGAAAAAGGTAAACGTGTCCTCTATAACAGTTTTATGGAAAAAGACTATTTACTTCCCAATTTATTAAAATTTCTTTGGATTTTTTTTGTTAACTTTTAGGCTTAAAAGCACACACAAAGATTAGTTTCTGAGTAGCTTTGTTAAAAAACTAGATAAATTTTAAATTTGTAAAAATGTATTACATAAATAAAACAAATGCTTATTATAATTTATATATAATCAATAAGCTTCATTAAAATACAAACTATAAATATAGAAATAAGGACACTTTCTGATATTTTTTATATCTACATTATAAAACATTAAACAACAATAATAAAAGAATATTACGCCTACATATTTACAAATACATATTTCACTTAAGCCTCCGTTGTCTCTTCTGTGGTATTTTTGTTATTGTTATTATTTTCCGATTTTGTGACCTAGCCCCATTTTGAAATCTTTAGCTTTAAGATAATAATTTCACTGAATTTTTTATTTATCGTCTAAAATCACTTTTTCATCCTGTCATCTTTTTTAGCTTCCGAAATTTATAAATTTGTTGACAGTTTTTATATTAAAATGTTTAGGTTTCCATTACACTATGAACTGGAGTTTCATAATTCAGTCTTTCGTGCCAAATTATGAAATTAGTTAAATTCAACTTTTAAGACAGACCGAAACTAATCTTAAGAGTAACATTTATCTATAAAATTTTGAAAAATACAGAAAAATTCAAAAATAGAAAATTTTCTTTTTATAAACAATTTACAGTTTATCTTTTATTTTGCTTCTAATGAAGTTCTGTTTTCCAAAAATTCTGTAAAAATTTTCTATTTTAAGATTTTTATTATAAAAAAAATTTTAAAAAAGTATTTTTTTGATTTTTATAGATAAATTTACCAAAGCAGTCCTGAGCAATAAATAGTCTCCTAAATGTATTTAATATTTGTTGTTTATCCTAAATTATATTAAGTAAAATAATTCTTATTTCTTTAATTTGTGTATTAAAAAAAAAAAAAACCTTTTATAAGAAGATTTATATTAAAAGTAGTATACTTTTGTACATAAAAAATGTTTTTTTAAGTTAGTTTTTTTTAACAGTTTTTATAAAACTTTAAAATAAACATCAGTTTGCTTAAAAAGAAATTTTTTCTGTTTTTAGTCAAATAAATTTTTTTTTAAAATTGAATTAAAATTTTTTTCTTTTCCAAAAAGTGGTATTTTTAAAGAAAAAAGGTTTGTGGAAAAATACCAGCTTTGTGAAATACAAAACAAGATTTTTTGACATTTTTTTAGTTAGCAATTGAATCAATAACTTCCAACACAACATAATGCATTTTTATTTAAATACTAAATTATAAATTACTCATTTTATTTTAAAAAAATTCTCGAATAACAAAATCATTTTTATAATGTTCACAAAAAATTAAACTTCAAAAAACCTTATTTAAAAACAAACAAGTAATAGTGCTATATTCGGCTATGCCGAATCTTATATACCCTTCACCTTTGTTGTGGATGCATTACTTGCCCATTTTCAGCGTATATTATCCTAAATATATCAAGAAAACTTTTAAAAATTTTACATATAATTGCTATTGCTATATTGTAGAAGTTACAAACGAAACAACAATCCTTCCCTTCTCAAAAACAACAACGCCAAAAAAAAAAAAAAAAATACAAAAACAAAATACGCAAAGCAGTGAAACCAACTCACATCCAAACATACATATGTACGTTTTGTTGCTTTTTTGTCAAACACCAAAAAAACAAGTAAGAGAGATATATTCGGCTGGGCCGAATCTTATATACCCTTCACCAAACTATACTTCAAAATAAAAATTTTTAGGTAATTTTAGGTAAACAATTTTTTTTCCAGTTGTTTTTTTTAATTTTTTGGAAAAAAAAAATTTTTTCGAATTTTTTTTTTTAAGTTTTTATGTAAAATTTTTTTTAAATTTAAAATTTTTTTTTTTTTTAATTTAAATTTATTTTTTTTAATATTTAGCGAAAAAAACTTTTGGTGAAAAAAAAAATCTGGTTCAAAATTTTTCCCGATTTTGACCCATTGTAGGTCCAACTTACTATGGTCTTATATACGTCGTTGCAAAGGTCATTGAAATATCTATCATTTGATATCCATATTGTCTATATTAATGACTTAGTAATCCAGATATAGGTCAAAAAATAGGTAAAAAATCGAGGTTGTCCTGATTTTTTCCTTATATCTCAGCCATTTGTGGACCGATTTTGCTGATTTTAAATAGCAAACTTCTCGAAAGCATGTCTGACAGAATTATTGAAGATTTGGATCCCGAAGATATCTGGGGTCTTCAGAAAATTGATTTCAACAGACAGACAGACGGACAGACAGACAGACAGACAGACAGACAGACAGACAGACAGACAGACAGACAGACAGACAGACAGACAGACAGACAGACAGACAGACAGACAGACAGACAGACAGACAGACAGACAGACAGACAGACAGACAGACAGACAGACAGACAGACAGACAGACAGACAGACATGGCTTAATCGACTCCGCTATCTATAAGGATCCAGAATATATATACTTTATAGGGTCGGAAAATTATATTGTGGAAATTACAAACGGAATGACAAATTTATATATACCCTTCTCACGAAGGTGAAGGGTATAAAAAACAAAATAATGAAGCCAACAAACATCCAAACATATGCACGTTTTGTTGCTTTTTTGTGAAACACCAACAAAATACACAAAGCAAGAAGACAACACACAATAAATCCAACACACATACGTTTTATTGTTTTTTTGTCAAAGCATGCAATAAATCGTCTTTTTTATGAAATTTTCAGAGGTTGTCTCGGATTTTTGCTCATATCTCCGTTATTTATGGACGGATTTTGCTGATTTTAAATATCAAAATTCTCGAAAGCATGTCTGACAGAATGCCGAAGATATCTGGGGTCTTCAGAAAATTGATTTCAACAGACAGACAGACAGACGGACATGGCTTAATCGACTCCGCTATCTATAAGGATCCAGAATATATATACTTTATAGGGTCGGAAAATTATATTGTGGAAATTACAAACGGAATGAAGGGTATAGAAATATACTAGTAAAATGTCTGTCAGATTATTTATATATTTATATATGTGGGGCATTTAATGTCAAGTGAACCAACTTTTGAAATCGATGTCTTCCGATTGGAATGAAATTTGCACCATAGTTAGTTCCATTCAGACACAATTTTTCAACAAGATTGTTTGAGAACTTTCTGAGTTAGAGGGGGTCAACATTTGACATTTTAGCCAAGCGGGTGTTTTTTTCTCACCCATGTAACTTTAACCTATTGTTCTTAGCAAAATGTGTCCCAAATAGTTTAAATAGCTATTTCTTCAATCTTTCGGACAAAAAAACTTAAAAATAAAATATTTTTGTTTTCCTCAACAGAAAGCTTAGATATTTTCCTTGAATACCTATTTGGTCGATTAGTGGGATGCGAGTGGGATATCTATCAATATAAATGTGTTGTAACTCAAAACATACAATTTTTTACTTTTTTTTGCAAAATCAAAAACTTTGTTGACTTTTTTCTAAAAATGGTCCCTTTTTTAGGGATACGAGTGGGATATCTATCAAAATAAAATTTTTTACTTTTCTTGCAAAATCTAAATTTTTTTCAAATTGGACCCCTTTTTTAAATTTTATTTATTTTGATAGATATCCCACACGAATCCCACTAAGCGACCAAAAACTTCTTAAAGCAAGGGACTTAATTTTTTTTTGAGCAAAAAAATTTAGATTTCGCAAAAAACAGTCAAAAATTGTATGTCTTGAGTTACAAAATATTTATTTTGATAGACAGCCCACTCGCATTAAACGACCAACAAATTTTAAAGGAATGGACCTAAGCTTTCTTTTGAGCAAAAAAAAAAATTGTTAATAAGGGCCCATTTTGAAAAAAAGTCAACAAAGTTTTTGATTTTGCAAAAAAAGTCAAACATTTTATGTTTTGAGATACAAAACATTTATTTTGATAGACATCTTTCAAGGAAAATATATAGGCTTTCTTTTGAAGAAAAATAGTCAAAAAAGTTTTTGATTTTAAAAAAAATTACAGATTTTTTTTATTTTTTTTTCCGAAAGATTGAAGAAATAGCTATCTAAACTATTTGGGACACATTTTGCTAATAACAATAGGTAATGAGTTACATGGATGAGAAAAAACACCTGCTTGGCCAAAATTTCAAATTTTGACCGCCTTTAACTCAGAAAGTTCTCGACCGATCTTGTTAAAAAATTTTGTCGGAAGACATCGATTTCAAAATTTGGTTGACATCAATGCCCTATATGTATTAGTAGTATTGAATTCGCCTTCGTCAGTAGTATTAAATCTTCGATTGCTTCTTCAACAGCCTCGTCTGTGCAGATATTTTGGTTTCTTTTTACGTAGACTGTATATCATCGTTTTCTCTGCCACTGCTTTCTTGGGCGTCTTACTTCTTTCGGCAGGTGTTTTAATTTTTTTGTCGTCTCAGTTTAGAAACTGCCAAGCTGGGCGACATATTGAGCTCGCGAAAAAGAACGAGCCTTTTGTCTGGCTAGCATTGGCTGTGGAGATGTTACATCATTTCTGATATACTTTTTCCTCCTGTTTGACTCTGCCACTGCTTTCTTGGGCTTTCTTGGCGTAGACTATATATCATTTTTTTGTTCTGCCACTGCTTTCTTGGGCATCTTACTTTTTTTGGCAGGTGTTTTAAATTTGTTTTGTCGTCTTAGTATAAGAAGGTGCAAAGCTGGGCGACAGATTGAGCTCGCGAAAAGGAACGAGTCTTTTGTCAGGCTAGCATTGGCTGTGGAGATGTTACCTCATTTCTGATATACTTTTTTCCTCCTGTTTGACGGTCACCTTACTGTTTAAAAACTTTTAATTTATCGAATACTTCGTTCCTGTTCCTTCGTCCTTGTTTCGTCGTCGATAAAGGTGACAAAGTATTTAAAGCCATCTACTGACGATATGTTAATCGGACCACAATAATAAAAAAATATATAAAAATAATAAAAAAAAAAATTTATAATAAAAACCTGAAATTATAATAAAAACCTGAAAATTATAAAGAATTTTTGAAAAAACCAGGATTACATTCGTATATTTCATGAAGTCAAAGAACGAAGTATTCGATAAATTAAAAATTTTTAAACAACAACGTGACCGTCAAACAGGATAAAAAAGTATATCAGAAATGATGTATCATCTTCACAGCCAATACTAGCCAGACGAAAGACTCGTTCCTTTTCGCGAGCTCAATTTGTCGCCCAGCTTGACTCCTTCTAACACTGAGACGACAACCTAAAAATTCAAAAAAAAAATAAATAAAAGAGATGAGAAATAAAAGATATTTGTTTAAAAAAAATAAAATTTTCTATTTTTAAAATTGTTCAGTATTTTAAAATTTTTGTATAAATTTTCTAAAAAAAAATTGGATACACGTACTGTGTTTGAATTTGAATTTAGCTAATTTCAATAATTTCGTACAATATTCTGATTTATCAAACTCCAGTTCAATATGTAATGGAAACCTAAAAATAGTGGCAGAGGTTGCAATAGTGAGTGAATTGATCATAGGCGCTGTTAGAGTAAATATCAACTGCCTTGTACATTTAAGTTTATACATTATAAAGTGTGTGTGTATTTTTGCGATGAACGTGTATAAAATAAACACTGAGTGACTATTTGAACTATTGTACATTTAAAATAAACAAAGAGTTGTTAAAATTCTGAAGTACTAAAACTGCAACCTGGGCGATAGATTGAGCTCGCGAAAAGGAACGAGTCTTTCTTCTAGCTAGCATTAGCTGTGGAGATGTTACCTCATTTCTGATATATTTTTTTAACCTCTTTGACGGTCACCTTGCGGTTTAAAAATATTTAATATATACTTCCTTCTTTGACTTCATGAAATATACGAATGTAATCCTGGTTTTGTCATCGATAAAGGTGACAAAGTCCGCCATGCATAACCAAGATTTTCTTATTAATACAATGGCACAAGGGCAACCAGTTGAAAACTGGAGTAAACATGTCAGCCTAGTACTTGTGTATTTTGCATTAACTTCACCGGTAAAACCATACATTTGATTCATGTTTATACATTTGTGATTACCTGTAGATAGATAGAAATGATTTGGATATAGTAGTTTAAAGCCAAATAGGGTGAATATACACCAAAGCTATAGATTTAATACCAGCTAATGCAATTTTCTATGCCAATCCATTATTGGCTCACTTAAGAGAGGAGAGCTTTGGATTTGCTTTACAGGATGGTGTTGCTGCCGTTAAAGCAGATCCAACCTATCTTAACTGCTACATATGTCATTGGGTAAATTCAAACAGGCTCTTTCGGATTATCAATATGTATCAAAACGCCGTTCCAATGATAAAGATGCTAAATTAAAGTATACGGAGTGTAATAAAATCTTTAAGATGAGAGCCTTCGAAAGAGCTATTGCTGTTTGAAATTTATGTTAGAACTTATGGAACATTATAAACAAGAAAAGAAATTACATCCAAGTATGCCTACAAAATTCTGTGCGACATTGATACTTATATGCGTACTCAACCTTCAATGGTGGATATAAGTGTGCCCGATGAATCTAAGTTTACCATTTTTTGGTGATATTCATGGTCAGTTTTATTATCTTATGAATATATTGGAAATCAATGGTTTACCCTCCCCAACGAATCCGTATTTGTTTAATAATGATTTTGAGTACAGAGGCTCATTTTCGGTAGAATCTATATTCACCCTATTTGGCTTTAAACTACTATATCCAAATCATTTCTATCTATCTACAGGTAATCACGAATTAAATGTATGGTTTTACATACATATGTAAATTAAAAAAAAAAAAATCATTTAAAATGCAATTGAAAAAATCTCAAAAATACCATTTTTTTTGAAAAAACATTAACAATAAAAAAAGAACAACAAATAAGTCAAAATTTTTTATTAAAAAAAATTTAAGTTCAATTTTAAAGACAAATTTCTTTTACTAAATAAAACAGAAAAAATATCAAAAAGTTAAACGGGTATACAAAATGAATATTTTAGTAAGAATTGTGCTAAAATTCCCAATTATTGATAAATTCACTGAAATTTATTGTTGGGGGATAAGCTATTTCCTATGCGCATTTCACTGGATGCTTAGGCCAGATTATCAGTAATTTTAGCACAATTTTTACTAAGAAAAAATGTCCATTTAAGTAAATTGTTGTTTATTTTAAAGTTTTATAAAAAACTGTTAAAAAATTTAATTTTGAAAAACTAACTTTAAAAACAAAGGCCCATAATAAAGTCGGTTCTTTTTAAAAACAACTTTAGAATAAAAACACGCTTTTTATTATTTTCTAACTATAGTCAAAATTAAAGTATGTTTTAAATTGAACCGACTTTAACTGGGTGTCACCTCTAATGTTTTCATACAATATACAACAAAATATAGACAAGTGGCAACGCTGAACAGCTGACTTAGAAAATTTAAAAAAAAAAAAAAACAAAAAGTGACAAACAATACATGGAACCGGGAAGCTAAAGAAAAAAATAGTTTGTGGTGGAAAAATAGAAAAGGAAAGATTAATATCAAATGTATTCTATTTTGGTACTAATTTTATTGATTCAATATTCAATAATTGCAAAATCTCTGCCAATATCTTGCAACTTAAACATTTTTGGCATTTTGTCGAACTTTTTTACATTCTTGAATTCTCAAATTTAATGACAAGGTACGTAACCAAAATGCCAGGGTATCCCACTCGATTTAAGTATGTCCCTAGTCGACCTATATCTTCATATAGGAAGCTGGAACGCTTAAAGCAATTCACGAACTGAGTTTTAAATGGTACTCCACCAGTATCAAAGAGTTTTAATGGTCTCCACCAGGGTTAGTCAAAATTAAAAGACACGCGGTTGGTGTAAACGACGTAGAACATGAACCGTTATACGAAGCCTTACATCACACACGTGCCAGAGTGAGACGCATTGTCGAAGGCAAAAAAAACGAAAACGGGCCTAACTGCACTTAAGAAATAATTGCAATGACGCGCGAGTTGTTAATCAACCCAGACTTACTTTACGACTGAACTTTTTTACATGGCGAAGAACAGCTGATGCTGTTGTTAAATGAGTTAAAAACAACTTCAGCTGGTTTTATATTTACAGTCGACTTTAAAGTCAGAAGTATACTTTAACTTGTCTATGGTAGACATAAAGTCCACTCTTAAGTAAAGACGACTTTATTTCTCTTAAAATATGCTTTATTTTTGACTATTACTATGGGCCGTTTATTTTATGTACATAAGTTACTACTTTTAATATAAAATTTCTTATAAAAATGTTTGTTAAAAAAAACACAAATTTAATAATTTAGGATGAACAACAAATATTGAAAACAAATTTAGGAGACTATTGCTCAGGACGGCTTTATTGAATTTATCTATAAAAATTAAAAAACTTACTTTCAAAAAAATTAAAAACTCCTTTTTCTTTTTTTTTTTTGATTAATAAATTAAATTTATAATAAAAATCAAAAAATGGAAATTTTATCAAAAGTTTTCGAAAAACTTAAAATTATAAAGAATTTTTGAAAAACAGATTTTGATCAAAAACTAAGTAAATGATAATAAATAAAAGATAACTCTTTATAAAAATAAAATTTTCTATTTTTAAAATTTTTCAGATTTTACACACTCTTACGATTAGTTTCGGCCTGTGTTAAAAGTTGAATTTAGCTAATTTCAAAAATTTGCCATGATATTCTGAATTATGAAACTCCAGTTCATACCTAAAAATTTAAACATAAAAACTATTAAAAAATGTATAAATTTTTAAATAGAAACAGATATAAAATTTCAAAATCAATATCACAAACCGGAATATTTCTTTTAGATTTCTTTTTCGTTAAATTTTTAATTTTAACAACATTTTTTATTTAATGAAACATTTAAGATTATTTATTTTTAGAAAATACATTATACACATTATTTTTTGTTTTAATTTCGGCTGATCTTAATGGATGGATTTCTTGGCCCGAAATGCTGAAGTATGGAACAGCAGTACCCTGTTGGGTGGAAACCTAAAAATTAAAATGAAATTATTAACAAATTTTAAAAAACAATTTTCGAAAGATAGAATTTTATCGACAATTTAAAAAAATTCAAATTGTTTAAAACTGGAAAATATATCGATAAATATTAAATGCTTTTCCATTTTTTTTTAAAAATTTCTAAAAATATTTTTATGTTAAAAAATGCAAATTGTTAAGCTTTATTTCAAAAAGTTTTTTTTTTATAAAACAAAAAATTATCAAGGAAAAAAAAATTCCAAAAAATTCAAGATTATCTATTTTTAGAAATACGTTATACACGTTCTTACACACCTTTGTTTTATATTCTGCTGATCTTAATGGTTGGATTACTTGGTTCGAAATGCTGAAGTATGGAACACCAGTACCCTGTTCGGTGAAAACCTAAAAATTCAAATAAAATTATTAAACAATTTTCAAAGATAGAAACTTATCGAAAATTAAAAAAAAAATTGTTTAAAAATATAAAATATATCGAAAATCAGATTAACATTAAATTAAATTTAAAAACAGAATTGTTATGTTAAAAAATGAATTTGAATTGAATTTGTTTCATTTGTATAATTTTTTGTTTTTATTAAAATAAAACTTTGTTACTTATGGGACGATTATGGATTGCAACCGAACTTCAGTTGCGTTGACAGAGGGCAACTGATTGCTAGTTTTTCAACAGAAATGATAACTAGCAGTTGCCATCTGTAATACCATTTAGGCAACTGACAACGCAACTGAAGTTCGGTTGTCATCCATAATCGACCCATTAAAAACATCTTTTTTATGGTTGCTTTATTTCAAAGTATTTTTTTTATACACAAGTTGCATTTCAAAAGTTTTTATTTAAATTTTTTTATTTAAGTTGCTTTAATGAAAAATCTTAGTTATTAAAACAAATCAGAAAGAATTAAGAAAATGTTTGGTAAATTTTTTGTTTAATGAATTTTTTTTGAAAAATTAATTTTTGGAAAATTTTCGGGTTTTTGTAAATACGTATATTTTACCCCACTTTTTAATTTTGACACGAAATGCTAATGTGTGGGAAACTTAAAAATTAAAAGAAATTTATTATCAAATTTTTAAAAAGCCATAGCTAACCAAATTTTAAGAATAGAAATCGTAAATTATTTAAAACATAAAATTTTCCAAAAATTTGAAATTGACAACTTTCTAAGAATACACAATTTTTATGTTAAAAAATTGCAATTTTGAAAACTATTTTTGATACATATACTTACACACATTAGTTTTGCTATTTTTCCATAAGCCTGTTTTATTTAAAAATACATATGTAAATTAAAAAATAAATTTCATTAAAAATGCAGTTGAAAAAAATCTTCTCAAAAATACCATTTTTTTTGAAAAGACATTAACAATAAAAAGAAAACAAAAAACATAAATCAAAATTTTTTATTAAAAAAAATTTAAAAAGTGACAAACAATAAATGTAACGGGGAAGCTAAAGAAAAAAACAGATTGTGGTGGAAAAATAGAAAAGGAAAGATTAATATCAAATGTATTCTATTTTGGTACTAATATTATTGATTCAATAATTGCAAAATCTCTGCCAATATCTTGCAACTTAAAAATTGTTGACTTTTTGTCGAACTTTTTTACATGGCGAAGAACAGCTGATGCTGTTGTTAAATGAGTTAAAAACAACTTCAGCTAGTTTTATATTTACAGTCGACTTTAACGTCAGAAGTATACTTTAACTTGTCTATGGTAGTCCTAAAATCGACTCTTAAGTAAAGACGGCTTTATTTCTCTTAAAATATACTTTATTTTTGATTATGATTATGGGCCTTTGTTTTTAAAAAAATACACAAATTTAATAAATAAAAATAATTTTAATTAATATAACGAAAGATGCCATACAACAATTGTTTAAAAAATTTACACACATTTGTTATGCTCTTTTAAAATCTTTTATTCATTCATCGTTGAGCAAGCGATGAAAACACTTGCGGCGGACTATCGTCATTTTTTTCAGAAATCATTAAGCATAGTTGTTGGTTGTTTTTGGACGAAGCAAATACACTCGTTTCATATACAATTGAACACAAAAAAACAAAGTCAGAAATAAATAAAAAATTTAATAAATATTTTTTTTTCCTTAAAATTTAAATTAAATGTTTTCAATAATTTGGTTATATCTGACATAAATTTTATATGTAAACTTTTTTTTATTTTTTTTTCTTATTTTAAGTTTTTGACATTATGTTTGACATTATTATTTTTATTTTTGAACACCACTGGTATAAATAATGGCAGAGGTTGCAGTAGTGAGTGAGTTGATCATAGGCGCTATTAGAGTAAACATCAACTGCCTTGTACATTTAAGTTTATACATTATAAAGTGTGTGTGCATTTTTGCGATGAACGTGTACAAAATAAACACTGAGTGACTATTTGAACTGTTGTTGTACATTTTAAATAAATAAAGAGTTGTTAAAATTTTTGGAGTTTGAGGAACGACGTCTATTTTTGTTGATAAACCATTTATCATATTTTATTGCTTCCTTGGTCTACCAGGCATCACGAATTATTTTGGGACGGCCTCTTTCTCTGTTTGGTATCTCTTCAATTTTATTTTCGGCATCAGAGTTCCTGTCATCGTTAGTTTGTGATTTCATCAGATTCTTCTTCGTCAGTATTATTAAATCTTTCTTCAACAGCCTCGTCTGTGCAGAGATTTTGGTGTCTTATAACATAATTAGTTATTGTTGATTGTACATCATCGTTTTGTTCTGCCACTGCTTTCTTGGTCGTCTTACTTTTTTTGGCAGGTGTTTTAATTTTTTTGGATGTCGTTTCAGTATTAGAAGGTGGCAAGCTGGGCAACAGATTGAGCTCGCTAAAAGGAACGAGTCTTTCGACTGGCTAGCATTGGCTGTGGTGATGATATATCATTTCTGATAAACTTCTTAGAATTTTTTTCCTGTTTGTGTAGAGATTTTGATGTATTTTAACATAATTCGTTGTTGTTGATTGTACATCATCGTTTTGTTCTGCCACTGCTTTCTTGGTCGTCTTATTTTTTTGGCAGGTGTTTTACATTTTTTAGATGTCGTCTCAGTATTAGAAGGTGGCAAGCTGGGCGACAGATTGAGCTCGCGAAAAGGAACGAGTCTTTCGACTGGCTAGCATTGGCTGTGGTGATGATATATCATTTCTGATATACTTTTTAGAATTTTTCTCCTGTTTGTGCAGATTTTGGTGTTTTTTTTACATGCCACTGCTTTCCTGGTGGTCTTACTTTTTTTGGCAGGTGTTTTAAATTTTTTAGATGTCGTCTCAGTATTAGAAGGTGGCAAGCTGGGCGACAGATTGAGCTCGCGAAAAGGAACGAGTCTTTCGTCTGGCTAGCATTGGCTGTGGTGATGATATATCATTTCTGATATACTTCTAAGAATTTGTCTCCTGTTTGACGTTAAACTTTCTTCAACAGCCTCGTCTGTGCAGAGATTTTGTTTTTTTTTTTTTTACATAGTTCGTTATTGTAGACTGTACATCATCTTTTTGTTCTGCCACTGCTTTCCTGGTGGTCTTACTTTTTTTTGGCAGGTGTTTTAAATTTTTTTGATGTCGTTTCAGTATTAGAAGGTAACATGCTGGGCAACAGATTGAGCTCGCGAAAAGGAAAGAGTCTTTCGTCTGGCTAGCATTGACTGTGGTGATGATATATCATTTCTGATATGCTTAGAATTTTTCTCCTTTTCTCCTTTTTTAAAAATTTTGAATTTATCGAATACTTCGTTCCTTGTTTTGTCATCGATAAAGGTGACAAAGTATTTTGAGCCATCTACTGACGATACGTTAATCGGACCACAATACTAAAAAATATATAAAAATAATAAAAAATTGTGTTATAATAAAAACTAAAAGATAACTGTTTAAAAAAATAAAATTTTCTATTTTTAAAATTTTTCAGTATTTTCAATTTCTTTTATAAATTTTCTAAAAAAATTGGATGCACGTACTTACACACTCTTATGATTTGTTTCGGCCTGTGTTAAAATTTGAATTTAGCTAATTTCAATGATTTGCCAGGATATTCTTAATGTGTAATGGAAACCTAAAAGCAGAGTTTTAGAAAAACTTTAATTTTCTAAAAATAGAAAGTTTATCAAAAATTTTCTAGAAATTCAAAATTTATCCAATTTATAGGATTTTTTTTTTATTTCTGTTTTATGAAATGCTTTTAAAATAGTTCTATTTGTATAACGAATTTATATACCAATATTTTCTTACATGCGTTTCTTTTTTTTTGGAAATAATTCGATATCTCGGCATCTATTTGAGATATTGTTACGTAAGGTTAGAGCTGAGGTGTTTTGGAGTTGATTTTCGGTTGTTCAGTGTCCTAGTGCTAATGGGGTCTAGTCTGTTGCCCCTCAAAGTTGGTGACCTCGGGTCTCATTTTTTTTTTTAAAAATCGCCAAAAATTCATTTATGATTCGAATGAGCTGAAATTTTAAATATTAATAGAGCTTAAGAAGATCTACAAAAATTTACATGTGCTATCTCTATTAGTAGAACAGATATTTAGGTTTATTTATTTATTTTTTTAATGTTGCTCGATCTTTTAATGGTTTTTTAGACGTGGCGGGCCTACGGAGGGTCGAATTTTTTTTCTAAAATATCACCTATATTGGTGATAAAATTCTAAATAAAATAAAAAAAACTAGCAAACAGTTATCTTGTCTCTATAAAAAGTTAAACGCCATTTTTTTATGTTTTTTCCTAAAAAGGCCCATATATTTTTTCTTTTGTGGAAAAAAATTTTCTTCGGGACTATATACAATTTTTATATAATCCGAAAAGAAAATTTAATGCAAAAGCGTGTAAAGTAAACTTTGGCTCATTTAAGCGGACACAAGACCCCCCAGGCATATCCAAACTTGGCCAATTTTTTTTTAAAAATTTTAGATTTGAGTAAAAAATTCTAAAAAGGCAAAGCACCGATCCTCGAAAAAGCTTCATATATACTTCTCAAATATGTAAAAAATTTGTTTACTATCACACAGTAAATAACGTCACGGTAGGCACTTTTCTAAAAAAAAACTCAGTTTTTGGAACACATTTTCCCTGGTTTAGGAATTCCGGTATTTTAAATAAAAAATGTCAAAAATTATAATGTCGTTGATTTAAGGATAATTGAGTATATATCAGTTCCACATTTTTTCATGAATTCAAATTTTATATTTCAACGTTGAAAAAATTTATTAGTCCCGAAGAAAATTTTTTTTCTACAAAGAAAAAATATATGGGTCTTTTTGGGAAAAAACTTAAAAAATATGGCACTTTTCACACATTTAAAAACCCATAAAAAGATTCCCCATTAGCGCTAGGAAGCTGATCAACTGCAAATCACCTAAGCTCCAACCACGTGAAATTTCGTTACAATATCTCAAATAGTTCGGGAGATACCGAATTATTAAAAAAAAAAACATTTCTAAGCCACTGTATTAATTTGTTGACTTAGTGTGAATAACGTATGCGGAATGAAATTGCAACAAAACAGAAAACGCTATATTTGTTTCCAACGATAAAACATATAGCATATAAAGCCTTTATAAAATATCCCATTGCATTGGTTTAATGTAAGCAGATATATTATTTTAATCATGTACTTTTGTGGCAGTTATGAAGAAATGTATATACAGGTGTTGAAAATACCAATGTTTGCACTTTTCTGAGCTCCTGTTTGAGTTTTATGGTATTATTTGTCTCATTTTTTATTTTAAATAATCTACAGAAACTCTTGTATTTAAAAAGGTCCAAAAATTCTCAAATTGTCAAAAAAAAAAAATTGGGACATTTTTTCACTTTAGAAAGTCTAGAATTTGAAGGGTGATGGAACAGTTAAGATCCTTCTTTTTAAAAAAATAATCTCTGAAATTCCTTTATATGAAATGATTAATTTTGTGTACACATTTCATAATATATTAATTAGAATTGATGGTCAAATCAAATTCCAAAAAAGTCAAAATTTTCAATTTACATCTGATTGATTGAGATCCATATATATTTTTTTAGAAAAAAGATTATGTTCTACTTTGCACATCTTATCAATAATAGGTTTACTTACTTTCAAAAAAGTCCACTTCTCTTTCTCTGTCACTTGATGTAAAATATAATAAATTGTTCCCGATGAAAATAGATCAAATATGGAAAATATTACAAATGTATTTTATTAACATTTTGAAATAACTAAAGGCCAGGATTTTAAAGTATTAAGCTAAAACATAACGTAATTCAAAATAAGTCCTAAAACACTACTAGCTCATGTACTTTTTCATTGGCCAGTGTGAAATTTTTGTTGAAATTTCATTCCGCATACGTTATGTATTTGTTTAATTATTTTCACTTTGATTTCCACTTCAACAATTGAATTATGACGTGTGATCTAGAAATTTAATGGAATTGTAGAGAAAACAACAAAATACCGTTATAGTACCCGCTTGGGTATTTCATTAGAATACCAAGTATTTTGTTTAAAAGTAATTGGATAGTTAGAGTTGCCATACTATGCCAAAATAAAAGCCAAATTGTGTTGAGTTTTTAGCAAACTTTTGCACATAGAAAGAAATGTGTAGCAAAATAAATAAATCTAGAAATTTTTAAATTTCCCTACATTTCTTGAAAAAGTTTTAGTACATACATGAAACGACTGAACAATATCCAAATTGTTACAAATATTCCTGATTTCCTTAATCCAAAAAACTAAAAATTCTGTTTTAATGTTTTATTTTCTGCGAATTCGCTGTATTTAAAAAAATTTTAGGTAAATCGGTAGGGGTTAAGACGTGCCGCAAGCCCTCTGAAGTTTTGAGATGCATTTACTTTTGCAATTTAATTTAAAAGAACAGAAATATGTACGTAATTGTCGTTCTAATGAGACATAAAAAACTAAAATTTTTAGAAAAATTACAAAATTATTAAAAATTCCCCAGACCATTAACGTGTCTCAGACCACTTGAACAAGAAATGTAGGAACAAAATTTGATAAATGTTAAAATAAAAATAGATTTTTTTGCCTTCGTAGGATACCGTTAACCTATTCGCAGGTATGACCAAAAAAAATAAAAAAATTTTAACGGCAGTTTCAAAACACCATTTTCATATTTTTTAAAATGTTGTTTAACAAATTTCAGAATTATTTGAACATCTCATTGGGATTTATTAAGAATATAAAAGGGAATAAAAATATCAAAAAACTATGAAAATATCTCCTATCGTTTTTCCGTACCTGCGATTTAAATGTTGCAATTTTCGAGAGAAAAAAAATTGGCCATATTTTTTTTGGTGAATGAGCTCATATTCCTTACTGTTATGAATTTTAGTATTATAGTCCAGTTAATTCTAAATGTACTGTAAAAGTTTTACTAAAATTGGAAAACGTTAACCCTTAAATCGTGAAGGTCAAAAGTGAAATTTTTCAATATTTGGAATTTCTAATGGAAAGATAGAGAAATGATATATATTTTTAGGCCGATTGATCATCACATTGGGATTTAATGAGAACATAATAGGGAATAAAAATATGAAAAAAAGTATGACAATACCTCCTATGGTTTTTCCGTATCTGCGATTTAAATTTTGAAATTTTCGAGATAAACTAATTATTTGGCCATTTTTTTGGCGAATGAGCTCTATTTCCTTACTGTTATGAATTTTAAGTAAAACCTATTCAGAATATTATAGTCCAGATAATTTTAAATATACTCTGAAAGTTTTACTAAAATTGGAAAACGTGCAACCTTAAATCGTGAAGGTCAAAGTTCAGATTTTTCAATATTTTGAATTTCTAATTAAAAGATAGCGAACTATTATTTATTTTAGGATCTTAAGAAAAATGTAACATGAAGTCTAGTATTTATAATAACAGCACAAAAATGGAAATTAACCCTCAATATCACTTGGGGTTAAAATTACCCCAAACTTTTAAAATTTTTGAAAACTTGTCAATTTCAATAGTGCTGATCCAAATTTGATTTGTTAAGGAAGCAAACTTAAGAATATTTTAGTATGTATTAGAAAGTAGTAAAATTTTTGATCAATTTTGACCACTCATTTTTTAAATGGCAATATATTGTGTTTATACCTGATTTTTGCCTTAATAACGTAATTAATATTTTATTGAGCATTTTGGAAGAAGAATATTGATTTTAACCATTTCGTATACTTTTGATCAGTTTATCAAATTATAAAAAAAATTGGCCCATAATCATATTCAAACAATAAAGTCGGTTCTTTTTAAAAAAAACCCGCTTTTTATTATTCTCTAACTATAGTCAAAATTAAAGTATTTTTTTAATTTGAACCGACTTTAACTGGGTGTCACCTCTAATGTAGAAAATGTTTTCACACAATATATAACAAAATGTAGACAAGTGGCATCGCTGAACAGCTGACTGAAAAAACAAAAAGTGACAAAAAAAAAAAAAAATGTAACCGGGAAGCTTAAGAAAAAAACAGTTTGTGGTGGAAAAATAGAACAGGAAAGATTAATATCAAATGTATTCTATTTTGGTACTAATTTTATTGATTCAATATTCAATAATTGCAAAGTCTCTGCCAATATCTAGCAACTAAAACATTTTTTACTTTTTGTCGAACTTTTTTACATGGCGAAGAACAGCTGACGCTGTTGTTAAATGAGTTAAAAACAACTTCAGCTGGTTTTATATTTACAGTCGACTTTAACGTCAGAAGTATACTTTAACTTGTCTATGGTAGACCTAAAGTCCACTCTTAAGTAGAGGCGACTTTATTTCTCTTAAAATATACTTTATTTTTGACTATGATTATGGGCCATTCTGTTTATACCTGATTTTTGTCTTAACAATGTAATTAATATTTTATTGAGCATTTTTGAAGAATAATCTATTTATAAAAAAACATTAAAATTAGCACCATTCATATAGACTGTATTTTTCGTGATTTTAGAAGTTTGGGGTCATTTTAACCCCAAGTGATATTAAGGGTTAATTTCCATTTTTGTGCTGTTTTGTATAAATACTAGACTTTATAATAATAAACAAAATATTTTAGAGCAATATCAATTATGGATCCAAAATTAATCGATTTTCAATTAAAAAGTTAAAAAAATAGTAAATTTTTTGCTGGTTTTTGGACGAAAAATAAATTTCTTTATGAACATATAACAATTTTATATTTTTCTATTAAGTATATTTACGGAGAACATTTTGGTACAAAAACATGTCCTATTTTTCGAATATGTCGCCCCTACACATTTCGGAATTTGACCCATTTTTTATTAAAATTTCAACTTGGGGCCACATGTTCCAAAATTCCAAAGAGGAAAGCAGCCTTGCAAACCTTGATGTGTTTCCTATTTAGTATTTTCCCAGCCCCATAAGAAATATAGCCTAGTACTCTGTTCATATTTGCGAAAAATTATGGTTCTTTCATGCGAAAAAACCATAATATGCAACAATTTATCAGCTGCTGGTTTTAATTTCGTGCGAAAGAAGTGCTATGTTATTTCGTGTGGAAAATTAAGGTTGCCAGATGTATTTCACATGTTTTCCACAATAAAAACAGAGTACTGCTTTTGCAAAATTATTTCGCATATATTTCATTCCAAATATTTTATATGTAGTTTGACAGCAGTTCGCACGAAATTTTGAACAGAGTACTTAGCTTATGGGTAAAATTGTAAAAATACCATTTTTGGGGTTCATGCTCCAATTTATAGGATATTTTATTTATTATATTTTATATTGACCTATGACTAAATATGATCTGAGGAAAACATAAGTTTTAAAGTAATGGAAGATTGAAAATAATTCATTATTTTTTCACTTGCTTTATGATATTTGGAATATACATATTTCCTAAATGATACATGATAAAATGCTACCATTTTCCTTTTGTAAAAGTAAAACCGCATATTTATTTTCATTATAAACTTAAGTATCATTTACATATTTAGTACATAGATACCAGTTTGTGGTTGAATAAAAAAATTACAGTGTCAAAAAGAATAATTTCCGAATTTCGACCAGCCCTCAAAATTGTTCTTTGTATTGCAAAAACATGTTCTAAAAAATATTAAGTTGATAGATAAGGTTACCCGGTGCCGCAATGATTTTGTTTTTTTAGAGGGGAAAATGTGTATTTTTTCCTTTTTAGCAAAGATTTCTTCATTAAATAAGACCAAGAAATAACAAATTTTTCAAACTTTTGTTTACTATTTAACAATATTTCCTTATTTTCGTATCAAAAATCTTTAGCGATGTTTAAAATATTTTTGTGAAATAAAAAAATTTTAACTGATTACGATATAAAATATTTTCTTTATAGCTATTTGGTTAAGAATATCTAATTATTTTTACAAAAAAAAATAAGCATTTCACAGTATTCGAAACTCGTTTTCAGTAATTATTCGAAAAATTAGTTTTTTGCTGTTGTATTATAACTTTTTCATAGGTATGATTAAAAAAGTTGATTCTATGAGAGGTTCCAAAACTGCATTTAATTGTATAATTATAAGAAAAACTCCTAGAGATTTATTAAGAGCAAATGTAATTAAAAATATTTAAAAAATTTGTTCTTCTATTATGTATTTTAAAGAAAAAATTCAAAAGGGTAGAAGCTATGCCACTAAATGCAGTAGGAATGCATTTGAGATTTATCGAATTAATTTTGTGTATAATTGCTGTTTGTATATATACCGTGCAATGACTTTATCTCCACCACTGTTACGAGTCCCGAAAAAGCACCATAACGAATTAGGTGCCGACCAGCTCACATGCATGATTCTTACTCACGGTGTGAGCACCTCCCTTCGTTATGGCCCAAAGAACTGTCACAATAAAATTCTGATCGTTACTATATACAAATATTAAATGGAACACCTATGAAGTGGAGTTAGATGTTCACTCCAATCTGCCCTTTCCCTACCATAATCTCCCATACCTATATATTTACGGGGATCCCTTTGAATTTATCAACCACACCACTTACCTTCAATAAACCACTCTGTTAAATATGATTATTCCTGCATTTTTTCTTATTCACTTAATCATAACATTTTTCCTTTATTAAATCGATAATCTTACTGTATAAATGTGATCTAATATCATAAAACTCTATTTCAAAAATATGAACTATAAATCTAATTTTTTTAACATACAGATATTAATATAACAAAACAAATGTGTAACACTAATTCCTTAACTAATTTATTCCTGCCTCAACAAATACCAAACTAAAAACCATAAAAATTTCATAAATACAACAAAATCCCTTTATCTATTTGTTTCCTCATCAACTATAGGTCCCAATAATTTGTTTGGGGGTTCCTATACGTAAACTACTATCAGCCTAAGAGAGCTCACTTAAACGATTGTTCTTCTGGCTTCTTTATGCCTGATTTAAATTTCTCTACCCGATTTGATGAGAACACTAAGACCGGAATAATAAATAAATTTTATGGAATAGAATGTTAGGTATTTATCGAAAAGCTAGGGTCAATTAAGATTAATATTAAAAAAAAAACAAAAATGACTAAAATAACTAAAACTAACAAACTTAAACTAAAAACGTTAAGATTTATATAATGGTGGTTAAATTGATTCAATATAGAGGATTATTAATTGTTGTTTTATTTTTTTTTTTTTTTCAATAAACACTTCCCTGTTTACAATGGCTCTTCCTTTGATGATATCATCCAAGTAGAATTTATAAAGCAGTTGTTGCGCTTTGTGATTTTTCCAAAAAAAAAATGTTGTAGTCCCCTTGTTTTGTTCTGGCCCTGCTCCAGTTATAGGGGACTAAGTGTTTCAATAGTTCAAAGATGATTACTGCAGGGATTTCCTTAGCTTCCTGTAGCTGAATCTGACCTGCTTCTTTCTTTAGCAAGTTTATTTTTAATATTTCACTATGTGGTATATTTTCACTATTGAATATTCTTTGCTAGTTTTTCGTTTTTTTTTTTTTTATTGTTTATTTTAAATTAAATAAAATTTTTTTCTTTTTCTTTTTTTTTTTGTTTAAAACAAAAGTATGTCCAATGTTTATGGGTTGTTTATTGTCCTCTATCTTTTTTAAGATGGCTGAGCAGAAACTTATATTTATACCCTATATGTTCCAAGAATTTTTATTCCAATTGGGCCTGTTATATTTATGCTCCTTTAAATCATACCTTCATCGCATTCTCACATCGCATACCCAACCATCCTTTTCTAATTTTCCCACGATTTGTTTATAAACATTGAATAGCCTTATTTGAATTTAACGAACTATCAACATTTACTTTCATTCATAAAATTCTACGTACACATTTCCCTCACACTGTGTCTGACCACCCTCATTATATCACATCTGGCAACCCTTTTTACTACTACAGATGTTACGGCGAATTCATAACATGTGAGAAATTTAAACAAAAACATTAATTAATGACAACAAAGAAGCAGACAACATATAAACTGAGGGTAAGTATTTATTAAAATATCTTATAATTAATAGTTAATAAATTTTCTTTTCTTTTCAGGAATGCTGGTAAATGCGTATCGTTTCAATTCAATTAAATTTCTAATACTAATCTGTTTTTTTTTCTTCTTTCTTTCAGATTTTTGAGTTTGGGAAAGGTTGTGGCTTAACTCCACCACATGATTTCAGACCATTCCCAGGTCGGTGTTTCCACTGCGAACTGACCACTCGCATACTCTCCTGGTGGAACCCTTATCAAATAGGCCATCGAGCCAATACTTATCTGTAGTGTAGCCTAACAAAAACTAACAACAAACAAAACCAAAAAATTTACTAACATTAGATTAACCACAAAATTTGTTAAAATAGGGTACGGCCACGGACAAGGCAGTCAGAACTGCTGGCCAACTGGAATAGTCCCCCAAAAAGGTATCTTATAAGTACCCCCCACGCAAAATTTTTTTTTCAATTCCCTTAGGCATAATGTCAAGGGGAATTTTGCTAAAGGGCACTGCAACACCACGTTTCCTATTAATACACTTTTTTTCACGATCACTCCATACATAATGTTGTGGCATTTCCGAGTATAAGAACTCATTTGCTGATTGGTCATTATTGTTTAAATTAAATAATGCCATTAATTTTAAAATTTTTGGATTATAAGCGGTTTCTCGCTCAGATCCTTCTCTAAAGTATTCGTTTCGATGTTGACATTAATCACATGCGATTGGAATTGCATTGGGTATTCAAATAAACGTTGCTTCAGTCGACCCAACACAACGACAAAAAAATTCGGTACCGTGAAATAACTCCCAATAGAAATGAACTAAGTAATTCCCAATACGAAATAATTTATTTATGCAATCTAACTCCCAATGAAATAAAGTACTACAAAAGTGGAATTAATAAATCTAAATTTATGTATGAATTCTTATAAAAATTTTAATTCTTCCCATAAATTTAAGGTAGCTCAGAGTGCAAATAATTAAAAATTTATGATTCGTTCATACCTATGTTTGTATATAATATTTCGGGTAGTTTCAATGAGAAATCGCAAATATGTGATTTAACGTTGCCAAATTTTAGGATCATTGGTTCATACAATCAATAACAAGCAAAATTAACCAAATTTTTCATAGTAATAAACAAGGCAAGGATTTTCATGCACTAAAAAATTAAAAATATGCGCTTATAATATGCACTATAAAGAGAGAAAATATGCACTAAAAATGACAAAAATATGCAATAAAAACAAGTTTTTTATTTGAAATATATTTAATTATTAAATACAGATATAAATTTCAGGTCACATTTTCAATATATATGTACATATAAAGGAACATAAAAGGTTTTAAATATATTTTTTTCAAAGTAAAAATAAGAAAATTCATGTATGTATGTAAATTATACAATATTTATATTAAAAAAAATCAGTCAGTTATTTATTTTCATGTTACAAAATTACTTAATTTATATTTCTATTTGTATAAACAAATAAATTTTTTTTTTAAATTTCCAAAAATAAAACTTTGAAAATGTACGCTCAACGTCAACAGAAGTTAAAGGTGCATATTTAAATGAAGCCAGTTCAATTGGAGAATATTCATTTTCAATTTGATTTTCTTAATTAAAATCTAATTGTCAAAAATTTTTTTTATTATATGAAATCCAGTATTTTTCTGTAATTTATTCTTTAGTTTTGTTTAATTTGGTATGAAATTTCTCCGTTTACATTATTAATTTTATTGGCAGCATTATCAATTAATTTTACTTGTGCATTCAGCGAATTGAATCCCAGTAGTTTAGTAATATTTTGTAATAAAGATGTAATTTGAGCACAGATATGCTAATTGGCTTTAATATTATGTGTCACAAAGAGAACAAAGTCGAAAAGTCGATATAAAAAATTTTTCGAAAATTCGACAATTTCAAAAAGCTAAAAAATCGATTCATAAATTGAAAAGTTGACTTTTTCTTTCAACAATATAATTCTAGTGTCAATATATTTACTATTTTTACAACACTAAATAGAGTTGCCAAATATATGTATGTACAGTGTACACTGATATAAAAATATGTCCAAAAGAAAATAAAATATGCAATAAAATGGAAAAATATGCTAAATATATGCATTTAAAAGAAAAATATGCAAAATATGCATTTATAACAAAATATGCAAGAATATGCAACAACAAATCGATGCCATTTTGTTGCAAATTCTTAGATTCGGAAAGATAAATTGTCAAAAGTGATTTTGAGTTACTGACTACAAACATGCATTTGCATAGAAATCCTTGCCCTGGTTATTATATAACTCCGAAGCTGCTGAGCCACTTGAAAAGCAACATATAAACAGATTAATTATTTTGTAAAATTCAATTTTTCGAAATTTATTTTAATAATATCAGACTAACCGTTATCATTAGTTATGTTGAGAAACGTCTAAAAAAATGTACAGTTTTACTTTTAACATTTTAAAAAAAACCTCAATAGAATCAAAATTGTGTAGTGGTTTAAAAAGCCTCTAGAACTTTTCGATTTTGTTGCCCTGTGTTATTAACATTTCACATCATTCACTACTTGCAAGTTGCCGATTAAAACAAGCTTATAGCCTTTTTACACTAGAGCACATCTAACATCTACCATCAATTTGCAAAGGTGTTAACATCTTCCCATAAGAATTACACAGGGCTGAGTGCTCAACATCTTTACAGGATGTTCCTATCTCATGTTGTTCCACCTAACATCTTTCGATTATTTTAATGTCATATTCATAATTTTTGTGTCACCACTAATAAAATGTCAATGAAATTAAAAAAAATGGAAACAAACATTATGAAAATGGAAAACATTTCCTCAAAATTTAACACAAGTTTTTTAAAAAAAAAGAATCAAGGGAAAATAATTAAAATAAAATCAATTCAATTAAAACTAAACACGTGAAAAGCAAATATTATGTTGAAATTATTTATTACCTTAAGTGAAATTGTACACATTATTTGTAAGCTAAATAAAAAAAGAATTGTAATTTATATACTACATAATAAATTTATACTCAATTATTAAACATCAACAAAAAAAGGCTCCAAAAAACAACTAAAAGCAAAAAGAAAAAATTGCAAAATAAAACATTAACTAAAATCACAGATGTAAAGTAGAAAATGTTAACATACGAATTTTCCCCCTTTCAGAGTGTATTATAAGCCAGTTTACGAGTGTTACATTTCCAAATATAAAGTTTTCATAGAACACCATGAAGAGCCTAGAAGTGCAGTAATCGATATTTTCCGGAAGATTCCGAATGCTACCTATTATACTGGCGTGACCATATGGAGCATGTCTCCACGCCCCAATCGCGTTTAGCCTGAAGGCCGAATTGAATGCCGTTTTTCTGGCGTTTTTCCAGTTTAATAAAGAAAAGAGCGACTTTTTTGCGGTCGTTCTTAGAGCTCCTGTTATCATGATTGCCATTCCTCTCAAAACCTTCACGAAAAGCATACAAGTTGAGCCTTTGTCCAGCGCCTTCCACCAGACAGAGACTCCATAGAATAGTGTCGGCTTAATGACCGCATCACATAGCCAGCTGATAAACTGGTGTTTAATACCCCATTGGGTACCTATAGCCTTCTTACTGACATACATAGCCGTTAAGGCTTTTGACGTCCTTGCAAGGGTATTGGATTTCCAGGATAGTTTGCTATCCAGAATGACTCGAAAGTATTTTGCATTGTCCGATAGTTTTAGTTCAACACCATTTAAACGGGGAAGCGATGCTTCAAATTAGACTCACTCTTGTGGTGTTCTCACGGCCAATTTATATACACTGCATTACCATCTAGAAAGCTCTATTTCTACAATGATCTTAAAACTAGAATATTCGAATTCCAGAGGTTTCGATGTTAGTTATTAATCATTTAGTGTTGCCATACATACAAACAATGCTTAACTTAAAGCTTTTATTCAATGTTGTATTGTTCTGCAGCAATGTATAATACCCACAGATTTGTTAAAGTGCAACTTTTAAAAAACTTATAAAAAATACTTTATTTTAAAAAGTTTTTTTTTTATAAAAACAAAAAATTATCAAAAAAAGATATTCCAAAATTTAATTTTTTAACTTAAATTTATGTTTTCAGAAAGTTATGAAAAACATTTTAATGTTTATCAAATTTGTTCGATATATTTTCTATTTTTAAACAATTTTTTATTTTAATTTTTAGGTTTCCACCAAACAGGGAACTGGTCCATCCATTAAGAATGTGTATAACGTATTTTCTAAAACTAGATAATCTTAAATATTTAATTAAATAGAAAATTGGACAAACATTTTGTTAATATTGAATAAATTTAACAAAAAAAAATCTAAAGTAAATATTCTGGTTTTTGAAAATTTTTGATATCTGTTTCTAATTTTAAAAAGTTTTTGTCAATTATCGTAGCTTAAAAAATTTATAAATTTGTTAACAGTTTATATATATACATTTTTAGGTTTTTATTACACTATGAACTGGAGTCTCATAATTCAGAATATCGTGCCAAATTAGCTAAATTCAACTTTTAACACAGGTCGACACTAATCTTAAAAGTGTGTAACTACGTGTATCCAATTTTTTTATATGTCTAAAAACAATAAATTTATAAAAAATTTTGAAAATAATGAAAACTTTCAAAAATAGAAAATTTTTAATAAATTTTGTTTTTTTTTTTTTTTTTTTGGATAAAGAACTGTTTTTCAAAAATTTAGGCACTGTTGCTACATAATATGAACTCGCCAAAATTGCACAAAAATCGTAAAATTTTGTTTTTGCAATAGGAGAAAAATTAATGAAATTGTTGGATTTTGTTAACAAAAACTAATAATAAAATATAACAATGAATTAATGTTGTAAAATAGGTGTTAAATAATTCTATTATTTCAATATTTTTATAAAATAAATAAACATTAATATAAACTATAAATTGTATGTCTTAATTTAGTTGCGATATTAAATCAGCCATTATTGAAGGATAAAAAAGTCAACAAGCTTTAAAACCACATTTATTCATGAATTTTCAGAACGATTTCATAATTTTTAGTCCAATGTTTATTGTATTTTAATCATACTTAATTTAATTTCGCACTATCGCTGTAAGGTGGGCGGTATGTTGCCGTCTGTCCGGTGTAAGAACTATATATTAGTCTCTCATGTAAACACACCCAATCTGGCAACTTCTTGAAAGTGTGGTGAGTTTGCTGCTAGAATTAAAATGTGTGGCTCAACCTTTTCACGTACTTCTTAATATACAGTCTTATGTGAGAGACCGCCAGGCCGAAAATATAAATAAAAAGTGACTAATAAAATTAAAATAATAAAAATATCTTAAACCTAAAAACAAAGACTTTTTCTTGCTTACGACCAATCAAGGTTGGTTTTTTAGTGGCACATTATTTGGCACTGACCTGCCACAACCAATCAAGAAAGCTGATGTTGGTGTATTCTCAACAAAATGTTTCTACATCGCTTTGTGTTAATCCTTGTTGTAGGTGTATAATTTTACATGAGAGTTTTCATATTAAAATTATATATATCGTGATTGACAATTCAATAAAACATATTAGGATCTGTAATACAGCATCTCCTAAGAGAAATAATATTTTAAAAGAAGCAGGAAATTAAAGTCTTTCACTAAAGTTGAAACTTAAAACGATGAAATTGAAAGTTAATTTTCAACATCCTATCGATTTCACCAATATATTCTGGAATTTAGATCAATAAAATTGAAGTCAAAGGAAAGATAATATTGAACGGAATACCAGAACAAAAAATTTTTGTTTTTTAATTTTACTCTAAGGTTTATGAAATATTCCAGCAGTAACAAATTAAAATCGCGATCTTTTTAAAACAAGAGCTGAAGCAAATTAAATGTCTTATATATGTTTTATCAATTATATTTTTTGCACCAAACAAAAATGTAAATTTTGTTCCTCTGTTTTATAAACGATTCTTTAAATTAAATAACTTTAAATATTGGTGAACAAGAATGTTTATTTGAAATATTTAGTAGATTTGATTAAAAATACTATAATAAGAACTACCAAGGTCGTTTGCCACACAGTCTTTACTTGAGACAATGAAATTTCAAACGACTTTGGTAGTTTTTATTAGAGTATTTTTAATAAAATCTACTAAATACTTAAAATAAACATTCACCAATATTTAAACTTATTAAATTTAAAGAATCGTTTATAAAACAGAGGAACAAAATTTACATTTTTGTTTGGTGCAAAAAAATATAACTGTTATAACATATATGCGACATTTAATTTGCTTCAGCTCTTGTTTTAAAAATATAGCGATTTTAATTTGTTTAGTTATTCTATATTTTATTGTTATTGAATATTTTATAAACCTTAGACGAAAGTTAAAAAACGTTTTTGTTCTGGTATTCTACATAAAATTATCTTTTCTTTGGCATCAATTTTATGGATCTAATTTGATAGGGAAGAAAATACATAATCGAAGAATATCGTTTTTTCGACAAAAACTCAAAAAAAAAAAAATTTTTAGAAAAAGTAATATTGCAGCCTTGGATAGGATATATTTAAAAAACTTTAAATCGTCTATTTTTGTAACATACCTACTAAAAAAGACCTTAAAAATAATCGCGTAAAAAATAAGTGCCATGAAACCGCTGTTTTACTGTTTTGGTTAAATGTATTTGGTAAGTATTTTATGGTTATTTTAGTGTTATAATAATGTTTATATTGATGTTTGTTTAATATTTCAGGAAAGTGTGGATGTAGACGAAATTCTAATAGAAGAGGTACGTAGCCGGATAATTTTGTATGACCTAGGCGAGGCAGACTGCAAAAATGGAAGTTGCTGCAATTGTAAAGATGAATGATAAGATAATTGTGATTTTTTACAGAAGCAGAGAATGCAAGAAACGATGAAAGGGTATTCGTGACTCGTGCAAAAGAATGCAGCAGGTTGCTTCCGACAGTAGTGCTGAAACCCCCCGCATAAAATGTAAATATTTTGAGGCCATGCCATATTTACATGGCATCACAAGTTCCATTAGGTAAGTGCTATCTGCTAATTCGATAGAAATATAAAACTCATATTGTCTGTCTTTTCCTTTTTAGCACTGTAGGAAAAACAAACATCGCAGAGGAAGAATATCTATTTGATATCATTGATGTCGATTCTGCAGATTGCTACTTGTCACCCTCTTGTCAGTGTTTTTTTTTTTGCTAATTACACGACGCTGCAGTAAAAATAACTTGAAAACCGACCCAGCGTGTGAATAGCTGTGTACATTTACATTTCAAATTGTGTCATAAAACTTCAGTATCACCCTCAAATTCAGAAGTTATTCTAAACGAAAACGTTTTCGTGAACTTATCGACCAGTAACTCAGTCAGTTTTTGTCCGACTTTAAATTTTTTAACTGGTTTGGAAAGAAAACTGATTACGTTTAAAAACCACGTGTTTTTGAATATCTAAAAAAAATTTTTTTTTTTAATTTTTTATTTTAGCTTATTTTGATATGAATGCTTTATAAGAATTTACACCATTGTAGAAAGAAAATTTAGGCACCTAAGTTCATGGTGATCGGTCCATAATTACACATAGCTCCCATATAATACCAACTTCCGAAAATAATTTACAAAAATAAATTATATTAATTAAAAAAAATAAAATTCTCAATATAGAGTATTTATATGGTCGGGCTTGACCATTTTTACTAGTTTTTTTTATTTTTTAACTAATTACGATTTTTTTTTTCACAAAAAACATTCTTTTGTCATAAATTTGTTTCACTAATAAATTAAAAAAAAAAAATTTTTAAATTTTAAAAAATTTTAAAAAACAATTTTGAAAAAAAAAAATTTTTTTTTTAAATTTATTTTAAAGTTTAATTTGGTGAAGGATATGTAAGATTCGGCACAGCCGAATATAGCTCTCTTGTTTTTTTTAGCGACTAAAACAAGAAATAGTCAGTAAAGCCTGACCATAATACTAATAATCAGGATAGATCAAATTTGCTAGTTATAAACATCAAAATTTTGTTTTTATAATTCGTTTAAATATAATTTTTATGTTAAATTAAGTATTTTTTTCCTTAAATTAATAATCCATATTTTATGAAGAATTAAAATTAATTACATTAGCATTTTTATATCTATTACTTTTAAATAAATTTCGTTCTAAAAATAGTGTTTATCCTTTAATAAAAATAAAGAACTTTGCTATTGATTTGTTTATTTTAGTAGCTTTGTTTTTAAAAACAAAGTTGATTTTGTCAAAAGGTTGTTTTTAAGTCGATTAAACAAGCTTTCCATAAAAAAATAAAATTCTTTTGCTTTCTCAAAAGTACATATATTTTTGTAAAACAAATTTGTAAATTAACTTTCAACTATGCAGGTGAAATTTTGTTGCATAACTTGTGAAATAGTTATAAATTTTACTCCTTTTGAATATTTAAAAAAAAAAAAATTATAAAAAAAAATAAAATAAATTTCATAAAAAAAGCAAAAAACAAAAATACCGTTTTTTTTTTGAAAAGACATTAACATTAAAAAAGGAAAACCAAATTCATTAAAAACAAAAAAAAAAAAAAATCTTCGATTGCTTCTTCAACAGCTTCGTCTGTGTAGAGATTTTGATGTCTTTTAACATAGTTCGTTATTGTTGACTGTATATCATCGTTTTGTTCTGCCACTGCTTTCTTGGTCGTCTTACTTTTTTTGACAGGTGTTTTAAATTTTTTGGTTGACGTCTCAGTATTAAAAGGTGCTAAGCTGGTCGACAGATTGAGCTCGCGAAAAGGAACGAGTCTCTCGTCTGGCTAGCATTGGCTGTGGTGATGATATATCATTTCTAATATACTTCTTAGAATTTTTCCCCTGTTTGACGTTAAACTTTCTTCAACAGCTCGTCTGTGCAGAGATTTTGGTGTTTTTTTTACATAGTTCGTTATTGTAGACTGTACATCATCGTTTTGTTCTGCCACTGCTTTCCTGGTGGTCTTACTTTTTTTGGCAGGTGTTTTAAATTTTTTGGATGTCGTCTCAGTATTAGAAGGTGGCAAGCTGGGCGACAGATTGAGCTCGCGAAAAGGAACGAGTCTTTCGTCTGGCTAGCATTGGCTGTGGTGATGATATATCATTTCTAATATACATCTTAGAATTTTTTTCCTGTTTGTGCAGAAATTTTGATATATTTTAACATAATTCGTTATTGTTGACTGTGCATCATCGTTTTGTTCTGCTACTGCTTTCCTGGGGGGTTACCGCGTAACTCAATCCGAAAACGGAAATGTTCGAAAATGTGTGCTAAATACATTGCAATTCGAAAGGATTTCCTTTCGAATCGAATTAGGGAGTAAGCCCCCTGGTGGTCTTACTTTTTTTGGCAGGTGTTTTAAATTTTTTGGATGTCGTCTCAGTATTAGAAGGTGGCAAGCTGGGCGACAGATTGAGCTCGCGAAAAGGAACGAGTCTTTCGTCTGGCTAGCATTGGCTGTGGTGATGATATATCATTTCTGATATGCTTAGAATTTTTATCCTGTTTGACGTTTAAAAATTTTGAATTTATCGAATACTTCGTTCTTCGACTCATGAAATATACAAATGTAATCCTTGTTTTGTCATCGATATACGTGACAAAGTATTTTGAGCCATCTACTGATGATACGTTAATCGGACCACAATAATAAAATAAATATAAAAAAAAAAAATTTTAAAGTATTTTCAAAATTTTTATAAATTTTCTGTTGTTAGATATTTTAAAAAAAGATCAGTCTTAAGAAAAGTTCTGACTGTCTTAAAAGTTGAATTAAGCTAATTTCAATAAGATTTGACTATTGTTGAATTATTGACTAAAAATTCATTTGCAGTTGATGCCGTACATATAAAATATAGATACTCGTTAATAATTTGAAAATTTATTCCGAAAGTGTAATTTATTCTGAGTAAAATTAGCTAAAGCAATCAAATGAAGTACTATAAATGCAATAAAAACATTTTAATTACAATTAAATAAAAAAGTACAATTTTTTTAATTAAATTTGACAGAGATGATCCCTGCCAGATACAGTTTGAACAAAATCATTATTAGCCTCATGATGACTTCAATAAAAATTATTATTTCCACATTTGACGTTTAGAAAGTCCTCGAGATAAGAAGTAAATTGGAATGAACCCTCCGATTGATATACCACTACTTTTTAAGAAACTATAAAACCTATTTAATTTATGAAAATTAATTTTGTCGCTATTAGTCTCATTTTGGCAAATTTTTTTATAATCCCATCACTGCTTTGCATATTGGCAAAATTAACGATATCGGAATAGGAACAAATCGATATAGCGTTTTTTTTTTCAAAAAAAATTTGGTAGGTTTTTGTAGTTTTTAATCAAAAATTTGGTAGGAAAAACGTTTTATAAGTGGCAGCGTTGGTCATAACGCAAAAAAAATATGATTGGACATTCAGGGTTAAAAAGTTTTAAAAAAACTTTTCTAAAAACTTGATTTTTTAAAAATTAAAAGTTAATTCTTTGATAAAAACAGAAGTTACTTTCATTAAAAACTTAGTTTTCTTGTCAAAAAAAAAAAAAAAAAGCCCAAAAACCTGGGTTGGATTTTGTCGAAATGTTCTCTTTTTAGAAAATTTTATATTTTTTAAATTTGGATACACTTTTAAGTATGTTTTCGTCCGGTTGAAAAAAAAACTGTCAATTTTGAAAAAAAAAAGTAAAATAAGTTTTCGATTTCGGAAAAAAAAAAATGTCAAACATTTTAATTTATTTTTTTTAATTTTTTTTTTCCGAAAGATTGAGGAAATAGCTATCTAAACTATTTGGGACACATTTTGCTAAGAACAATAGGTAATCAGTTACATGGATGAGAAAAAACACCTGCTTGGCCAAAATGTCAAATTTTGACCCTCTTTATCTCAGAAAGTTCTCGACCGATCTAAATAAATTTAATTATAATTAAATTTATATCTAAAGATTTTAAATCTTCAGATTACAAATCTTCAAATTAAATTTTCCCAAATTAGTATGAATGCATTAAATTAATGTGTGCTTAAGTATTTAACTTTCTTTTGAAAAAAAATACGCATTAAATATTTGCAGTAAGTAAAATGAAAACTATTTTCGCCCATAATATTGGCCCATAATCATAGTCAAACAATAAAGTCGGTTCTTTTTAAAAACAACTTTAAAATAAAAACCCGCTTTTTATTATTTTCTAACTATAGTAAAAAATTAAAGTATGTTTTAAATTGAACTGACTTTAACTGGGTGTCACCTCTAATGTAGAAAATGTTTTCATACAATATACAACAAAATATAGACAAGTGGCATCGCTGAACAGCTGACTTAGTAAATTAAATTAAAAAAAACAAAAAGTGACAAACAATAAATGTAACCGGGAAGATAAAGAAAAAAACAGATTGTGGTGGAAAAATTTGAACAGGAAAGGTTAATATCAAATGTATTCTATTTTGGTACTAATTTTATTGATTTAATATTCAATAATTGCAAAATCTCTGCCAATATCTTGTAACTTAAACATTTTTGACTTTTTGTCGAAGTTTTTTACATGGCGAAGAACAGCTGATGCTGTTGTTAAATGAGTTAAAAACAACTTCAGCTAGTTTAATATTTACAGTCGACTTTAACATCAGAAGTATACTTTCTGACCTAAAGTAGACCTAAAGTCCACTCTTAAGTATTTTTGACTATGATTATGGGCCATTCTTTTTAATTAGATTTCACATAGGAATTTCTTATTCATGCACTTAATATGCAAGAGACAAAAGAAGTTTTATGGTACAATTATTTCTTTATAGTACAAAAGTTCAAATTTGGGAAAAATGTTTCTATGAGAAAATTCGAAAATCGGCTTTACGAATAGTATTTAAGGTGTCTAAACCCATCTTTGGAAAATTTGGAGGTAATCGGTTGGATAGTTTCAGAGTCTATAACGGACATAGGTAGAAACATTTTTTGTGTTTTATATACATATATAGATAATTGTTATTAGAAATAAATAGAAAATTCTTATATTTTCAGAATCACTTTTTATCACTTTTAATTTTCAACTTAACACTTTCCAAATAGATTTACAACCGTGCTTTATAAGGTCTAAATTATTACTAATAACAATTGGAAAATTTATAAGATATAATTTTCACAACAAAATAATTAAATTAACTAAAATTTTAAAAATTAAAAAATACTTTTATGACCTGATAATTGTGATGAAAATATTAAAATGAATATTGTTGCAATTTTTTGGGATTTTCCCAATTGTACATAATGTTTATTATCAATTGGCAAAAAATATATTTTTACGACAAAATCATAAGAGGAGATTTGTTGCCAACCGAGAATATGACATGCATACAATGTGTAATATTGTATGTATGGTTATCACAATTATTAAACCTTATGGATGTTAATTTTTTCGATTTTTTTTTTTCACATTTATTAATGTAATTTTTTAAAGATTGATATTATTTTACCTAATTTTTGTCAGCATCACCAATTAAACGTTCAGTATCGTTGAATGCAACATAACTGGGTGTTCGATATCCATTATCATTTGCAATGATCTCAGCTTTATTATTTTGCCAAACTCCAACTATAGGTAATTTCACCCATGTAACAAAAACTATAAGGGATCACTGAACAAGTATACAAAATCGGTGTACTGGGGTTTCCAAGCTTGCCGATTTCGAATCTGAGGTAAAATTTTTCAAATTTAAAATCGTGCATATAATATTGCGGTGTAAATTTTAAAATGTCTTCTAATGTATTGCGGTTTCCAATCTGAGGTAAAATTTTTCAGAATAAAAATGGCGAATCCAATATGGTGGCAACTCTCCCATCTAACTGTGATATTCTTACGAAAAATTCGCACTTTTTTCTTCACGTAATCCGATTCATCATTCAAAACATTGCCGCATTTTAGTTTACTAAGAATAAAATTGTAAACAGCAGCATTCTACTCTTCCTTCTTTTGCTCATCCAACCAAACATCCTCAAGTTCGCTTTTTTTGGAAGCGAAGGCTGCCACGAAAAATTATATTTCTCAAAAAATCCTAACATGAAGTTGACAAATTAAACATAAAATTCACTTCACGCTCTTCTATAAGCAGCTTCTTCCTATCGTGGTTCCTTTTATTTTCACTATGTGTGGATATAAAAAAATTATAGATAATTGTTAAATTACATATTTACATAAATAAAAATTCAACTTACCATAAATCCGCCATTTCTACCAATATCTAAATTGTTTGGCTCCTAAATAATTCTATAAAGAACTCACAAAAATTATTAAAGAATTATAAATAAAAACAATGCTCAAATTTGACAAATGTTGCGCATTGAAAAGCATTTTCATGCAATAATGAACTTGCGGCATTGCCTAAACAAAATCTATTGAGTTTATGAACACTATACTTTGCTGTGTTGCTTTGCATACTGCGTTTATGAAGTCAGCCGTACTTTATTGTTTCAATAATCTGAGTTGTTGTGTTTATTTTTTTTGAAAACCATGGCCCATAATCATAGTCAAAAATAAAGTTTATTTTAAGAGAAATAAAGTCGTCTTTACTTAAGAGTGGACTTTAGGTCTACCATAGACAAGTTAAAGTATACTTCTGATGTTAAAGTCGACTGTAAATATAAAACTAGCTGAAGTTGTTTTTAACTCATTTAACAACAGCATCAGCTGTTCTTCGCCATGTAAAAAAGTTCGACAATAAGTCAAAAATGTTTAAGTTACAAGATATTGGCAAAGATTTTGCAATTATTGAATATTGAATCAATAAAATTAGTACCAAAATAGAATACATTTGATATTAATCTTTCCTTTTCTATTTTTCCACCACAAACTGTTTTTTTTCTTTAGCTTCCCGGTTACATTTATTGTTTGTCACTTTTTGTTTTTTTTTTTTTAATCTTCTTAGTCAGCTGTTCAGCGATGCCACTTGTCTATATTTTGTTGTATATTGTATGAAAACATTTTCTTTATTAGAGGTGACACCCAGTTAAAGTCGGTTCAATTTAAAACATATTTTAATTTAGACTATAGTTAGAAAATAATAAAAAGCGGATTTTTATTTTAAAGTTGTTTTTAAAAAGAACCGACTTTATTGTTTGACTATGATTATGGGCCCATGTTTTTATTGTTTGATGTAGTGTTGTCGATCTTGTTTTGGTATGACATTTCAGCGTTAAAGCTAAGCGGAAAAAACGTTCCGCCTTTCGGCCTTGCTTTTCTTTGTTTTCCATATTTAATTAAAATTTATGTTTGTTTTTTAACTATTTAAATAAACTTAAAAATTCGACTTATTTGCATTGTATACTGCTTTCAACACTTTGCTCACACAAAATGACTGACACTTGCTTAGCAGTCACCGTTAATATTTAACAAAAACAAAACTAGCCGTTATTTGCATTAATGTTTTCTTTATAAAATATCAACAACAATAAATGCATTCTTAAAAGTGCAACACATGATTTTTTGCCTCAAAAATGGCTGAAATTACCTAGAGTGCAGTGGTGCCAATATCTATACCAATTGCGGGAGCTTTAGAGGCTAGTATAACTGTAGTTTAAGGCTAGTATGGTGTTTATAACTGATAGATTTTTATCCAAATAATAAATGCATTTTATACTGTCAATATAAAATGCATTTTTTTAATTGTTTTTTTTTGTTTTTCAAAGCATCCGCTTCTTGAGTTATTTTTGTAACGTTTCCAATGATGTCCAATGTAAAACTAATGAATTTTCTGATTGAATCACTAGATTTTATAGCTTGTTTTTATGCTTTTTATAATGCTTTAAATGAAATTGATGTACAATTTGTGCAAAAATCTACAAAATTTAAGTAGAACTCTCTCTTTTTTAATAAGTGTTCATTTGCTGAAATGAATGATTAATTTTCAGCTCAATTTCTTTGGAAAATTAGCAAAGAAAATGTATTTATTTGTTTATATTTTATAATATTCTAGAATTTATGTTTTTGTTACTACGTACATATGTATTTGAATTTCTTTTTGAAAATAAACAAACAGCAAAAAATGTTTGGCGTATAATTAACGTTTGTATGCCCGTGATTTGTAGGTTAAATATTAAATGCATTTAAACCACAGCTATATAAACAGCTATTTCCTTTGTTACCATATGATGACAAATAAAAAATGAAGGCAACCAGATTTTATGAAATGACATGGGGAAAAAATAAAAAAAATTATTTAAATTCTAAATTTAACTTTTTTATTTCGTGATAAACATTTTAAAAGTGGACAAATATGCTGACCTGCATCCATCGACTTAATTGGAGCAATTCATCCCAGAATCACTTTGGGCGCCATTTTTGTCAGAGACTTTAGCGGGGATGGCAACTTTACGCCCGTCTACCGGCTCAGTCAGGCATTGCCACCTTAAATACGCGTTGCCATCTGGTCATCATCAAAACAATAAAGTTGATAAACCAATAATTAATTATTTTAAATGTTTTACTTTCATATGAATTAGGACTACTTACCGGTGGTTGTAGGTAGAATTTGTCCAATTAAGTCGATGGTTGCAGGTCAGCATCTTTGTCCATTTTTTAAATTTTTTTTGTAGCCTAAAACGAAATAAAAAAGTAAATAAATTGTGTCAGAGTCTTTAGCGGGGATGATCAGATGACAAAGCGTATTTAAAGTGGTAGTGTCTGGCTGAGCCATCTCGACCCTCTACTTCCCTGGCTGCAGCTGTTCTTGTGCTGCCTGCCAAACACTCTTCCTTGGCAAACCTATGGTTCATTTAATTTAGGTTGCCCCTTACACACTCCCAACGATTTGAAAATTAACTCACTTACCTCTTAATACCGCTACTCCAACCTCGATTTTTTTTTTCCTATTTTTGATCTATATCTGGATTACAAAGTCATTAATATAGACAATATGGTTATCTAATGATAGATATTTCAAAGTCCATCGCAACGATGTATATAAGGCTATAGCAATTTGGACCTACAATGGGTCAAAATCGGGAAACATATTTTTTAACCCGAGTTTTCTTTAATTAAATTTAAAAAAAACAAAGTTTTTTTTTAACTTAAAATTTGTATTTTAAAGTATAATTTTTTTATGAAGTGTATATAAGATTCGGCACAGCAGAATATAGCTATCTTACTTGTTTAAGTTTTGCAAAATTGTCGTAAAACTTTTTTCTATCTATGTGCAAAAGTTTGCTAAAAATTCAACATAATTTGGCTTTTTATTAATCATTTATTTTATTACGACAAAAACAAGTAACCTTTATGTTGTGTTTATAGTATAGTATGGCAACTCCAACTATCCAATTACTTTTAAACAAAACACTTGGTATTCTAATAAAATACCCAAGCGGGTACTATAACGGTATTTTGTTTCTTCCATTTATTTTCTAGATCACGCGTCATTTATAATTCAATTGTTGAAGTGGAAATTAAGTAGTATGAAAATCAAAGTAATTAAATAAATTAATACAACAAGATCTGCCAAAACTAACGCATGTAAGTAATTATTGGTATATACATTTTTTATAAAAATAGAATATTATTCAAAGCATTTCATAAAACAGAAATTAAAAAATAAATCCTATAAATTGGATAAATTTTGAATTTCTAGAAAATGTTTGTTAAAGTTTCTATTTTTAGAAAATTAAAGTTTTTCGCAAACTCTGTTTTTATTGTTAATCTTTAATAATTTGAATTTTTAGGTTTTCACCAAACAGGTGTTCCATACTTCAGCATTTCGAGTCAATAAATCCATCCAGCCGAAATTAAAATAAAGGTGTGTAAGAATGTATTTCCTAAAAATAGATAATCTTAAAAGTTACATTGAATAAAAAATTTTGTTAAAATTTAAAATTTTTGATAAATTTTCTGTTTTTTTTTTTAACTTTTGATAATTGTTTCAATTTTTAGAAAGTTTTTTTCAATTATCGTAGCTTAAAAATTTATAAATTTGTTAACAGTTTTTATATGCACATTTTTAGGTGTCCATTACACTATGAACTGGAGTTTCATAATTCAGAATATCGTGTCAAATTATTGAAATTATAATTTTCAGTTTTTCGAAAACTTTATAATTTTTATTATAACAAAAAGTTTGTGTCGGCAAGAAACCAACCAATTGTAGTAGAGAATGTAAGAATATATAAAATCACTATTTATTGTTGGTGTTCTGTTTAACTTTGATATTTTTACAAATAACGCTTGGGTGTCTGTAATTCTCATTCACTCTATAGTTTTATTTGTATAATATCTTTAGTTTTTTAAAGCATTTTGGGAAAAGGTTTCCTAATGATCTGGCCTAAGCAACCAGTGAAAAGCGCATAGGAACTAGATTATCCCCCAACAATAAATTTCAGTGAATTTATGAATAAAAGTGGGAATTTAGCATAAGAAAATCTTAATAAAATATTAATTTTTATATATATATTTTTTATTATTGTAGTCTGATGAAGGTGACAAAACAAGGATTACATTCGTATATTTCATGAAGTCAAAGAACGTCAATCAGGAGAAAAAAAGAAATGAGGTAACATCTCCACAGCCAATGCTAGCCGAAAGACTCCTTCCTTTTCTCGAGCTCAACCTGTCGCCCAACTTGGCATCTTCTAATACTGCGACAAAAGAAGTAAGACGCCCATGAAAGTGTCAGATAAATGCAAAATTTTATTATTTATATGAAATAAATTTGTAAAACTCCTTAAGTTAATGCATTTTGTTACAGAATTATGTAGATTTATTTATATTTATAAAAACTACAGTAAAAAAATCTTTTTGAGATTAAACCTATATCTCCTTTGGGTGAAATTGATCCACAAACTGTATTATCGTTAAAATTCGGAAAAAATGCAAATTTGGCTACTAAATAATTATTTTTGAAATCGAATGCATTAGAATCGAAATGTGTACGTAATTGTCGTTCTAATGAGATAGAAAAGACATAAATTGGTTAAAAAATTTTAAAGTTATTAAAAATTCCACACACCATTAACGTGTCTCCGGCCACTTGAACAAGAAATGTAGGAACAAAATTAACATATTTTAAAAAATATTAAAATAAAAGCTAATTTTTACTTAAAATATATACGTGTTTACATTTGTATGAGTTTTTGTCTTTGTAGAATACCGTTAAAAATATTTTTTTAACGGCAGTTTCGAATCTCCATTTTCAAATTTTTAAAAATTTTGTTAAACAAATTTCAGAATTTTTTGATCATCACATTGAGATCTATTGAGATCATAATAGAGAATAAAAATATGAAAAAATTATGTCAATACCTCTTATAGTTTTTACGTACCTACGATTTAAATTTTGTGATTTTCGGTAAAAAATATTTTTTTGGCCATATTTTGGTGAATGAGAGCAATTTCCTTACTGTTACGAATTTTAAGTAAAAACTATATAGAATCTTTTAATTCAGATAATTTTAGATATACTATGAAAGTTTTACTAAAATCGGAAAACGTTAACGTTTAATTGGCGAAGGTTTAAGGTAAAATTGTTCAATATTTGGAATTTCTAATGTAAAGATGCCGAAATGTTATATATTTTTGGGCCGATTTTAATGAAACTTGAGAAAAATATAACATAAGGTCTAAAATATACAATAAAAGTGCAGAAATGGAAATTAACCCTTAATATAATTTGGGGTCCAAATTATCCTCAACTTTTAAAATCATCCCAAGTGCTTTTAAGGATTAATTTTCATTTTTGCAATGTTTTTGTATATTTTAAAATTGGTTCAAAAATTTATAATATTCCGCTATATTTCATTTATATTTTCAACTTTTAACACAGGCCGAAATAAATCTTAAGAGTGTGTAAGTACGTGCATCCAATTTTCTTTAGACAATTTATAAAAAAAAATCTTTATAATTTTCAGATTTTCGAAAATTGTTGGTAAAATTTCCATTTATCGGTTTTTATTATAACAAAATTTTTTTATAATTTTAATATATTTTTTTATTATTGTGGTCCGTCTCAAAATGGCGAATTCAATACTGGTGACGAAGGAGAATCTGATTAAATCACAAACTAACGATGACAGGAACTCTGATATTGACAAAACTCAAAACTCATTCAAAACTACATAATTTAGTTCAAATTTAGTTAAACAAAATTTTGTGTGCAAGAAAGATGGGAATTGGACAAAAGAATTCCCGAAAGAGGTACCCATAATAATGTGAATGGATATTCTGGTTATAGACAACGAGATAATGGCATGTTTGTTGATGTCCATTCGTTGTACCATATAATCCATATGTTTTGGCCAAATTTAATTGTCATTTTTAAATATTGAAGTATGTACAACTGTTAAGAGTGTAAAATACCTTTAAAAAGGGTATGATTGTGCATCGCTAGAGTTTGGTGAAGAAAATTGTGAAATTCAGATAGATGAGATTCGAAATTTCTTAAGTGGTCGTTTTGTTGGGTCGACTGAAGCAACGTTTATTGGAATTCCCAATGCATTTCCAATCGCATGTGATTAATGTCAACATCAAAACGAATACTTTAGAGAAGGATCTGAGCGAGAAATCGCTTAAAATCCAAAAATTTTGAAACTAATGGCATTATTTAATTTAAATTATAATGACCAATCAGCAAATGAGTTCTTATACTCGGAAATACCTCAACATTATGTATGGAATGATCGTGAAAAAAGTGTATTAATAGGAAACATGGTGGAGAAAAAGTCATTGCTCGATATATATACAAACAGCAATTATACACAAAATTAATTCGATAAATCTCAAATGCATTCCTACAGCATTTAGTGGCATAGCTTCTACCCTTTTGATTGGAGGCCGAATTTTACATTAGCTGATTATATTGCTGTTTTGTTAACTTCAGATCCAAAAATAATGCTAATGCTTCCTCATTTGAGAACTGTTTTTTATCGCTTGGCGTTGGAATACTTTTAAGAATCCGTTTTGTTCTCACTGGACTAGAATTATAAACTTTTTGAATGATGTCGACTTTTGTGAGTTGTTGACTGATTTTGGTGGTCTGCCAAGATTGTTTTGGTTTGTACTTTCTGAAGATACCTGGATAGTAAGATCGCGTTTGAACCAGTTTTTTGGAAATGTGTATTAAAAAGCGATATTTAATACTGTTAAATCGACTTTCGACATACAATTCTGTGTGTTTGCCAATAAGCATTAACAACACTGATTTTCAATAATAGAAATCAGCTGTTGTCAACCATTTTTTGCATAAAAAAAGTACTTAACGCAGCTGCAAAAAAGGGTATTATCTCACACTGAAATAAAATTGAGGGTGAGATATGTAACATATTTACCAATTATTTATGCAACATATTTAGAAAGGAAAATTACAACTTTTCACCCCTGCGCCAATGGTAACATAAATGGAACATTTTTATCAGAAAAGAAAACACCATTAGTTTCAATGTGTTTATTATTGAATTGAATTTTGAAATCGGAGTTAACAAAAAAGTTGCACTTTTGGCCGATGAAATTGAGATCTGAGCCACTGTGCTGCGAATACTTTCAGTAAAAATTATTACTCAAAGTAGAAAGATCAAATATTGGAACCATGCAAAAGATGCTTTCAATGTCGTAGTTGAATTGAATAATAAATGACTCGTGATCTGGAAATAGGGTAGGTAGATTTGGAATTCGGAAAAACAGTACACCCAGGACAAAAAAAAACAGTACAATTACAAAAACATAACAATTCAATTTGTAACATTTTGAGGTATTAATTAAAAACACAATTCAAGTATGAGATCATAGTAAATATTATAATTGTTTTTGCACAGTGGACAGAACAAATTCATTTCAAATGTACATAAGTTTCTGCTATTTCAAAAATATTTAAATATTTTTACTAATTTATAGATTAGTGTGGTAATTGTTTGAACTTTTATTTTATATAATTTGAAAGTAGAAATGTTACATATTACCCCCTTGTTGTCAATCCACTTTATATTAAATCCCTTTATAGAATATTCTTATTCAAAAACTTAAAATTTATAAAAGTTTTATTTATTAATTATTATAATAAAACTATTATAAATTTAAATGCTTTTTACGAACTAGGGATATCGAAGTACCACACTTTCCACATCAATTTAATTTAAGGGAAAACACTTGATTTAATTTAATTTGCTATAAATAAGTAAATGAAAATTAATGAAATTTCAAAATTTTGTATGCACTTACCACAATAATATATAAGTCTTCTTCTTTAGACATTATTCACACAAAAACAGATGACAAGACAGTGCTGCCAACAATGAAATTTTTAACGAAAGAAAACAGAGTAGTAAAATACTGAATTAAGCGACATGCAAATTCAAAAAATGATATCCGGGTTTTATTATGAAGGCCGGTACGATTAAACTTTGGCAAATATTGAAAAAAATAGGGAAAAATGCAAATTCTTCAGATAAAACTATAATAATATATATATGTACAATTTTTGGTGCAATCAGGGTAAGTCAAGTTGTTTTAAAGAAAAATATAGATAGACTAGCTGACTCGGTGCGCTTCGCCACCCCAATTGGATGAAATAAATAGTACTATTAAGTCTCCCTTTGTGAACTAATGCTAATTCAGGATAACATGTCTTTAGTTTCATGTTTATTGAATCATTGTAATGTTTCTTATAGCTCATTCGAAACGTATTATTATAATAAAAAAGTACCATTTAGACCCACATTTTGTATTCCCACTCAACATCATGATTCTATGTCCATTATTATAGAAAATGCTAAAGAAATGTACCACTAAAGTCACCTTTTGTGAATTCTAACTCATTTTCAATCATGTGTGCCTAATTTTGAATTTTTAGGTTTATTATTATAAAATAGTCAAAAAGTATTATTAGTTGGAAAAAAGTACCTGTGAGTCCCTTTTTTAGATTCTTACTCGTTCATTATCATATACCAATCGAAGAATGAAAAAATACTAATAATTCTTGTATCCTCAATGACATATAGATGGCTTAGTGACTTTCTTTCTTTACTCAGAAGCATATCAGTAAAATAATGTAATATAACAAAAAGTATCATTAGAGGAAAAAGTACCAATTTTCCACACTTGAATCACCGTCAAGTTTTAAATCAAAGTAATTTCCTTATTCTAAGTTCAATATATTAGAAAATTCAAAAAGTACTATTTGGAGAACGAAAAAATACTTTTTAGTTTGGTTTAGTTCACAATTTTTGGTATCATAATACAATTGAGCACCCCATTCTTGCATATTTCTTTAGTGAGAAGTATATTAGCCTACTATAATGTATTTAAGCTAACTAATTTAATATATTAAAAAAGTACCATTAAAAGAAAAAGTACCTATTTTCCTTTATCCTCTTGAACACCCGTTAAGTTTGAATTTAACATTTGTATAGCATTTTCTATATTATCAACTGGTTTTGTTTCTATGACACTAAGTATTTAATAAATTATCATAAAACCGAACCGAAACCGATCGGTTGTCAATTTTTTAAAACCGAAACCGCGGTTTTAAAATTCTTCGGCCTTTTGGAAACTCTACTATAAATGTATTTAAAAAGTGCTATTATAACAAAGTAAAAGTACCATAAAGTCTCCAGTTTAATTTTAACTCACTGAGGATCATATATTTTGTATTTCCACGTCCATTGCTATAGAAAATTCAAAAAAGTACCATTAGAAAAAAGAAAAAGTACCATGAAGTGTCCGCTTGATTTTTCACTCACTTAGGACCAGTGATACCTAATTTCGTATTTCTATGTCCATTATTACAAAAAAATCAAAAAGTACCATTACAATACAGAAAAAGTACCAAAATGCCCCCACTTGTGGTTTCCCACTCATTCGGGTTCATATAACATTTATTTCATGTTTATAGGTTCATTGGTGAAGAAATTACAAAATGTACCATTCGAATAAAGAAAAAGTACGAAAAACTCTGCTCTCACCCACTTATAACCATATATGCTTAATTTCATATTTCTAGGCCAATTATTAAAGAAAATTCAAAAAAGTACCATTAGAATAAAGAAAAAGTACCATAAGTCCCCCATTTGTGGATTCCCACTCACTCGGGTTCATATAACATTTATTTCATGTTTCTAGGTATATTGGTGAAGAAATTACAAAAAGTACCATTCGAATAAAGAAAAAGTACCAAAAAGTCTGCCTCCAGAATTCTCACTCACTTAGGACCATATATGCTTAATTTCATGTTTCTTAGTCCATTGCTATAGAAAATTGCAAAAAGTACCTTTAGAATAAATAAAAAGTACCATGAAGTGTCCGCTTGAATTTTCACTCACTTATTACCATATACGCATAATTTCGTACTTCTATGTCCATTATTACAAAAAAATCAAAAAGTACCATTAGAATATAGAAAAAGTACCATAAATCCCCTATTTGTGGTTTCCCACTTATTCGGGTCCATATAAGCTTTATTTCACGTTTCTAGGTATATTGGTGAAGAAATTACAAAAAGTACCATTCGAATAAAGAAAAAGTACCAAAAAGTCTGCCTCCAGAATTCTCACTCACTTAGGACCATATATGCTTAATTTCATGTTTCTAAGTCCATTGCTATAGAAAATTCCAAAAAGTACCTTTAGAATAAATAAAAATTACCATGAAGTGTGTCCGCTTGAATTTTCACTCACTTATGACCATATACGCTTAATTTCGTGTTTATATGTCCATTATTACAAACAAATCAAAAAGTACCATTAGAATATAGAAAAAGTACCAAAAAGGCAGCCACTTGTGCATTCCCATTCACTCGGGTCCATATAGGATTTATTTCATGATTCTATAATTTAATAATTTTATTTCATGATTCTAACCCTCAATATCACAATGTATGGTTATGTTTTAAGTTAAAGTGACAGTTTTAATAAATATAATTATTATAACTGATAATATATATGAATGAATGAATGAATGAATGAATGAATGAATGAATGAATGAATGAATGAATGAATGAATGAATGAATGAATGAATGAATGAATGAATGAATGAATGAATGAATGAATGAATGAATGAATGAATGAATGAATGAATGAATGAATGAATGAATGAATGAATGAATGAATGAATGAATGAATGAATGAATGAATGAATGAATGAATGAATGAATGAATGAATGAATGAATGAATGAATGAATGAATGAATGAATGAATGAATGAATGAATGAATGAATGAATGAATGAATGAATGAATGAATGAATGAATGAATGAATGAATGAATGAATGAATGAATGAATGAATGAATGAATGAATGAATGAATGAATGAATGAATGAATGAATGAATGAATGAATGAATGAATGAATGAATGAATGAATGAATGAATGAATGAATGAATGAATGAATGAATGAATGAATGAATGAATGAATGAATGAATGAATGAATGAATGAATGAATGAATGAGTGAATGAATGAATGAATGAATGAATGAATGAATGAATGAGTGAATGAATGAATGAATGAATGAATGAATGACTGACTGACTGATTCATCATCGCACAGCCCAAACGACTGAAGCTAGAACCATGAAATTTTAACTGTGGGTTCCTCCCTCCCCAAAACGATCCGATAAGAAGGGAGTTTTGGAAATTCAAACGTTTAGGGGGTAAAAACGGGTAAATTCGGTAACCTTATATCTTCAAAACTAATAAAGATACAAAAAACTTACACTATCATGTTACTCCATTTAAAAAATAAGCTGACAGGTGTCTGGTACTTTTTCAAAATTCGGACTTTTTAGGGGTGAAAGCGGATAAAAACTATATTTTGGTACTTTTTTGGCACCATATGTATCTTTTAAACTAATAAACATAGAAACAAATTTTAAATCATATTCTTTACTTATAAAAAAGTAACAAATACAAGTTTGGTACTTTTTGGAAATTCGAACCCATAAGGGATAAAAATTATGTTTATTTTTGGTACTTTTTTCATAAAGTATGTTTTTCTACAAATTGATATAGACATATAAATATTTTATTTTACCCTCCCACCACAATACAGAAATTTATTTGAATACAATTTTAACACCACTATGGGGATAAAAAGAGGTACCAAAAAAGGGGTAAAAACAGAAAAATATATTTTATTTAACATTTTAAGCCAATTTTTATACATTTTTTTTATTGGTTCCTGGATTCATGCAAAAATTAACTAACAGAGTATATTTGGAACTCGACTGCCAAGCTGTATATTTGTCCAAATCCGGGAAAACAGTTTGGTACTTTTTTAAAAACTTATTTTTTTGAGCACATTAACACAGATTTTAATCGTTTGAGGCATGTCTTTAAGCATAAACAATTTTGGCAAAATGAAATATTTTAAAATTTCAAACTTGAGGGGTGTTCAAGGAGGAAAAGGGGATTTGGTACTTTTTTCCTAATGGTACTTTTTTTAATATTTTAAATTATTTCACTTAACGACATTAAAGTTAGCTGATATGTATCTGAGTGAAGTTAGAGTTAGGAGTAGGGGATAATATTTAGGTACCAAAATGTGAGAACTGAACTATAGGTACTTTTTTGTTCTTCTAATGGTACTTTTTGAATTTTCTTTAATAATGAGCCTAGAAACATGAAATTAGGCATATATGGTAATAAGTGAGTGAGCATTTTTAGGGGAGACTTTATCGCAATTTTTCTTTATTAGAGTGGTACTTATGGTACTTTTTCATTATTCTAATGGTACTTTTTGAATTTTCTTTAATAATGGGCCTAGAAATATGAAATTAAGCATATATGGTAATAAGTGAGTGAGGGGAGACTTTTTGGTACTTTTTCTTTATTCGAATGGTACTTTTAGTAATTTCTTCAGCAATGAACCTATAAACATGAAATAAAGGTTATGTGGCTGCCTTTTGGTACTTTTTCTGTTTTCTAATGGTACTTTTTGATTTTTTTGTAATAATGGACATAGAAACACGAAATTAAGCGTATATGGTTCTAAGTGAGTGAAAATTCAAGCGGACACTTCATGGTACTTTTTCTTTATTCTAATGGTACTTTTTTTGAATTTTCTATAATAATTGACTTAGAAACATGAAATTAAGCATATATGGTCATAAGTGAGTGAGAATTCTAGGGAGAGACTTTTTGGTACTTTTTTTTAATCGAATGGTACTTTTTGTAATTTCTTCAACAATGAACCTAGAAACATGAAATAAAGCCTATAGGGACCCGAGTGAATGGGAATCCACAAGTGGCTGCCTTTTTGGTACTTTTTCTATATTCTAATGGTACTTTTTAATTTTTTTGTAATAATGGACATAGAAACACGAAATTAAGCGTATATGATCCTAAGTGAGTGGGAATTCTAGAGGGAGACTTTTTGGTACTTTTTCTTTATTCAAATGGTACTTGTTGTATCTTCTTCACTAATGAACTTAGAAACATGAAATAAAGCTTATATGGTCATAAGGGAGTGAGAATTCAAGGGGGAGTCTTTATGGTAGTTTTTCAATATTCGAATAGTACTTTTTGTATCATCTTCACTAATAAACTTAGAAATGTGCTACTTTTTCTATATTATAAAGTGAGGGAAAATTCAAGGAGAATACTTGGTACTTTTTCTTTATTCTAATGGTACATTTTGAATTTTCTATAGTAATGGACGTAGAAATATATAAAATATATGATCCTCAGTGAGTAAAAATTAAACTGGAGACTTTATGGTACTTTTTCTTTGTTATAAAAGCACTTTTTAAATATATTTATAGTAGAGTTTCCAAAAAAACCGAAGAATTTCAAAACCGCGGTTTCGGTTTTAAAATATTGAAAACCGATCGATTTCGGTTCGGTTTTATGATAATTTATTAAATATTAAGTGTTATAGAAACAAAATCAGTTGATATTATAAGAAATGCTATACAAATTTTAAATTCAAACTTAACGGGTGTTCAAGAGGATAAAGGAAAATAGGTACTTTTTCTTTTAATGGTACTTTTTTAATATATTAAATTAGTTAGCTTAAATACATTATAGTAGGCTAATATGCTTCTCAGTAAAGAAAAAATCAAGAATAGGCTGCTCAATTGTATTATGATACCAAAAATTGTGAACTAAACCAAACTAAGAAGTATGTTTTCGTTCTCCAAATAGTTCTTTTTGAATTTTCTAATATAATATTGAACTTAGAATAAGGAAATTACTTTGATTTAAAACTTGACAGTGGTTCAAGTGTGGAAAATTGGTACTTTTTCCTCAAATGGTACTTTTTATTATATTAAATTATTTTACTGATATGATTCTGAGTAAAGAAAGAAAGTCACTAAGCCATCTATTACTACGTTTATACGCACGGCTTATTCGCAAATAAAAATATTGCAATTAGAAAAATTTGCCGCATAAACACTGAATTAACTTTTTATTTGCGAATAGCTAACTCACGAAAACAATTCCTGATTAACGACACTATTTGCAAATAAGATTTTAAACATTGCCATATGTTTTAACGTTTTTAGTTTATTAAGACGTTTTTTTTAATATTTCATTGTGTTTTTGCATTAGTTGGATTGCAAGACAAACAAGAATTTTAGATTCTTTAATTTTTGCATTTAAAAATATAAAAAATTTATCATATCTTTTCTAATAACATTGCTACCAAATTATTTAAGTTTACCATCCGGCATCACATAAAACAAGAATATTCCGTAACCAAAGGGACTTATAAACAGTGAGTTAATTAATGGCAAATAATTTTTATTTGCGAATAGGCTACGTATAAACGTAGTATATATGTCATTGAGGATACAAAAATAATTTGTATTTTTCGATCTTCGAATGGTATATGCTCCTGACCGAGTAAGAATCTAAAAAAGTGACTCACAGGTACTTTTTCCAACTAATAATACTTTTTGACTATTTTATAATAATAAACCTAAAAATTAAAAATTAGGCACACATGATTCGAAATGAGTTAGAATTCACAAAAGGTGACTTTAGTGGTACATTTCTTTAGCATTTTCTATAATAATGGACATAGAATCATGATGTTGAGTGGGAATACAAAATGTGGGTCTAAATGGTACTTTTTTATTATAATAATACGTTTCGAATGAGCTAGAAGCCACAATACAATAATTCAATAATCATGAAACTAGAGGCATGTTATCCTTAATTAGCATTAATTCACAAAGGGAGACTTTATAGTACTATATTTCTTTCATCCAATTGGGGTGGCGAGGCGCACCGGGTAAGCTAGTGTACTATACATTTCTACTGATAAATACTTAATCACAAACAGTAAGTAGCCTTTTAAAGGGGGTCACACGGCATGTATTCCATATGTATTAGGACATGTATTCGACACATATAGAATTCCATGTGTATGTCACGTAATTTCCACTTTCACACGTACATATGTAACATTACATAGTATTAAATCACAATAAATATATTTAATTTGATGAAACTAATTTTGATATGCTTTTTCTCTACACTTTTTTGTTTTGTGTTTCTTATTTTGCACTCATACAGTGTTGTATTTCAAAATACACATTAATAAACACACGAAAATAGGACATGCTCTAATTGCCAAATATGTCACAAGACATACACATCTAGTTTACATACACAAAGTTTTATATGGATCACACGGTATGTACATGTTTACATGTGAACAAATTACTCAATACATGTCATAAAACATTTGCAATACATGTCGTGTGATTCCCCTATTGAGGGAAAATAACTTGATTCACAATTTTCGCAGCTCTGATTTGCGTTTTTTTTCATATAATAAAAATTTGTTTATATTAAACAAGATCGTTGCTTAATAGTATGAGTCATTAAAATTAGTTACAATAAAATTAGTTACTTGATACAATTACTTGATACAACAATAAAATCTATTAAATATATTTACAAGAAGGTGATGACATAACTACAGCATGTACAAAAACAATAGGTACTTTGTAGTTGTTTAAACATAACTGAACTGTCAAAGTGACCTGTTGTTTTGTTTTTGCTTTTGGGGGATTGCTGTATTTTTCGCCACAACAAACACACAAGTGAATTGACAGTTCAAACATATAAACAAGTGAATAAAATAATAAACAGCTGTTCTTCTGAGGTCACCTTCTTTAAAATCGACAAAATGCTGTCGTTAAGTAATCAAAATTCGTTAGTTAACAATATTTATCGTTAAGAGATATTCCGAATAAAATTTTACCGATTATTTTCGTTAAAAATAGTCGGTAGATAACGAAATTTGTCGGTAGGTTAACGACAAATAAAATGTTCTAGTTAAGCCATAACGAGAAATCGTTAACTTCAAACAGTGAATATTAAATTCGTTAAAGCAACCGATATTTTTCGTTAGTTAACGACATCGTTAGGAAAGTATAAAAAGTTACAGAATTGCGGTACAGGTCGTTCACCACCAAGAGTCTGATCGGTATAAAATTTGATGTGGGCATAGCCAAGGAGTATTCGAGTTTAAGTTATTAAAATAAACCGTACAAATGCTCCAGGGGCGGCGCTATGGAGGCTCAAAGTAGGGTACCCTCGACATGTAAAATATTTAAACACATGCTATTTTTTTTGTTTTCCATCCGATTTCAAAGATTTGTATTTGTATTTTTGGAAAGGTCTTGAAAAAACATGCATGCGTGCTATTTATCTCTTTATCCGAGTTATAGGCATTTCAAAATTGAAGTTTTAAAACTTTGCCATACCTTTGTCTGCTTTTTTAAAAATATAGGGCTTACTTTTTGACCGAATGGACTCTAATTTCTGTTGTTAGTTAGACAATTTAATTACCAATAACATACAAATAATTTCGGGGCAGTATCAATTATGGATCTAAAAATAAACGATTTTCAATTTAAAAATTCATAAAATAGTAAATTTTTACAGTTTTTTGGACGAAAAGGTGACTTAACTCTTTTTTTTTATAAAAATAAAGCTATAACTAATTATGGGCCGATCTTCATAGAATTCAACACATCAATTTTCGTATATATTGGAAATATTTATTTGAAATTTTAATTAGATAGAATCTTTTATAAGAGATTTATTAGTATTTAAGTAATTTTCGAAAATGGACCTTATATGGGAGCTATGGTCAAATGAGAACCGATATTCACACAATCTAGTAGTATCATTTGTGGATTACTACTAACGATCTCTGTAAAATTTTAATTCGATAACGATATTTTTAAGATATTTATGAAAAAATATGTTTTTTTTTTTGTAAGTGGTCCTTATATGGGAGCTATAACTAATTATGGGCCGATCTTCATGAAATTTCCTACAGCGATTTTCATGTGCACGGGAATTATGCAAGTTGAATTTCAACCTGACACCGATATATATAAGATATTTAAGTGTATTTAAATGATTTTCGGAAGTAAACTTTATATGGGGACTATGGTCAAATAGTGGCCGATCCAAAAAAAAATTGGTCTCGCGATTTCTGTTTGCACGAAACTTAGTTGTGCTGAATTTTGTATACCACAGCACCATATTTCGGGAAGAATTTTGTATGGGGGCTACGAGAAATTATGGACCGATTCTTGCCATTTTCAACAGAATTTGTCCTTTTATCATATAAATAATGTGTGCAAAATTTCATGGTGTTCTCTGCAATGAATTTACCAAAAGTCACAAAAATCATGTGAAAATTATAAAAATTTTTGGAGGTTGTCTTACATTTTAATCCATAACCCTGGTTCTACCAATTCGATTTGGCTGATTTTCAATACCAAACTGCTTAGAAAAATTATAAACGTTTTGGTATACATTTCATTCATTTTGCTTTTGTGTTTTGGGCGTGAGAGTGTTTTACACAGACAGACAGACAGACGGACATTGCTCAATCGACTTAGAATTTCATAAGGATCAATAATATATATACTTTGTTGGGTCTCAGATGAATATTTCTCAATGTTACACACGGAATGACAAACTTATATATACCTTCTTTCACCACTTGTGGTGGTGGAGGGTATAAAAAGGGTCCATTTTTTTAAAAAAAAGTCAACAAAGTTTTTGATTTTGCAAGAAAAGTAAAAAATTTTATATCTTGAGTTACAAAATATTTTTTTTATAGATATCCCACTCGCATCCCAAAAAAAGTCAAAAATGTTTTTGATTTTTTTAAAAAAAAGTCAAAAATATTTTATTTATTTTGTTATTTATTTTTTTTCAAAAGATTGCATAAATAGCTATCTAAACTATTTGGGATACATTTTGCTAAGAACAATAGGTAATAAGTTATATGGATAAGAAAAAACACCTGTTTGGCCAAAATGTCAAATTTTGACCTCCTATAACTCAGATCCTATGACCGATCTTGTTAAAAAATTGTGTCCGAATTACCATCCAATAGAACTAACATTGGTGCAAATTTCATCCCGGTCGGAAGACATCGATTTCAAAAGTTGGTTCACTTGACGTGAAATGCCCCATATATAAATATATAAAATATTGTTTTGTTAATTTTAAGTATAGTTAGAATCGAACCTGCAAATGAGCAACATCGAAATAAAAGCACACGCGCTCATTTTTTGTGAACCTATTACATTTGGTAATAGGTAATTTTTTTACGCGACACCAAGCAATATAAATTGTGATATCTTTAGTATATTATAAAATTATTATTAATTACTTTTATTATTACTACTAATTTTTTGTGCGGTATTCGAATACAAACTCAGTTGCTACAATATATCTAAGCAATAACAATCAAGTTTTAAAATCTTTATAAAACATGGAGAGCCTCAGCTATAAATAATTTTCCGAAGATTATTTTAAAAACCAAAAGCGGGAAGATGTTCTAAGTTACGTTCAAAAAAGCAATGTTATATCCATGCGGCACCGAAATAAAATTGGATTTGGAAAATAAAATTACGGATTTCGTCAAAAACTTAACAAAGCGCTACGGAAAAACTGGATGGAGCAAACAAAGATTTTATACCATGTTTGAAAACTGATTAAAGGGCGAACTTACCGTCCAGGTATATTCAGAAAGTACAAACCAAAACAATCTTGGCAGACCACCAAAATCAGTCAACAACTGTAGCGATAGATCTAAAAGGCGGAAACTTAAGGATATTAATGAAGAAATCGGATGTGAAAAAATACAAGGTGTGAAATATATATCAATTTCGATCACAAAAACCACTCACAAAAGTCAAAAAGTTTTTTAACGCTAGTCCAGTGAGAACAAAACGGATTCTTAAAAGTATTCCAACGCTAAGTGATGAAAAACAGTTCTCAAATTATTTTTGGATCTGAAGTTAACAAACCAGCAATATAATCAGCTCAGATTGCGTGCGATGGAAAAACGCTTAAATCACTATCCATCATATGATCATATAACTGCTGCTATGTACGATTTTTTGCCACCGACAAAGTAGAGGTACTACTTCAAGATCTACTTAATCATACAGCTCAGCGCTTGCTACTGTCATTTAAAGAAAATGATTTGAAGAAATATGGAAGCTGCAAGTTAACTTTCTTTCGCAAATGGGGATGTAATGGTTCATCTGGACAAAAACAATAAAAGCAATATGTATGTGAAAATACCTTAGATACAGATATGTTCATGGTGGCATTCGTACCATTCCGATTGATTAAAAATTTGGAAGATTCGGAGCCTTTGACCAGTAGGATCCATATAACACCATCTTCTATATGGAAACTCATGAAGTCATTAAAAACCGGGACAACCTCGATTTGTGGCCTATTTTTGATCTATATCTGGATAACAAGTCATAAATATAGACAATATGGATATCTAATGATATATATTTCAAAGTCCATTGCAACGATTTATATAAGAAGGCTATTAGTAATTTGGACCTACAATAAGTAAAAATCGGGAAAACGATTTTTAACCCGAATTTTTTTTTCCACAAAAAATTTATTTTATAATTTTTTTTTTCACTTATAAATTTAAAAAAAAGTTTTTGAAAAATTTTTTTTTTTTATTTTGAAAAACATTTTTTAAATTTTGAAAAACAATTTAAAAAAAAAATAATTTTTTTTTGTTTACCTAAAAATATTTAAATTTTTTATTTTAAATTATAATTTGTTAAAGGGTATATGAGGTATGCTGATAAGATTTTATAATTTTCTATAGAAATTAATCACACGACCTAATTAAGTGACGAAAATCAGTTTAATGATCAGAAATGTGTTGGTAGACAAATAAAATTCAACGCAAATAAGTTTCAAATACATAAAAATTGACTAAATGGAAAATCTTCCCAAAATCAGAAAATCACAAAATTTTTCATAAGAAATTTCTGACTATGTTTCATGAAACATTTCGTGGGGGAATTTATTGCAATTCAAAAGTATCTTCTCCCGAAACGAATAAGATAGTAACATGATCTAGTTAGTAACTTACCAACCAGCATACAATTTTCTTAGCAAAGGTTAAAACTTATTTTTAAACTACACTTTTGTAACAGAAAACTTAAAATTTTTGTTATTTTATAAAGTTTCTTTTGAAAAACAACACAAAATCTTTACACCTTTACATACAGCGTTGCAAATAGAGCCTAAAACATACGTCTACGACCTCTTTGGGCCTGAAAGAAAAATTAATTAATAAATCCTATATATTCACTTAAGAAAATATTTAATTAATAAATATTTACCAAACGATTATACTTTTCTTTTTCCTTCTCAGACAGTTTCATCCATCTCTGAGCTCCACGTCTTATGGTTTCCCTAGGTGACATGCCGCAGCATTGTTTTCGATAATCACGCAAAAAGTTCAAATAACCATTATTGGTTAAGGGGCCGGGGCTCATGCAACGTTTTGAGATTTGAGAACGATGCTGACGACGTCGAGGTTTGCTCTGAAGAAAATGTAAAACAATGGATATTTAATAAATTAACATCCTTGTTAATCCTTTTCTTTCTCCTTCTCCGGCAATTTATTTCATTGTTTGGCCCCTTGTATTACAGTTTCTTGTGGCGTGATGCCACATCATGCTTTTCGATACTTTCGTAGAAAATTTAAATATCCATTGTTGTTTACAGGTCCCGATCTCATACAGCGATTTGCTCCGCCATTGCGAGATCGTCTGCGAACACGTTTAGCCTAAAGATTGAAAATTTAAATATATTTGTAAAGATTTCTATGGCCTAGTGAAAGATTTATCATCTTTTATAATATATCATCTTTTATAAATAATAAATCGCTTTTAAATAATTTTTTTTTTCACACAAAATTTTGTTTAACAAATTTGAATTTTTTACTTATAATTTTGGTATTTATTTTTTAAATAATTAAAAAATTTTGTTACTGAAATATTTTAACAGCTTTTGAAATGCTATATTGAAAAAATATTTATATATTTTAATTGGCAATAGAGCGCACTATGTATGGGAAGGTGTGTTTAGTTTACAATTCAGTTCATATTTGCAAAAAGAGTCTAACACATACGTCTACGACCTCTTTGGGCCTGAAAGAAAAATCAATTAATAAATCCTATATATTCACTTAAGAAAATATTTATTTAATAAATATTTACCAAACGATTATACTTTTCTTTTTCCTTCTCGGACAGTTTCATCCATCTCTGAGCTCCACGTCTTATGGTTTGTTTTAGATAATCACGCAAAAAGTTCAAATAACCATTATTGGTTACGGGGCCGGGCCTCACGCAACGTTTTGAGTTTTAAGAACAACGTCGAGGTTTGCTCTGAAGAAAATGTAAAACAATGTATATTTAATAAATTAAAATCCTTATAATACTCCAAAAGTTCCAAAAACATAATCCGTTTATTTAAATGAAAATTTTTTAGTTAATCCACGAAACTAACTCACCATACGACTATACTTTTCTTTCTCCTTCTCCGGCAATTTATTCCATTGTTTGGCCCCTTGTATTACAGTTTCTTGTTGCGTCATGCCACAGCATGCTTTTCGATACTTTCGTAAGAAATTTAAATAACCATTGTTTTTTGGACCTACAATGGGTAAAAATCGAGAAAATAATTTTTTACCCCGATTTTTTTTTTTAAAAAAATTTATTTTATAATTTTTTTTACACTTATAACTTAAAAACATTTTTAAAAAATTTGGAAAAAAAATTTTCTTTTTCCTTCTCAGACAGTATCATCCATCTCTGAGCTCCATGTCTTATGGTTTCCCTAGGTGACATGACGCAGCATTGTTTTCGATAATCACGCAAAAAGTTCAAATAACCATTATTGGTTACTGTGAGGCCGGGCCTAAGCAACGTTTTGAATTTTGAGAACGACGCTGACGACGTCGAGGTTTGCTTTGAAGAAACTGTATAACAATGGATATTTAATAAATTAAAATAATTGTAATACTCCAAAAGTTCCAAAAACATAATCCGTTTGTTTAAATGAACATTTTCTTTCTCCTTCTCCGGCAATTTATTCCATTGTTTGGCCCCTTGTATTACAGTTTCTTGTGGCATGCTTTTCGACACTTTCGTAAGAAATTTAAATAACCATTGTTGGTTAAATGTCCCGGTCTCATACAGCGATTTGCTCCGCCACTGCGAGAACGACTGCGAACACGTTTAGCCTATAGATTTCTATGGGCTAGTGAAAGATTTATCATCTTTTATAATGTTTTAAATAACAAATCGCTATTAAACAATTTTCTTTTGCACACAAAATTTTGTTTAACAAATTTGAATTTTTTTTTAACTTATAATTTCAGTATTTATTTTTAAAATAATTAAAAAATTTTGTTAATGAAATATTTTAACAGCTTTTGAAATGCTATATTGAAAATATATTTATTTTTTAATTGGCAATAGAGTGCACTGCGTATAGGAAGGTGTGTTTAGTTTAAAATTCAGTTCATATTTGTCTAGTTTTTTGCACTAAGTTCTCATAAACATTTTCTTAACCAGTTAAAACAGCTTAGGCCAACATTATTGCTTAAAGGCTTTCAACAATTCCTCTCAAATTTTATTATAAATTGTCTATCTTACGTTAAAAACAAATAAATCTTTTCCATGATGCTAACCTTAAAGATTTAATACAAATATTATACAATATCTCTATGCCAGCAGACATCACCTCAATTAAACCAATTAATCTATCTAGGTAATTAAGTACCTTTTATCACCATCGCCTGCCTACGCACTGGTAAAACTTTTGAAAAACTTTTTCCATTTTCCAACATTTACCAGCATTTATAAATTGACTTCTAACCTTTCTGTTGTTCTATTTTATATAAAACTGTTGCCATTGTTTAGTTTTCTCTACTAATTGTTCATTAAAATTATTGTGTTGGGCTGGTAAATCGATATTTTTATTGTGACATTTTAATATTTTTCATCTAAATTATCAGGTCATAAAAGTATTTTCCTTTTTTAAATTCCAGTTAATTATACCCTTCACCATGAGTGGCAAGAGTATATATAAGCATCAGAATTCCTGTCGTCGTTAGTTTGTGATTTCATCAGGTCCTTCTTCGTCAGCAGTATTGAATTCGCCTTCGTCAGTAGTATTAAATCCACCTTCGATTGCATCTTCATCAGCCTCGTCTGTGTAGAGATTTTGGTGTATTTTTACATAGTTTGTTATTGTAGACTGTACATCATCGTTTTGTTCTGCCACTGCTTTTTTGGACGTCTTACTTGGTTGTCGTTTCGTTCTTAGAAGGTGCCAAGCTGGGCGCCACAGATTGAGCTCGCGAAAAGGAACTAATCTTTTATCTGACTAGCATTGGCTGTGGAGATGTTACCTTATTTCTGATATACTTCTTAGAATATTTTCTTTTGTGTTTTTTACATTGTTTGTTATTGTAGACTGTACATCATCCTTTTGGGTTTGTTCCGGCACTGCTTTCTAGCGCGTCTTACATCTTTTGGTAGGTATTTTAAATTTTTTGGATGTCGTTTCTGTCTTAGAAGGTGCCAAGCTGGGCGCCACAGATTGAGTTCGGGAAAAGGAACTAATCTTTCATCTGACTAGCATTGGCTGTGGAGATGTTACTTCATTTCTGATATACTTCATAGAATTTTTTCTTTTGTGTTTTTTACATAGTTTGTTATTGTAGACTGTACATCATCCTTTTGGGTTTGTTCTGGCACTGCTTTCTTGGCCGTCTTACTTCTTTTGGCAGGTGTTTTAAATTTTTTGGATGTCGTTTCTGTCTTAGAAGGTGCCAAGCTGGGCGCCACAGATTGAGCTCGCGAAAAGGAACTAATCTTTCATCTGACTAGCATTGGCTGTGGTGATGATATATCATTTCTAATATACTTCTTAGAATTTGTTCTTTTGTGTTTTTTACATAGTTTGTTATTGTAGACTGTACATCATCATTTTGGGTTTGTTCTGGCAGTGCTTTGTTGGGCGTCGTACTTCTTTTTTCAGGTGTTTTCAATTTTTTGGTTGTCGTTTTAGTCTTAGAAAGTGCCAAGCTGGACGCCACAGATTGAGCTCGCGAAAAGGAACTAATCTTTCATCTGACTAGCATTGGCTGTGGAGATGTTATATCATTTCTGATATACTTCTTAACTTGCTGTTTAAAAATTTTGAATTTATCGAATACTTCGTTCTTTTACTTTATGAAATATACGAATGTATTCCTTGTTTATTTGGGTTCTTGACACGTAACAAATAAGTTGTCTTCTTTGTAGGCTCTTATAGCAGTATAACCATCACTGTCTTTTATTTTCACTCCATCAGAATTAAATGTAGCAGTATAACTATTTTCAACTGCGTTGCTAATAGAAATAAAATTAAAAAAAAAAAAATTTTTTAAAAAATTTTGAAAAAAATTTAAAAAAAAAAATACAATTTCGAAAAATTTTGAAAAAAATTTCTTTTTATTTTTTGAAAAAGAATTTGAAAAAAAAAGTTTATTTTGTTTATCTAAAAGTATTTAAAATTTTTATTTTAAAGTATAATTTGGTGAAGGGTATATGTATATAAGATTCGGCATAGCTCTCTTACTTGTTTGTTGTATTATTGTGTAGTGGCTGCAGTTTATTAAAACTGCAGACTATTAAGGAGGGTTTATTTTTTTTAATTAGTCTGCATCAGGGTTTACAATTTTATTTATAGGGAAGATTCGTAAAACGTAATAGGTACTGAGTAGTATATTTATAGGGATTCTGAAAAAAAAAAAAATTTTATGTTTTTCACTAATAAATTTAAAAAAAAAATTTTTTAAATTTTGAAAAACAATTTGAAAAAAAAAATTTTATTTTTTAAATTTTGAAAAAAAAAAAATTTTACATAAATAAATTTAAAATTTTTATTTTAAAGTATAATTTGGTGAAGGTATTTAAGATTCGGCACAGCCGAATATAGCTCTCTTACTTGTTTGTTGTATTATTGTGTAGTGGCTTTTAATGCAGAGTTATAGGAGGGTTTATTTTTTTAATTAGTCTGCATCTGGGTTTACAATTTTATTTATAGGGAAGATTAATTTTCGTATGACTTGTAAATTTGAGAGATGATTTTTTTGTTGAAAGATGTTTTTTTTTTTCAAGAATTTGTGAGAGAAAATTTAGTTTTGAGTTTCATATTATTTTGTAATTTGTGTTGTTTGGTTCAACGGTTAGAAATGTGATCATCAGGGACGGCTGATGCCACATGGTTAGACAAACTGTCCCTGTCCTGCAACTGTTCTGACAATGGGATAGATGTAGTGGCTTGAAAATCTCTTAAAATATTTTCTGCATTTGCTGAACTACTACTTTCAGGAATGAAGGAATCATTCATAGTTTTCATTGTATTATTAGAACCCCTAAAAGCTCACCTTCGTAAATTCATGGTGGTACGGGAGGTGCTTACCAACACCTCGTCCTAAAGGTTCCGCCGGGCAGAGACCTGATGGTTATTATTATTATTATTTCTTTCTTCATTTTGGTTCACGCCTTTCGAAGGGATGGAACCCAAAGCCCTGTCATTTAGCCGCTCATGTGATAACCATATCCGAGACTGGCCGGCTATCGCAATCACGTTTCCAGTTGGTATCCCTAGTAGGTATGACATAGGCATATGTTCGTGAAATAGACACCCTAAGACATCCATAAGCACGTCATTATTATTTTTTTACAGACGATCCCACCAACACAGTGACCAGGCCCCACGTACGAAGGCCGGTTCCCGTACTTACTTAGCCCGGGCTAAGTAGAATGTCCTACAAATTAAGCCTGATATCCGCAGGCTGCACGTTCTAACTCTACTCTAGTGTCAAGTACTATAAAAATATTCCTGCAAACACCTCATTGAGATGCCTGCAGGGTCAATGTCTAACCCGGCTGCCACTCTAACCGATACCCGATATTGTGTTACGCGGATGCATGAATCTACGATGCGAGATAATACCTCCTATCATAACCCTAGTACTTATTATGGCGGTGTCACTCTTCCTAATCATTCTCCATTCTAGTAAGCTATCTACTGATTCCCTACACCAAACACCTCTCCAATTCAAAGTAATTGCACCGAAGTGCACTTGGTCTCGTCCGTAAAGGCCAGTCAATGCCCTAATAACGCCCGGTTTATTATATTTGTTCGTCTTTTCCTTGTGCATCTCAGACAAAACACGACCTTCAGTAACGACTGAAGCCACTATATCAGGTTTTCTGATACCATCGATTGTTTGCAAGCGTCCCTCTACAATTGTTGTGAACCCCTTTCCCTTTAAACTCCTATCCACATATTTCACTACGCTATCATGTTGTTTAGTCCGATCAGCCCTACTCCTATAGCATCCCTGAACTATATGATTGAGAGTTTCCTGAGCTTCACAGCCTGCACGGCATCTTCGATTGGATGTCCTCCCACGGGAACATCTCGACCGGGTTGGGAGCGCATTAATGCGTAACTTTATGCAATTGATAAAGTCCCTACCAGACAACAGTCTGGTAGGCTTTATAACCCAACGGTGAGCTTGTTTGTGATCTTTACTTTGTAATAGACCACGCCCGTTGAAAGATTGATACAGCCGATTCGCCTAGAAATTTTTACAAATCCCCCTTACTCAGGATCCTAACATCTCCTGCCAAAAGACGTCTTTATACTTTGGCGACCTCCGCGGCAACGAAAACGTTTGCGGAGACAATATTGCTACTAAGCGGTAATTGTAAATTCCTCAAACGTTCAAGTCTCAATAGAGGTGCTTGCCACCTGAGTGAGATTATTCCCAGACCACCGTCTTCCACCAACGCATGAAAGAAAGCAACTGGGACATCATCAGGCAGACTTAGCCATTTTCGTACGTATTTCCTAATCGTTCGATCAATTCCATTTAAACAACCAATCATAATGTTACCAAGGGTAAGCACATGATACAGTGAAGAACAGTAGCTTAACGCAAACAATCGCTGTTGTGGCTTTAAGGGTGCTCCAGTGAGCCGATCTAACTTCTTGATAAGGTCCACCTTCAAATCCACCTTCGAACTGCCATCTGCAGTAAATGTAACACCTAAGTATTTCCATTCTTCAGTCCTCTTGAGAGCTGATATAGAGCGTCCCGCTATCTTGAACTCATGTTGAACAACGATCGATTTCTTCTGTTTAGGTTGTCCTTTAATGGACACAGAAAGACATTTAGCGTTGTTGAGCGTTGAGTCCACAAGACAGAAAGTATTCACTCGTTATATCCAGCAATTTTTGAAGACCTAGTGGTGTGGAAGCCCAGATGAAAATTCTAACCAACATATTTGTTGGAATGGATCTGATCTGTCTCGATGTAATCCCATCCGCTCCGGACGAGGTGGTAAGAGGAGGCTTAGTACCCATAATCTCATCATGCTCTATTGGATACCAAGGATTCCCAATAAGGTACCTAGATAAGTCCTCACATTGTAACCCCACTTGTTCTCTATGTTCAAAAACTTTCATCCAGTAAGGCTCCATTACATTTCTGGGCAGTTGTGAGCAACTCTCAGTGACGTCTATAATGCTCTTGATGTATCTGCCACTGTGTCTGCGCTAATTGCGCTGGACTTTCGCATATTCATGCCTACGCCGGGGTCTGGTCTGCTATCGGGTTCTGAGGCTGGGTGGAAATATCTCGTCTAAGTAACCCGATAGTCTATGTAGGACATGGTCCTTATCGTTCTCATTGACACTACGTACAATAGAGTTCAGATAAGGTGAACAGTGGCTATCTGTTTCAAGATCATCTAGACTGAGCAGAAAGGTTTGGATTTGATCAACCTCTATCGGTTGAGTTCCAGGCAACGGGTGGTCCGCTATTGGATTCACCTCGTTGTCGACTTCAGATGATTCCATAATCGCTTCCTGGTTTGGTACCCATAAACTCGCTATTGCTGTTTGTCCTTCAGTAGAAGCCAGACGACTGAGATAGGTTTGGACTTTTACCTTATATTCATCTCGTTGTCTCACCTTTTTAATGGCTTCTATAGCGAACGCCACCGTTATGGATCAGTTCGGCTTCGGTACATGCCAGTATCGATATTTAATCATCATTCCATCGTGCCCTTTTATCTGATCTTACATATAATTGATCAGATACGTCTGGATGTGCACGTCTGAGATGGACGCCCAGCCCGACTTAGTCGAGAATGAGCGACCACAGACAACACAGGGATTTGGAGTACCAGCTGCACCGCCATTAACAACTGGTACTCCACTGTGGTCATAAAAATATTTAAAATTATAATTTTTTTTAATTGGACTGCATCAGGGTTTACAATTTTATTTAAAGGGAAGATTCGTGAAACGTAATAGATACTGAGTAGTATATTTATAGGGATTCTGACGTATTTGGGAAGAATTTTTTCATCCCAAATGGCAGAGAAGAAGGCTGCGAAAATTTGATGAGGAAGAATTTTTGGCAGAGAACAAGGCAACGATAATTTGTAAATTTTTCAGGTAATTTGATAAATGTAGAAAAAATGCTTTGTGTGTTGTATTATGTGGAATTGATTTTATTTTTTTATTTCAACATTTTTTTCTACATGGCTATTTCGACTTCGCTATAACGATCAACAATATATATATTCTTTAGTGGACCAAAATATTGTTTTGTTAATTTTAAATATAGTTAGAATCGAACCTGCAAAGAAATAACATCGAAATAAAAACACTCTCGTGCATTTTTTGTTAACCTATTACATTTTGTAATAGGTAATTTTTTTACGCGACAACCGTAAAATTTTAAAATATTTGTGAACATGTTCTTATGCTGAATGAAAAAAGTTTGGAAAAGGTCATGTTCGATTAATAATATTTATAAAAAAAAAAAAATAATTTATATAATGAATTTATTTTTCCCCTCTACGTATATAGTTTCAACCTAAATATAACAAGAAGTCTAAAGGTAGGGTCACACATGGCAAATATTTGACGAAAAGACGTAACCACTAAATAAAATATATTTTAATTCTTATATTCTTTGAGAAAAACTCGTCTTACTTAGGACAATTCAAAGCAAATATTCAGTTTTATTTTATTTGATGCTGTTTGATCTTACAAAACACTTGTAAGAGTAAACAACGTCAAACAAATTTGTACTAAAATAAGTGGTTACGCTTTTTTGAGTAAATATTTTCCGTGGTGACCGTACCTTAACTCTCTATTTTTTCAATATTACTCTCTCACATATACGGATGCCTTGCGAATTCAACACCCTTGTGAGAAATTTAAACACATCAAATGTCTCGAAATTTTAAACAAAAATTGTCGACTAAATATAGTTCAATTCACATTAATTCTTTAACACATAGAATTTTATAATTTTATTTTGCACTTCTAGCTCATTTTCGTTTCCGAAACACGTCCTATTTGCATAAACTAAAAAAAACATTTTGCCATAGTAATACATATTCGTTTTGTTTGAATAAAGCGATTTTTAGTTTAAAATCCAAACAAATACTATAACATTCCAAAATTGTTTATTATATTTTAAAGACTTTATACCTACAAATTTTAATTTGATGATAGTGATATAATTTAATAAATAAACATTTAATAATTATATTATTAAATTATACAGGCTTGAGTTCATTTTGCGATTTGTTTTCATTATTTAACGATTTTTAATTTAAGATATAGCAACACTACTTTTGCGATAACACAGCTGTTATTCATCCCGTATAGATCCCACTGAGGATAGGTCTAGCGGAAGAAGTGCATTTTGCTGTACCTAATCTGCTGAAAATGTTAAGTCCTGTAAGTATCAACTTAATTTTATTGAAATTATTTAAAAACAAGTAGAGAGCTGTGCCGAATCTTAATTACCCTTCACCAAATTATACTTTAAAATAAAAATTTTAAATATTTTTACATAAACAAAATTAAATTTTTTTTTTCAAAATTTAAAAAAAAAAAAATTTTTTTCGAAATAGTTTTTTTAATTTTTTCCAAATTTGTTTTTAATTAAAAAAAAAAATTTTTAAATTAAAAAAAAATTTTTAATTTTGAAAAAATATGTATGACAAAAAAAATTTTTTTGGTAAAAAATTCGAGATAGAAAATATTTTTCCCAATTTTGACCCATTGTAGGTCCAAATTACTATAGCCTTATATACATCGTTGCAATGGACTTTGAAATATCTATCATTAGATATCCATATTGTTTATATTTACGACTTAGTAATCCAGATATAGATCGAGGTTGTCCCGTGGGGCGATTTTCTCGATTTTAAATAGCGACCGAGCCGGAAGAATTCCCGATATATTGATGCATCAATTTTGTTTGTAGGTTATTTTTGCGCAACGGAAATGGCTATATCGACTTCGCTATCTATAACGATCCAGAATATATATATACTTTGTGGGGTCGCAAATGAAAAATGTAGAAATTACAAACGGAATGACAAATTTATACATACCCTTGACACTCATGGTAAAAATGCATTATCTGTTGGATATTATGCCTTACTAATATTCTTGATAAAAGCCTTTCTGCTTTTCACTTAATAAGACCATCCATTCCGACTTCGCAAACACTAGCAGGCCTTGATGAATCTAAGCCCGTATGACTTACGCTGGAACAGATGATCTCTATTCAGTCAAAAACAGGAAGTAAAATGAAAACTACTTAAGAAATTGCTATACAAAAAATTAGTTATTTTTAAAATACTGTTGGTTACGTTACTAATTCTAATTTGGCGTTTACACTTTCTCCTTTGCTTTCGCCGCAACACACTCTCAACCACTTCGCATATACTGACATATCTTGATGGATCTAAGCCGGTATGTCTTACGCTGAAACAGTTGATCTCTTTTAGGTCAAAAGCAGGACGTAAAATGAAAACTATTTAAAAGAACTCGAACAACAATTTCTGGCCGTGACCTGTGGGAAACATGATGGCAACGCAATAAATTGTAAAAATTTATGGCAAGGCCCGGCTGAGCCGATAGAAAATGCATTAGGTTCCCCACGATATTGCTGTACAAAAAAATTTGAGATATGGGAACAAAAAACTATTTTTTGCCCTATTAATATAACATTATTTATATTTTAATTTAAAGAAATTTTTACGATTACTTTCCTTGCCGCAACTGATATTTTACTGCATGGCCTGCCCACCCTCTTCCATGGCAAAACCTGTGGCCCTACATATTGAGGTTTGCCCCTAAATTATCCCTACATCTTAAATTAAACTCTCACTTTCTCCGAACTGTTTTTTAAATGGTGAATCACGCTATACGTGTGTATTAGTTTTGGTTTGTTGGCGTTGTATTTATTGTTGCTTGAATTTCAACTTTTGTTATTTTTAAAATACTGTTGGTTACGTTACTAATTCTAATTTGGCTTTTACACTTCTCGCTCTATGTTTTGTTTTCACTTTGCTTTCGTCGCATATACTGACAGACTTTGATGGATCTAAGCCGGTATGTCTTACGCTGAAACAGATGATCTCATTTAGGTCAAAAGCAGGACGTGAAATGAAAACTATTTAAAAGAACTCGAACAGCAATTTGTGGCCGTGACCTGTGGGTAACATACATTTCCTCCTCTGCATGTGGAAGCATTACATTTTTCAGAATGTCTCTGTACATGAATCGATCCATTATTCCAAATATTTGATGAATTGGACCGATGCCATATCCAGAAAAACATCCCCAGACCAAAACGTTTCCCCCTCCGTGTGCCCTTTTGATCTCCGAACTAACCGAATTCCATCCGAACCTTTTAAATTAAATTTGGATTCATCGGAGAAAAGTACGGTTTTCCATTGTGTTGTAGTCTAGCTATTGTGTTGTTTTGCAAAATCAATTCTAGCCTGTCTATGTTTGCGTGAAATGAAGGGGTTTTTCGCACATATAAAAGATGGGGCAACTAACCAGTTGATCGCCTAAGAGCTCAACGAGCATTTTTATGTCGTGTCCGTACATATTTTAGGTTTCCAGGCAGCCGCGAAGTGAAGAAGAAGTGCAGCTCACGTGGGTCCAGGCATAGGTCCCTTTGTGTTACCTGAAAGTATTAAGGCAAGAAGAGAAGAACAGAGTAGATATGAAAAGAGAGAAGGGGACAGTCAGTTTTTAGTTAGGATTGAAGAGTGAGAGAAGAGATACGAAAGAGAAAGGAGTTAGCCGCCCTTTTTATGGCTGATATTTCAGCCTGGATAATACTGCATTCATTTGGAAGTCTAAAAGATAACCTAGTTTCGAATTCGTGAATGTAGACACCTATGCCAACTCGATCTCCCCTCCTAGAGCCGTCCGTATAGACAGAGAGACCTGTTATGTCGTGTAGAGGTCCGTCCATTGCTTCCGTATTATGCGGAATTGGGAAACCAAAATTTCTCACCATGAAGGGCCTAGAAGTGCAGTAATCGATATTTTCCGAAAGATTCCGAATGCTACCTATTATACTGGCGTGACCATATGGAGCATGTCTCCACGCCCCAATTGTGTTTAGCCTGAAGGCCGAATTAAATGCCGTTTTTCTGGCCATTAGATCCATAGGGATTCAGTTTAATAAAGCAAAGATCGACTTTGTTGCGGTTGTTCTTAGAGCTCCTGTTATCGTGATTGCCATTCTTCTCAAAACCTTCTCGAATAGCATACAAGTTGAGCCTTTGTCCAGCGTCTTCCACCAGACAGAGACTCCATAGAATAGTGTCGGCTTAATGACCGCTTCACATAGCCAGTTAACAAACTGGGGTTTAATACCCCATTGGGTACCTATAGCCTTCTTACAGACATACATAGCCGTTAAGGCTTTTGATGTCCTTGAAAGGGTATCCATTATGCCATCATAACAATTTCTGCGGCTCGCTGGCACGCTTTCAAGAACTACCGCTGCAATTCCTTTTAAGGTCAGTATTAACTCTATAGCTTTTTCTTCATTGTTCCATAATTTTCTCTGAGCAACTGTTTCAAACTGGAACTTGAAAACATTAAATCGTGTGCTGCAATCAAAACTAGGACCCCTTATTCTACTAGATATTTCTGAAATAATTCGCACCGGTCCGTCTTGGCATTGAAAATAATTAACCTTTGTTTCTAGATCATGTAGTTTTTGTTTTTTATCCACACCATTCTCTAAATCTGATACCTTCTTGTCAATGACATCCACTCTGCTGTTAATAACCTCAGACATTTCCTGATTTTTCTCATCTGTGGTTCTAGAGGATTCTTGAAGTTTCCACTTCAGCTAAGTGTTTAGTAATTTCTTTGACTTCTGCCATACTTATAAACAATTCTAATAACCGCATGCTATCAAGATTGTTGATAAGTAGAAGCTTCATCTGATGGAAGTGTTTATAAATGTGATGAATGTTGCAGGCAGTCGTTACAGACCGTTAAATTCAAATCGTTATTGCACATTCGTAACAATATCAAAATCAAATAAAAAACCAAAAATACATTATTTTAAAGCGACAAAACTAAAGCACATGTTCAATAACAAATACATATTAATTAAATTAATACTTAGTTGCGTATCCATTATTTTTTTAAAACTGCTGCGCATTTGCGTGCTATTACTTCTGGAGAAATTTCATTCCACGCATCTTCCACTCGGTGGAAGAGCTCGTCCGCGTTTTTCAGGTAATCTTTGCGCTATAGGCCCGCAAAAACTGGCTTCGCTCAGAAAAGTTTTTTGCATTGCCGGCCTTCGGCCGGGCGCTAAGGTGTTCTCCTCAGGGGTGTATCAAAATCTGGCTTCGCTCAGAAAAGATTTCTTTCATTGCTGAAAGGTTTTATAATATTTCAGAAAGCAGATTTTCATTTCGCACCAGAGTAAGAAATCGTTGCGACCGGACTAAGGCCGACAATGCAAAAATAATCTTTTCTGAGCGAAGCCGGTTTTTGATACACCCCAGAGGAGAAAATCTTAGCGCCCGGCCGAAGTTCGGCAATGCTAAACGTTTAAGGTATGCGAAGCCGCTTTTTAATACACTTCAAAAATGATAAAAATGAAATAACTCCCAATACAGTGACATTACTCCTAATTCCCAAAGTAAAATGAAATAAAACCCAACAAAAATGTCATATTTCATAATGAAATAACTCCCAACAAAAAATTATGAAATAACGAAATTATGAAATAATGAAATAAGTCCCAAGTTTCGTGGGGAGTTATTTCATTTGGGAGTTATTTCACGGTACCGTACCCCTTCAGGTACCGTGAAATAACTCCCCAAATTTAATAACACCCAACAAATTATCCATAGAAACCTTAACGACTGGCCGAAGGCAGTTACTGGCTAGATTTCTGTATAGAAATACAGCCAGTTACTGGCTAGATTTCTTTATAGAAATACAGCCAGTTACTGGCTAGATTTCTTTATAGAAATACAGCCAGTTACTGGCTAGATTTCTTTATAGAAATACAGCCAGTTACTGGCTAGATTTCTGTATAGAAATACAGCCAGTTACTGGCTAGATTTCTGTATAGAAATACAGCCAGTTACTGGCTAGATTTCTGTATAGAAATACAGCCAGTTACTGGCTAGATTTCTGTATAGAAATACAGCCAGTTACTGGCTAGATTTCTGTATAGAAATACAGCCAGTTACTGGCTAGATTTCTGTATAGAAATACAGCCAGTTACTGGCTAGATTTCTGTATAGAAATACAGCCAGTTACTGGCTAGATTTCTGTATAGAAATACAGCCAGTTACTGGCTAGATTTCTGTATAGAAATACAGCCAGTTACTGGCTAGATTTCTGTATAGAAATACAGCCAGTTACTGGCTAGATTTCTGTATAGAAATACAGCCAGTTACTGGCTAGATTTCTGTATAGAAATACAGCCAGTTACTGGCTAGATTTCTGTATAGAAATACAGCCAGTTACTGGCTAGATTTCTGTATAGAAATACAGCCAGTTACTGGCTAGATTTCTGTATAGAAATACAGCCAGTTACTGGCTAGATTTCTGTATAGAAATACAGCCAGTTACTGGCTAGATTTCTGTATAGAAATACAGCCAGTTACTGGCTAGATTTCTGTATAGAAATACAGCCAGTTACTGGCTAGATTTCTGTATAGAAATACAGCCAGTTACTGGCTAGATTTCTGTATAGAAATACAGCCAGTTACTGGCTAGATTTCTGTATAGAAATACAGCCAGTTACTGGCTAGATTTCTGTATAGAAATACAGCCAGTTACTGGCTAGATTTCTGTATAGAAATACAGCCAGTTACTGGCTAGATTTCTGTATAGAAATACAGCCAGTTACTGGCTAGATTTCTGTATAGAAATACAGCCAGTTACTGGCTAGATTTCTGTATAGAAATACAGCCAGTTACTGGCTAGATTTCTGTATAGAAATACAGCCAGTTACTGGCTAGATTTCTGTATAGAAATACAGCCAGTTACTGGCTAGATTTCTGTATAGAAATACAGCCAGTTACTGGCTAGATTTCTGTATAGAAATACAGCCAGTTACTGGCTAGATTTCTGTATAGAAATACAGCCAGTTACTGGCTAGATTTCTGTATAGAAATACAGCCAGTTACTGGCTAGATTTCTGTATAGAAATACAGCCAGTTACTGGCTAGATTTCTGTATAGAAATACAGCCAGTTACTGGCTAGATTTCTGTATAGAAATACAGCCAGTTACTGGCTAGATTTCTGTATAGAAATACAGCCAGTTACTGGCTAGATTTCTGTATAGAAATACAGCCAGTTACTGGCTAGATTTCTGTATAGAAATACAGCCAGTTACTGGCTAGATTTCTGTATAGAAATACAGCCAGTTACTGGCTAGATTTCTGTATAGAAATACAGCCAGTTACTGGCTAGATTTCTGTATAGAAATACAGCCAGTTACTGGCTAGATTTCTGTATAGAAATACAGCCAGTTACTGGCTAGATTTCTGTATAGAAATACAGCCAGTTACTGGCTAGATTTCTGTATAGAAATACAGCCAGTTACTGGCTAGATTTCTGTATAGAAATACAGCCAGTTACTGGCTAGATTTCTGTATAGAAATACAGCCAGTTACTGGCTAGATTTCTGTATAGAAATACAGCCAGTTACTGGCTAGATTTCTGTATAGAAATACAGCCAGTTACTGGCTAGATTTCTGTATAGAAATACAGCCAGTTACTGGCTAGATTTCTGTATAGAAATACAGCCAGTTACTGGCTAGATTTCTGTATAGAAATACAGCCAGTTACTGGCTAGATTTCTGTATAGAAATACAGCCAGTTACTGGCTAGATTTCTGTATAGAAATACAGCCAGTTACTGGCTAGATTTCTGTATAGAAATACAGCCAGTTACTGGCTAGATTTCTGTATAGAAATACAGCCAGTTACTGGCTAGATTTCTGTATAGAAATACAGCCAGTTACTGGCTAGATTTCTGTATAGAAATACAGCCAGTTACTGGCTAGATTTCTGTATAGAAATACAGCCAGTTACTGGCTAGATTTCTGTATAGAAATACAGCCAGTTACTGGCTAGATTTCTGTATAGAAATACAGCCAGTTACTGGCTAGATTTCTGTATAGAAATACAGCCAGTTACTGGCTAGATTTCTGTATAGAAATACAGCCAGTTACTGGCTAGATTTCTGTATAGAAATACAGCCAGTTACTGGCTAGATTTCTGTATAGAAATACAGCCAGTTACTGGCTAGATTTCTGTATAGAAATACAGCCAGTTACTGGCTAGATTTCTGTATAGAAATACAGCCAGTTACTGGCTAGATTTCTGTATAGAAATACAGCCAGTTACTGGCTAGATTTCTGTATAGAAATACAGCCAGTTACTGGCTAGATTTCTGTATAGAAATACAGCCAGTTACTGGCTAGATTTCTGTATAGAAATACAGCCAGTTACTGGCTAGATTTCTGTCTAGAAAAACAGCCAGTTACTGGCTAGATTTCTGTATAGAAATACAGCCAGTTACTGGCTAGATTTCTGTCTAGAAAAACAGCCAGTTACTGGCTAGATTTCTGTCTAGAAAAACAGCCAGTTCCTGGCTAGATTTCTGTCTAGAAAAACAGCCAGTTCCTGGCTAGATTTCTGTCTAGAAAAACAGCCAGTTCCTGGCTAGATTTCTGTCTAGAAAAACAGCCAGTTCCTGGCTAGATTTCTGTCTAGAAAAACAGCCAGTTCCTGGCTAGATTTCTGTCTAGAAAAACAGCCAGTTCCTGGCTAGATTTCTGTCTAGAAAAACAGCCAGTTCCTGGGCTAGATTTCTGTCTAGAAAAACAGCCAGTTCCTGGCTAGATTTCTGTCTAGAAAAAAAGGCAGTTCCTGGCTAGATTTCTGTCTAGAAAAACAGCCAGTTCCTGGCTAGATTTCTGTCTAGAAAAACAGCCAGTTCCTGGCTAGATTTCTGTCTAGAAAAACAGCCAGTTCCTGGCTAGATTTCTGTCTAGAAAAACAGCCAGTTCCTGGCTAGATTTCTGTCTAGAAAAACAGCCAGTTCCTGGCTAGATTTCTGTCTAGAAAAACAGCCAGTTCCTGGCTAGATTTCTGTCTAGAAAAACAGCCAGTTCCTGGCTAGATTTCTGTCTAGAAAAACAGCCAGTTCCTGGCTAGATTTCTGTCTAGAAAAACAGCCAGTTCCTGGCTAGATTTTCTGTCTAGAAAAACAGCCAGTTCCTGGCTAGATTTCTGTCTAGAAAAACAGCCAGTTCCTGGCTAGATTTCTGTCTAGAAAAACAGCCAGTTCCTGGCTAGATTTCTGTCTAGAAAAACAGCCAGTTCCTAGCTAGATTTCTGTATAGAAATACAGCCAGTTAACTGGCTAGATTTCTGTATAGAAATACAGCCAGTTACTGGCTAGATTTCTGTATAGAAATACAGCCAGTTACTGGCTAGATTTCTGTATAGAAAAACAGCCAGTTCCTGGCTAGATTTCTGTCTAGAAAAAACAGC